>PVKA01000351.1:90375-170384 GCA_004027165.1 Ctenomys sociabilis
AAAAAAAAAAAAAAAAAAAAAAAAAAAAAAAAAAAAAAAAAAAAAAAAAAAAAAAAAAAAAAAAAAAAAAAAAAAAAAAAAAAAAAAAAAAAAAAAAAAAAAAAAAAAAAAAAAAAAAAAAAAAAAAAAAAAAAAAAAAAAAAAAAAAAAAAAAAAAAAAAAAAAAAAAAAAAAAAAAAAAAAAAAAAAAAAAATAAAAAAAACATAAACTATGAAGTTAAAATTGTATACAATGTTATAATATGAACTTAATGTTCTCATTCAGCTTTTTGGATATATGGATCAAAGACTATTGATGAATTAAAACTAGAGAAATAAGCAGAAAAATAATAAGATATGAAATCAAAAAAGAGTTCATTGAATTTCTGATAGATAAAGAAGACAAAATCAAATCAGAAATGGAAACTAAATTGCAAGGTGCTTCAAGGAAAAACAAGCACAATGAGCGATGGCCTCATGTATTAATATTTACATTAAATGTAAATGGCCTATGCATATGAAAGGCCAGAGATTGGCAGTATGAGTTTTAAAAATACATGACCTTACTATGTTATTCTATCAAATACTCATTTCAAGTACAGTGATATAGTAAGATAAAGAAAAAAAAGACCACAAAATCCTGGCATGTAATCACTCATCAAATGAAAGTCCTAATGGCTCTGTTAATGTGTAATAAATCTCAGAGCAAAAACAATTTATGGGAACAAAGTGGACATGTTTTTGATAAAAGAGTCTATTCACAAAAAAGAAATAACAACAAATGTGTATGCTATAAGCAATAAGAGTTTCAAAATACAAGTAAAAATACAAAATCCAAAAAAACTTATAAATCCACAATTACAGTGGGAGACATCAACACTACTTTTTTAGTCATCACTCAACAAAGATTTAGTTGTACTCAGCATCATCAAATGGGATGATCTATCTAACATTCATAGAACTTTCTACCCACGATAAGCAGCATACCTATTTATACACATGGAATTTATGCAAAGATGAGTCATATCCTTAGCAAATAATTGTAAGAATTTCAAACAATTGAAATCACACTAAGTGTGTTTTCTGAACATACAAAACTTAATTGGAGATGAGTAATAAAGGACAAAGTAACTAGGAGAGTTTTTTCTAGATGAAAATCTCATTTCTTTGATCATGATTCTTAACTGTTATTGTTGTTGGCTTGGAACGTGGGAAGATAGATGCCTTTGTTCTGACAGTGTGCCAAAATGATAATGAAGCATATTAGTTGATTGTTACCCATGATAAATTGTCTCTTTGTCTACCTTATCTTGCAGCTTCTCTGTTAAAAGGACTAAAACATGCTAACATAGTGCTGCTTCATGACATCATCCACACAAAGGAAACGCTGACACTTGTCTTTGAATATGTGGTAAGTGAAGCAAAGATTCATACTTGAGATGTATGAATAAAATCCTTACAATGTTGTCATGCAGGTTTGTATAAATTGTTGTACTTAAATGAATACTTTATCTGAGTACAGTGTGCCTGAAACATAATTTCTTATAAAATAGTGACCTTATAAGAGATTGTTGAATATATATCTTAAAAACTTATCTAGAAAAAATGTTAAGTTGAATTTCCCTCAAGTATTTTAGGTATTTATAGCCTAACTGTGACCAGTGTAATTTCAGGCTTATTAAACATGATTAAGCAGCATGATTATTTTCACTATCAAGGAAGCTCAAAGACATTCAAAATAGTTTTCCTTTAAATTTATAACTTGCTTTACAAATTATCCTTATGAAAATATCTCTATCTATCTATCTATCTATCTATCTATCTATCTATCTATCTATCTATCATCTATCTATCCGAGAAAGCCTCATACTTACAGTTTATGTTTCAAAGTTTTCCCTCCAGATTGGTATTCAGATATTAATTAACACTTGCAATTTGCATAGCACACAATATAATGATCTTATTGTGTCTTCTCTTAGAAGACTTGGTCTTGAACTCATAATTAATCTTTCTTTATTTCCCTTAGAAAAACATATGGTATTTGCAAGGCATCACTTCAGCCTTTAACTATGGAATCATGAAATGTAACCATGATAATTAGAGCATCCCAATTTTCACAGATGGATCTGAGAGCATGTAATTTGTAAGACACAAATGACATCGGTGCAGACTTTTATTGGGAAGAAAAGCTATTGGTATTATGAATGTATTAAAACACCATTTTGTAATTACCACACCACTTTTTAAGAAATTTGAAATAGTTTTTATTTTTTTTCTTAAAAAATACAAAAGAATGAATATTTGCAGCATTTTTATCTTGCTAATGTCTGCCTCTGTCTGTTTGTCATATGAAAATTGTTGTCTTAGGAAGAAGCCATTCATCTTGTCTATTTACATATAAATGATAGATACATTTGAATAATATGGTAATGTGGCCACCAGGCCTGCTTGAGCTGAGCAGTTGCATACATTTCATGCTACCAAGAATGGCTACGGATTCACATATCAATGCAAATGTAATTTCTTTTGTTTAATCCATGATTTGGAGTCAGTAATGTATTCAACAGATTTAGACCTGAAACTTTTGAATCAGATTTTTTAGTGTGTGTAGTTTATGTATTTTCAGTTCAATCTAGAATTTTTTTCTAGCTGTACTTTCTAAATTTTGCAATGCTTTATAAAAGAGTTATCACTCTCTCAAACTGGATAATTAAATTAAAAAGAAGAAAAATAGTTTGGGCAATAAACTTGGTAATATTGAAGAAGAAACCAATGGTGGTAATATGAAAATATTCTTCAAATCTGAGAAGAAAATAGAAGGTATTCATGGGTAAAGAAAATAAGGGTGTTTAATCAAATGCTATTTGATGATTTTACACTTGTATTGTTGCCAAAAAAGGGAAAGAATTTCATCATTTTCTAATATTGGTTGGTTAAGACCGGCTTCTAAATGTATGCATTTTGCTTTGTGAGTGAAGCTCTTCTGCTCCCGATTCTTTAGGAGATATTCCAGGTCTTCTTAAATCAAGCACATAATCACAGCCATACGCAGCACTCACCAATAACACTTCTGTGTTAACTTCTTTGAAGGAGTTAGATCTGCTTCCGGCTTTTCTTTAGAAAATGGGCCAGAGTGTATTTTTCATGGTTCATGCTTTATAATTACACTCCTCTTCTCCAGTTCTCTTTGCCATCTTTATCTCCTTTTCTTCCCTGTGTTTCTTGCCTTTTACTTTTTTGCTTTTGCTTTTCTTTTACCAACATCCATTTGCTCTCTCACTGGGGAAACACTTTTGACTCCTATACTTCATGTATTAGTTTGATTTTTGTTTAAGTAAGAGAGAGTTCAGTGGCTCTGAAATCAGAGTTTGGAGAAGGGCATTGGACTGTAGAGAACATGAAGCATCTCACCAGCTATGGTGAGGAAGGTGTGAACTCCTTAGTCAGGAGTTGCCTGGTTGTGTGGCATTTTGTCCAGTACAAAAATAACTTCCCCATATACTGTGTAAAAGTTGTACCTCCACCACTTTTCAGCTTTGTTCTTTGAGGGTGCTGATATTGCCAGGGGAATTGAGGTTGCTCCTTTAAGTTGGTCAATCAGAGTGCTCTGGTCACCACAGCTTGCAGACATGTACCCAGCCTTCTTCTTTTGTGCTTTCTGGCAGAAGAAAGGCAGCAGCAATTGAGAATAGGAAATGCTTTGGAAACTGTAGCTGATTTGGGGGGCCGGAAATAGGAAGAGCGAGGGCATTGTGGGTTTGCGATGATGAGTAAGGAATACAAATATGAAGATATTTGAGACAAGTGTGGGATAATACAGAAAAGCAACCACTGTCCCTTGTTGAGTTTTTAGGCTGGGAACTGTGCTGAGGGCTTTGCATTCATTGTCACTTGCACTGCCATTCCTATGATTCTCATTTTACAAAGGCGAATCTAAGGATCAGGAGACTAAGTGTCACTCTTCCAAGGTTCAGACCCAGTTTATTTAGAATGTATATCCTTTTCACTTTTATAGTTTTGTGTAGGTCGAGAGTTGGGTTAGAAGAGGGAAAAGAAGCTTGTTTTTTTCAACTTACCCTACTAAGATCACTGCACATGTGATCATGAGTTCTGTAGAGTCCTTAATACAGTTAAATGCTTTACAATGCAGATAAATTTCATCAATTAGCCAATGCCTGAACCACTGAAACTTGTATTTCAACTATAGGATATATTTTAAGTGTCATGAAACAAATCTCAAAATTATTGCATTGCTCTGTGTTTTCCATTGGAGTAAACTTAGTCGGCTCAGCGGTAAACACAGAACCGTGTTGTTTAGCAATATTAAATCAATATCCAAAATCGATGTTAATATTTTCAATTCAACATTTCCCATACTTGTGATACAGGGAGAAATACTGATCTCAGGTGGGTGACTTCCAAACGATAAGCTGAACCTCCAAATGACATAGGAAAAAATAATTTCTGGACCTGACCTGTAGGAGTTTTTGTTCTCTATAACCAAAGAATGAATTTTAAGAACAAACAGAGGTTTTTGAGCAGAATAGATTTATTGAGGGAAAGAAAGCTCTTGTCCAAGAGAGGGACAGGAGGGGGCCCAACTGTGTAGTTCCCTAGGAAGCTGTCTCTTCCAGGGACTTTTATAGAAGAAAGTCATGTGGTGAGGCAGGGCTAAGGTGGTAAAGACATGGGAACTTGCTTAGGTGGACAAGAGGCGGGACAAAACCATGGTTAACCAATGAGATTACAAGCACCATTGCTCAGGTAAAATTGATTAAGTTCAGGAACAAATAGGGAAGCGAGTCACATAGCAAGCAGGCATGAATATGGGACAGGGTCTCTTACTTTTAGGGGTTGGGCTAGTGACTCATTTAGGCTCTTTCAAAGTGATTGATACCTATCTAGAATATCAATCTCTGATGCCCATCCCTAGGAAAGTATGTAGCTGTATTTCTTCTTTTTGTCTTGGTCTTCAGATGTGGCCCAAGGGGAGTGTCAGTATCTTCCAAGTTGCAGAGTCACCTTGTCTGCCATCTTATCTCCTTGAGGGCCTGGCCCTGTCTGACTGCCTAGAATATTTCTATCTAACTCAGCTGCCTACACTTGTACTGATATTACCCATTTGTTGACATTGAAATTATTTTCTAAGCAGTGTTGATTTTGTAGTTCCATGTAGCTTATAGCATGCTGTTTGAAGGCAGGGCATATAAAGTTGTACAGTGTAGGAAAATAAGTATCCCATGCTCAATAAAACCCTGCATGTGAATGGAAAGCAGAATAATTTTGGATTTATGGGGCATTATTGGGTTTTTGTTTTGGATTTCACGATTAAGTTTTCAAAGGATTTGAGATATCTGTAATGCGTATCTCAACAAATAAAGATTTCTTGTTTACTATAATGTACAAAGAGTATAAATATATTACTTTATATTGCTTTAAAGTAGAACTCTGATCCTAGCTCTTTTATGTAATTGCTGTGGATGACATTTTAGATTTCATAAAATGCCTGAGGGTCAGAATAATGAAATACATGATAGAAGTTAGTGATGTGGAAGAATGCTTGAGAAAATGATGGAGAGGCCATTATTAAGGTGATTTGGGTAGAAATAGGTTGCTGTGGGCTCTCCTAAGTACAATGAAAAGCTTTTAAAACTTTCTGAGATCTAGATTCTTGCACACTTGCACAGTGAGTGGAGGCAGCAGTCTGAATTCTTTAGGGCTGGGGACATGTTGGGCCCTGGCTCCCCAGCTTGCTGATGTCTCAGTAATAAGGCATTTGGATCCTGTAATAATGCTCTTTTCAGCGTTGCCTTTCTCCAAGGGCTATAGGAAAAATTAACCAGAGGATGGCTCCTTAGCTTCAAAGGGCATCTGCTTTGGTCTGTTGTTACAGCTTTTTGATGCATAGGCTTAAGACCTTGGCAGAGAAAGACGATAACTTGGAGGAGATCAGGTGCATTGGGGGTGACCATAGACTGGCCATAGACTAGACGATAATTCAGAATTGCTGACTTAAGTATGTATTTAGTTGTAAAAGGGTTCCCAAATTTTTCTTCTATTAAAACAGAAAAGTAAACAATTTAAATTTTGCATATTTTTATCCAAAGATAAATGAGGCACAGTGCCCTATTTAATAACATGCAGAAAATTTTAAATAAATAAAAATATTAAGAGTAAACATGACTATGTAAATATATGTTCTCTTTAAGCTCCTGTTTAGCTTTATTTTAAATTATAAAAGAGCAAAGCATATGGAGCATCATTTTTCCATTACATATTTAATACAAAGAAAATCTAAATAGAAAGGTATATGTCAAGGGATGGGAAGAGACCAAATGGGAAATTGTAAAGTGGATACAGACTTTTAGTTTTATAAGTTGAATAAATTAGGAGGCTGGGGAGATGGCTCAGTGGAATAAGCGCTTCCCTGGCAAGTGCAAGGGCCTGACTTCAAACCCCAGTTTCACCACACACACACACACACACAAAAAAAAGAAACAACTTAGTACAATTTATAGGGGGCCAGGGATATGGCTCAGCGGCATTCACACCTGCCTGGCAAGTGCCAGGTTCCTGAGTTCAAGCTCCAATACAATACAAACAAACAAAAAAGAAGCAATAAGTTGAATAAATTCTAGAGATTACTGTGTAACTTTAGTGCCTAAAGTTAGCAATATGACATTGTGCATTTTAAAATTTGTTAGGATAAGGCAGGGGCCAGGGGTTTGATCCCCTGGCCTGCCTGCTGGCCCTGCCCCTGGGGCATGCTGAGAAGGCAGTTGAGACTGGGTGTGGTAGTGCACACCTGTAATCCCAGCTCTTGGGAGGCTGTAAGCAGGCTACTCAGTATGAGTTCCATGTAGTAGTGAGACTCTGAACACCCTATAGACCCTTACTTAAAATACAAAAAATAAAAATTTGTTCGGATATATTTTGACTTACGTGTGCTTACTGCCAGAAAACTATTACCAGAAGTGTACAAAGAGCTAGAGGAGATGCCCCAGTTTCTTAGCTGGGTGCCTTGATGGTGATGGTAGTGTCACAGATGTGTGTATAGATGCAAGCTCACCCAATTATATGTATTAAATATATTCCACTATTCATATGTCTGTTACTCCTCATTAAAGCTCTAAACTAATGAATAAATTTATAGAAAATCATATTATTAAGTGCAGTCATTTGGTTTTTTACACTAGGATGTAAACTAATAAAACATTTCATCCTAGTACATAAAATTACATTTTTAAAATGTCATATTCCACTTGAAAGACAACTGGCACCAAAACTTATACAAAGTGATCTAAAGATATTATGACTGCATAAAGTGGTTTTATAGTGCTATACGTGCTATGGAGGACTGCTATAAAGATTGTCTCATTGGGTTTCACTATAGCCATTTGAGGTAAATAGAGGGCATGCATTTTTATCTAGTATTTTATTGATGAGAAAATTTACTGAAACTGTTCAGCTAAAAGCTTAAAATGAAATGATTACCTTGGTCTTCTGAATCTAAGATCTCTGCTCCTGCACCTCACCCTGGAGCCTGCCTAGTTACCTGCCTTCGTTGTTTTGTGTGGTAGTCTGAGGTCTACGCAGAATGGGCTCAGCAGCTGAAAGTTACAGGTGCTGCTATAAACTCTACCGCATAATTTATGTGTTTAGTTTCTCTACTTCATGCATTTTGATTTCCAAGTCTATGAAGAATGCTTTAATTGGCATGATTTTATGTCACATCTGTTCTTGAATGCTGTAGGAGTCCATCAGTATTCTGGTTTCCAGAGCACACTGTGAAAGCATCTGACTCTTGTTTGCTTTCCCATTATACTGAAATTAGTGTGAATAGATGTGGTGTGCAACTTTATGTGTGGGTGAGTGGGCAAGGCCTTCTTGAGACACCAAAAGATATTTAAGAGAAAATCTGAAGGAAGCAGAGAGTGACAAATGTGTATTTTAGAGAACATTCTGGACAGAAGGCTCCTGTGTGCAGCAGGGCTCCTGTAGCTGGAACAGAGAGAGCAATGAGGAAAAGACCAAGTCTAGGACATGATATGGTCCAGATTATGCTGGTCCTTGTGCTGTTGTTTTACTGCATTTGGATACAACCCAGATCATCTGGGAAGCAACAGCAGAGTGCTGGGCAAAGAAGTGATCTGATCTGATCTGATCTGATCTGCCTGTCATTAAAGAAGAAACTGAAGGTGGGCAGGTTCTATAACAGGGACACCAATTAGGTGGCTGTCCAAGTGTAATCTGAGCTTTAGGTGATTTCCATGAAGGAGGTGCTCAGACACTTTGGGATTCTGGGTTTATTGTCAGGGTGAACCTGATATCATTTGAAGGAGACTTGAGAGACAAAAAGAAGTAAAGCATGATCCCAAAGATTTAGTCTCGGGCCTGCGATATACCTCAGTGGACTAAGCACCTGCTTAGGTAAGCACAAGGAGTTCTATTCCCAGCACCTCATGCCGCAGTAGCCCTGCCCCCAGGGTGTGCAGTGCCAGCCACAGAGACCAGGCATGGTGGTACACACCTGTAATCTCGGTGCTGGGAAAGCTGAAAACCAGGGCACTCACTAAGAATCTGAGCTGCTTAGTGAGACCCTATAGCAAATACATAATAAACAAACAAACCAGAGATTTAGCCTGCAGCATAGGTAGTAGTGGAGATTCCCTGAGAAGTGATACTGCAGACTACAGGAAGAACACTATGGAGAAGAGACAGCATGTTCACTGCTTTCAGTTGTCCCCCAACGCTATGCTAGGACTACATGTGTTTCACTGGCTGAGATGAAGTCATATGCCATGTTCTAATGGCATAGGACCTGAGAAATGTGTCTAGTGTTTTCCCTTTTGAAATTAAGGGTGGGTCATGTCTCCCATCAAAATTCATAAAGCAAGGGATTTTCTCAACATAGAAAATGCCTTCTGATACATGGCATCTAAGTCATGTCATGAACATCTGCAGGAATAACTTGTATTATGCAGTTCCAGGCAGTTTATGCTTAGAATGTGCAGTGAATTACAGGTAGCATATATACATATCCATTGTTCATGATCTTTGAGAAATTATCCAGACTGCAGATAGCAAGAGCAGTAGTAATATTTGTTTTTGAGAAGTGATAGGAGACAGATCTCTGAATCTAAAAATATGTAAGCCAAACATAGGACATTACTGAAATTCAAAACTCTTTAGACTTAAATTTCTAATGGTCTTTATTGTCTTTGTGTAAGATAGTGTTATTTCTTGATTTCAACAAACTTGTCTCAGATCCTCTGATGAGATCCTTATAACCACAATAGAAAATGAAACACAGTTGGTAGTTGATAGATTATTTTTTTCAGTTATGTTGGTTGAAAAACTTTACCCAAGCCCTATTGATTAATGAATTGACATCAAGGAGGACAAAAGTCAATTAAGGTGTGCTACAGGGCATTGTCCCTGACTTTATTCTTGGTATTTTTATTAATGACTCACACAAAGACGTGATGATGACGATGTTGTGCGCCTAGCTGTGCCTGAGTTGTAATGGCTGAGGGCTGTAATTAACTCTTCTGGTGATATTGACAACAGTCTAGAAAGAATCTCATCGAGAAGTGAGTCCAGCTTATTCTGTGGGGTGAGTAAAACAGTGTATTTGGTTTTTTTAAAAGCATCTTAACAGGCTGGAAGAAACTTAATTTACAAACAATTCATTTTACAGTATGGGATAATTTCTTGGGTTGAGTGTGAGCCGACACAGAGGTAAGACTGCAAGAGCAGGTAATACAAATGTAGAGTGAGGGAGTGACAGCTTTGCTGTGTGGCGCAGTAATCGCACTTACCCGTGGCACAGTGGCCAGCTTGGGGCCCGTGCTGTACAGGAAATGGAGCGAACCGAAGTGTGCAGAGAGGAGGACAGTACGACGGACAGATGGCACCAGGAAGAGTGCCAAAAAGACTGAGTTAAAGACACACATAGAGTAGAGGAAGAGATGTCATGTGGATTGCAGACAGTGTAAGAGGCCAGTTGGCACTTAATCCTGGGAAGATAGCTCAGATGCTCTGTTATCTGTAAATTAAATGCAGTGCCTTGTAGTGTGCTGAGCACTATCTCAATGAAAGTATTAAAGTACAGGAGAAATGGGTACACCCTAGTGGCATCATAGAGAAGTCTCCCAGCATATGTTGCACTGAATGTGCAATTTAGGTGCAGTCTGGACTGCGACTATGAAGCAATTGTAAGATCTCTCCATTTCACAGATGAGGGAATTCAAGATCTGATCGATACCAAATGCTCAAGCCTGCCTTTTCCACCTCCTGAATGAAGTGTCAGTCCAGGGAACGCCAAGTTTGTGTAGCACAGGATTTCCCCAAACTTTTTCAACTGTTGTGTAAACTTGTCCTATATGACATTATTTTTGGAAACATAAATGTTACTTGTTATGGTTATTCCCTTAATCATTCGTTAGTCATTTATAGTTTTTCGTACTATCTTCTCTTGTTAGACATATTCTTAGGTTCTAGAGATACAAACAGTCCTTCATTTAACAGAAATTGAAGCATTCTGATTATAGAGTGAAGAACCTCTCTGAGTCATTTTACCTCCAAGTTACTGTCACAGATTTACATGTGTCATGGATTGCAAAGCATTTGTGCTTTAGTGACAGCATTGATTCAGTCTTTCCTATATGGAAGGCTTTCAAGGATATTTGTTTCATGTGCTTTTGGATGTAGTTACACAGCACAATGTGTGATTACATATTCTGGATGGGGAAGTTTTTGTTGAGAAGAACCAGGTACCAAGTGGGAACAGATGCAAGCATCCCGGATGACTAAATCGCAGGCAACAGAAGGTAGAAGGATTCTGAGATGTAAGAGAGATCAAGAAATGAAGAGAAGCAAGCCAGATTTCAAGCTGTGCTCTCTGTGAAGCTCTCCTTTTCTCTTATTGGTGGGATCAGGTCAATTTACTTCTTTTCTGTCCATTTCGCTAATGGCTTTTCTCAACTAATGAGTTTCTTTTCATGACTTAACTTTTACTATCATATTGGGTGCTGAGATTTTTTTTGTCCTTTTGTCTCTCTCATATCTGTATTCTCTGCATTCTATCTTTATTTCATGTTGTTGCCATCCTTATTAGGTACTCCTTATCATAAATTACTATTTTAATCCATGTGGTCTAAGATAGATGTGTCTGATTTTCAATTTGCTATGTATGAAATGCTTGATTATCCACAAAACACTTAAAATGTATTCAGACTTTTATGAGAACAAATGAATCTCTGCAGTCTTGTTTTAAAATTTGTAAATTATTTTCTCACTTTAGAGTTTTATCATTTAAATTGTAACATTTAGTGATAGAAAAATCAGAGAGAGAGGATGAGAACAGTAATAAACAGAATTTCTTTGGAAAGAAAAGAGCATTTTTCTTGTTTTTTCCCCCATAAATGACTCATGTTTCTTAAGAAAACAATAATGTTGAATTACTATGCTTTTATGAGAGGTTAGGAGAAGGTAGGAGAATAATGCATTAAATGCAATAAAACTGATGATACTGATAGCCTTGGAGAAAAGCTTTGGTTATGGTACAAAAGCTGCCACTGGATGAAAGAGTCCAACATTAGGATGAATCCAATCAATAATTCCAATTATCTTCTCATTAAGTTTGATTAGATCATTAGGGAATTGGAGGAAAAAATCATTAACAAACTTAGCTCCAAGTAATAAACTATACATAATTATATATTTACAAAATGAAATGGCTATAACGTTTTTACTAATTTTTGCAAGCAATGAGTTGATAAATACATATTGTTGTAATGCCTAGTTTATTTTATTTTATTTTATTTACTTTAAATATTTTTATTGTCATGCCTTGAATTTCACAAATAGTTAAAATCACTGAATGTGACAGTGTTTTTAAAATATTTTAAAAATCATTTATTTATTTATCTGGTACATGGTCTCACCACACAGCTCAGACTCATAGTGATCCTCCTGTCTCAGCCTCCTCAAAGCTGTAATTACAGGCATGTGCCACCATGCTAAATTCTGGTGCTGGCTCTTACATGGGGCCAGCATACCATACTTTGTTTGGCAAAGGAATAATAAGCTTTTATTAAAAGTGATCAGTTTTGCAGTATAATTATTCTTTTGCAAATTATGGTTGAATGTAGATTAGAGTCTGTTTTAGTTCTGCTCATGTGAAATCACAATTTTCCCCCCAAACTTCCTACATTTTCAGTTGATATTTTTTTCCCAAATATCTTTTTTTTCTTTTGTTATGGTACCAAGGATTGAACTTAGGACTTTGTACTTGCCAAGCAAGCACTTATTCCACTGAGCTATCTCCCACGTCCTTTCCAAATATCTTTGCAAGTTTTTTTTTGTTGTTATTGTTGGTTTTACTGTCACTTTCTGATTATTCATCTTTGGGTTCACCCATTGATTTTCTCCACTGCTAGATAGGAATTTAGGATTTTTTTCCCCATTCTACCTCTTTGAAACAAATACACATCACTTCTCCGCCAGTCTTCCTGTTGGCCATCTTGTCATTATAGATGTTAGAATTTTAATTAGATTAAAACTGAGTATTTATATTATTTTTGTTTTATGTTTTAATTTTTTTAGTATTTACATTATTAAATCAGTATGAATCTCTTGTGCTGAAGAATGTAGAATACAATAGGTGTTTTCCTCTCTGTTCAATTCTTGACTTTCATGAAATTAACACTCACTCTCTGTTTATTTCTATGATTATTTTAAGGCTCATTGCATTTCTGAATGTATCTTCATTCTGTGCTCAGATATTGTAGGATTGACGTTTTGGTTAGATGTTAAGTTCTTGTGTGAAAAGTGTTTCATTACAATTTTAGTGGGATTATTCTATTTTTGTCTAGGTTTCACTGTTTCTGTTAAAACTTTCATTTTCACTGTTGTAAAATTTTCTGTGGAAACAAACAAATAATAGAGGTTCTGCTTAAATTTCATTGGCTAACCTTTTAAGTGTGAACACTCATGTTCTTCCATTCTTAGATTTTCTTTGGTACTATAACAGCTATCTGGAGATGTAATAAAATTTCCCTTTTGAAGTACAGCCTTCAGTTGTTAGTGTGTTCACAGATATGTAGAATTATCACCACTAATTTTAGAACATTTCCTCATCCTATAAAGTAGTCTCATATCCATTAACTGACCTTTTAAATTTACTACTCACCCTTGTCCCTAATAAGTACTAGTCTACTTCATGTCTCAGATTTCTCTGTACATTTCACATAGCAGAAAGTATATTAATGTTGGATCTTTCACGATTGGCTTCTTTCACTTAGCATAATGCTTTTCAAGTTTATCACACATCAGTGCTGTTATTTTTCTTTCTTTTGTTTCAGTACTGGAGACCTTTGTACAGAACTATAACCTCAGGATTTTTGTTTTCAAAACTTTTATTTTGAGACAGTATCTCTCTAGCCTGAACTTGCACCTGTGGTCCTCCTTCCTCAGCCTTGTAGAGTGCTGGGATTATGTGTGCGCTTCAATATTCTTGGCTGCTACTTGATTTTTTTTTATGGAACTAAGGATTGAACTCAGGCCCTTGCACTTGCCAGGGAAGCACTTATTCCACTGAGCCATCTCCCCAGCCTCTACTTGGTTATTTTTTAAAGCTGAATACTATTCCATCTGTGGTTTCATAATATTTATTCACTCATGTTTTGATGTATAGTTAGGGTTTCTCCTTTTGGCTCTGGCTAGTGTGAACAGTGCTGGTGTGAACATTGTGTGCACACAGTGTTTTTTAGTGTCTGTTTTCAATTCCTTTGGGAATGTATGGAGGCATGCAGTTTCTGAATAATTCTGTCTTCAGTTCTTTGAAGGCCTGCTAACCTGTTTTGTTTCCAGAGCACACCACACACTATTTTATGACCTAACCAGCACCACGTGACTCTTTTAGTTTTTTCACACTCTCACCAGCACCTCTGACTGTCATCTTTGTATGGCAGATGTGTGATATGCGATTGTCATTTTATGTGCATTTGTCTAATGATTAATAATATTAAGCATTTTCAGGATGCACATTTCCTTCTGTCCCAAGAAACTACCTTAAATCGTTTTGTTATAATTTTTTCCCTTTGTCCTGTCTTGCCTTTGTTGTCTGGATCTTCTTTTACTTGACTATTTGACCTTTAGGTTGCTGTTCTAATGTTCTTTTTTTTTACTTATTTTCTTTCTTGTCTTCAGGTTCTCACTCTACAGTAGGGACTCATAGTGATCCTCTTGTTTTCAGCTTCCCAAGTACTGGGATTACAGGCGGGCACCACCACTCCCAGGCTCAATTACCCTGTCAGTGTGCCCTGGGGATGGGGCCAGCATGGCACACCAGGGATGGAACCTGGCCGCTGCACTCTACCTAAGCAGGTGCTTTAGTTTGCTGAGCTATTTGGCCTGCTCTCTTTTTTCTAATTTTCTTGTTTTTCTATTTTTCCTTTAGCTCAAAATTAAGAGACATTTCCTTATTCTGTTGAAATATTTCATTTTTAATTTTTTAAATTAAAGATAATTTTTTCTCACAATATTACATTGATATTATCCCTTTTCTTATTTTAAAATTGCAGTATTTTTATTTTATTGAAAATATTAATGTCTTTGTGAAAGTTAACTACTAGTAAAACTGTTCCACAAAATGTTTACTTATCTCTTCCCCTTTTAGTTTTGTCTGTTTTTAATATTAGTGTCTCTAATCAGATGGCTGGTGTAGAAGCAACCTAACTGGGGCCTTGTTCTAGTGTGGGTGCCTGATTCCCCATGAATTACCCTGTAGAAACTTAGCCTTGTTGTGTCACCTGGCAGAGCGTATCTATCTCTCCTGCAGTGCTCTAAATGTTCAGTGAAGGCTTCTCTCCTGCAGTACATTCTTCTGCAGGCAGACAGGGTCAGGGCCCCACTCTGTTCTCCTACTTGAGGATGATATCTCTGTCTTCAGCTGGTCCTCTTTCTTTAGACAGGTGCTCTGTGTTTGGGCAGGGCATTTCCTGTGTAAGAACGGGGAAGGAAATCTAATGGTTAAACAGCTACTATAGGACTTCCAACCAGTCTTCCATGTCTTGAGCTACCTTACCAGATATTGTGTTCATCCCTACTTCCTGGTCCCACTACTTTGGTGCTGAAATATTTATTCTGTATTAAAATAGGATGCTTCTAGGCTTTATTCAATGCCAGCTCAGTATTGGTTTCTGCTTTACTATAAGGATCTTGTTGCTGTGTTAAAGCACCTAAAATGTGGTAAGTAGCGATTTGGTGGAGCACAAAGTAGATGTGCATGTTCAATTATTGTCACTTTTATCTTGGAATCCCCCCATTCTTAATAAATTTAAATAGGAACAAAGGCTTAAGCCTGTTGTTGTTTAACCCACTTTGTAATTAGGTAATTTTTTCACCTTAATGTTGTGAAGCATGTAAGTTATTGTTGTTTACTGGTTGTCAGACTTTATTAAATGTGACAGGTGGGTGTGAAGATATTTGAAAACAGCTATTAGATTAATGTCCCATGATTACAACTTTAGAAATACAAATAGGCTCTAGAGTGTGAGTATGCCTTCTTAGGATGTACTACTTTGAAAAGTATTTATGCTTGTTTTCAGGCTGACTGGCCAATATTTTGGTGTTTATTATGAAATACTATGGTGGTAATGGTTGGCATACATTGTACACATTCATACATCTGCTAGTATTTTCTGAGCAAGATAGATAGGCTTACAATGTTAGTGTGTACATGATGGCCTTATCTTAAAACTTAATTACTAAGAACATTTATATGTACACATTTTTATTTTGCAGTTCCCTTATGTGTACTCTGAAAGACCTCAATTTCAGAGAGTGCAATTCAGGGCTCTGTGTTAATGCCTGACTTGCAGGGACGATTTGCTCCTTCCTCTCTGGCCTGCAATGTCATTCTGAATCCACAACAGATGTCTCAGTTCTGTTTCATAATTCAGAATGAGAAAAGCTAATTTGTCATGGTAGCTATTTGCTGAATAAGAGTTTTTCCATCCTTTTTGGTTATTCTTGGTTTTTTTTTTTTTGTTTGAATACATGACCTTTGTTTTCAGGCTGTGGCTCAGTCATTACCTTCTGTGTTAGCCATTGGCAGGGACATGGGAGATTTCATAGGTTCTTTTAGCACATACATTTCAAATATTTTGTACTGCTGGATATTCATGTATTATTTCAAATCAAAAAATGTGAGTATGTATTGATACTCTTTTTAAGTGTATATTTTGTATTTACAGGAAATACCTTGCCCATCTTTGATGTTTTATATTTTGTATAAATTTGAAATTATCAATAAAATATACTCAGGTAGTGATGCTTTTAAAGGATTTTAGTAAGTGCTTTGATTCTTGCTTTTTAATGTTTAATAAGAATCTCATACTTTGGGGGGACTAGGAAGGTCAGTGGTAGAGTGTTTGTCCAGCATACAAGAGGCTCTACATTCAATCTCCAGGAAAAAACAATAAAACTGAATAATCTTATATTTTCAGTGAGGGCACAGAGTCAGCTAGTTTTCCCTAAATTTTTCTGTCATAGATTAGTCAAAGGTAGAACAGAGGTGTGGTTATCTTTACCAAGCATTTTCTGTTTTCTTTGTTAGAAATGATTGCAACAGGTTTCATATTTTGTTTATGGTAAATATAGATTAAGCCTGAATATAGGTTTACCCTTTAGAGGTAAACATTAACGAATATTTTACCTAAAATACTCTAGCATGGTTTTCTGACTTTTTTTTTTTTTTTTTTTTTTTTGTAATTGAGTCAAATTTGAGCACTGGTTATTTCTTTTGCAGTTTTGCTAAGTCTGACTTTCAAATAGTATTTTCAGTCCCATCATTAGATGAGTGTTACCCAAATTCATCTAGACAGAGTAGGTGAGAAAAAAAAAATCTAGCCAACTTTTCATGACAAACTAACTATACCAACTCAGAGAGTCAAAGGACTAGATATTTTTAGCTTTGATTCACTGACTACATGTTCGCATCTTGTAGTCAGTGAAAACTAAAAAAGTAATGAGGGCCAATAATGTTGATACTTATTACTTCTGGAGGTTTCAGGATTCTTACTGAGGATGTCAGCTGTATCTGCCACATGTGCCAAGATCCTGGTAAAGTTGTTATTTTTGAAAGTTTGCAAGCATCTAATTAATAAAAAATAAAACTACTCTTTTTTTTCAGACGATCTTTAATTTATTATTCTTCTATAACATGGATCCATGGATTTGGCAAGGCTAGTAGCAAAGAAGGAAATGATGATTTCATCTTTGGGAAATACATCTACACACACACACAGAAATATATATATATATATATATATATATATATATATATATAATATTTTTATACATGTATCACAAGCATGTTGTAAAACTGACTTTTGACTGTGGATGTTTAGAAGAAGATAGTTTGGAATTTCTACTCCATTTAACTTTTAGAAAAACTCAGAATACAAGTATCTATAACAGTTCCTCATCCCCGGATCTGACATTTTTTACTGTTTGGTACTACAAGAGCTACTTGAAAAATCATTTATAATTTTATAGATTCTCAGCAGTACATTTTACTTATCCTTAGCTTCTTATACTTTATCCAACTATTGGTAAAATCTTGAATTGTAAAGAATAACGATCGTGTTACACTTTTACTCATTGAATTTGAGAAATCTAAATTATAATTGCCCCTTTATGTCTGTTCTGTTAAAATACTTAAAAAATAAAATTTTGGTAAGGAAACAGATCCTTACCTCAGAGTGCTTATGCTTCAGGAGTATCATAGGAAGAGTAGTGTCAGTATCCTTTTTTGTTGTATTTATAAAAAGAAACATTTCATATACTTCAGTGCTTGACATGACTTTCTCTGAAAGTTTTGTCATTCTGTACTGAGCATTACTACCAGCAAAGAAGATCTAAATGAACTCTGCATTTGTAACATACTTTTGAAGATGTAAGTTTTCTGAAATCCAAGAGGTTTTTGCTGTTTCCTATCTTGGAATCTGTAGCCCACAACCTGTGTTCCATAACTAATAAGGCAAGTATAAATACATTGAAAATTCTATAGTATTGTCAAATATTAACATTATTCTAATACATACTATTGTATTGCCTTGAGCAAAATCCTTCTAAAATTTTTACCACTTGGTTAGATGGTAAATACAGGTGATAAATATTTTAATTAATTTAAAATGGAAGAATATATTGGTATTTATTTGATCGCCATCCCCCATAATCATCAGTAAACTTAAATACTGATTTTTTTATTTTTGTCTTTATACACTTTCAATCCTTCACTCATTTTAAGTCTTTGAAAATCATACTAGTTTTCAAATATTATGACAAAAGTATGGGAGAAAAAATTAACAAATCATAGTTGTTTAATGTTTTCCTTTTGCTGAAATGCTTTAGAGTTATTTTTAAAATTAAAACTCGTGTGTGCCTCTAGCTCATTATACCATAGTTAATTGAGTTTTCATATGTAGCTTGACCAGCAGCCACACGGAGTTACTCATACTGCTTAGAAGCAAGCATTCAGCTCTTCTGTGTAAGTCTGTAACCTAAAACAGTTATCCCAGAATAGTCCCTTTATTTCCTGTATCTTCCTGGTTCTTGGAGTGTCTCCTCCCTTGATTCTTAACCCTCAGTTTGTGAGTTCTTTTGTTCATGTTGCTCTGACTCTAATTTTAAAATCACCCATATTTCTTGCAAGGTATTTTCAGAGTCGGATGTTATGGAGAACTTTTCTAGATCCTTTCTTTTTTCTCTTCCAACTCAAGTTTGAGTCAAAAAATTGGATGGCCCACTTTTGCCTATTTTTTTCTACTTCTTGTTGAAGTTCGATGATCAGAACGTTCCATTCTTTACATTCACTAGCTTTTTTTTTTTCCTTCTGAGAAATTATGTTTGGTTACAAAATAACATGAACAAATATCTTTTTAAAGCAGTGGCTTGATGTAGACTGCTCTCAAGTACATTGTATACATTTTCTGATGCTGGAATAGCATGTTTCCATAGACTTACCATTTTAGAAAGTCTCACTTCTTTCTTTCTTCTAAAAAATCTGTATAAATTTTTTGAACAGTCCCAAGACTATACATTGAATTTAACTTTAAAAAATAAAGTTGTTTTATCCTAAAGATTTTATAAGGAAGTAAATGATACAAATAACATGTAGCCATGTTCTAGTTTAACATAGAGATATGTTCTGTAGCAATTAGCTCTTACTATGATGAAAATGTTCTGACACAAACTATTCGGACATGAATGTCCACATCCGTTTTAATCAGAGAATGGCTTGCAGCAGTCCTACTGCCTTGGCAGAGCAGTCCACTTTGTCTCCCCATGATGTCATTACAAGAAGACAGATAGTAATTTTTTGTTTTAATGAAGAAATTTTTCAGGTTGCTGGTTTTACATGATGGAAATGTGGTTGGAAATGCTTCATGTTCCAGTTACCAGCCCCAGGCGGCTCATGTATTTTTGGATTCAGAAATGACAGCTGAAACCATTTAGGCAGAACTGTGGGATAGCCACATACAGGTTTATTATTACCGAAAGGGAGGAGAATAGCTTATATGATTAAAAAGGAACAGATAATTTAATTAGGAGGAAAATAGCACTGTGATTGTTATGAAAGAATTCTTGCATAGCATGAATTTTGTGTTTTAACTACACTTACTCTGTCTCCTAAGGGAATATGCATTTGGTTTACTGGAAGAACTTCAATGTATTTCCTATGTGACTTTAAGCCAGGCAAAACTAAAATAATGCAGAAATTGGCTTTTTAAATGTAAAATAAGTCTATGCAATAATAGTAAAATATTTGAGGATAGCATATCTTGTGATCATAGAATGGAAAGCCATATTTTATTTTACTACCTTGTGATACATTTTGAGGCAAAACAATCTAGTTCTATTTATAACTACTTCAGGAGGAGGAGATACTTTTATACTTGTTCTTTCTCTCTTGCTTTCTCTTATTTTAAAGCACGTATCTTTTGTGGTTAAATATAATAGAGAATTATAATGCTTTTTTATAAAACATAAGTAATATTTTATTAACTACTTATAAATATGTGTATGTGTGAGTGTGTATTTATTTGTTTAGTGGTATTGGGGATTGAACCCAGGGCTTTTTTTTTTGACTCACATCTCCAACCCTTTACTATTTTATTTTATTTTATTTTATTGAAGAACAAATAGCAATGAGACAGTTTCAAATCAAATTAGTAGGACAGATTCAACAATGCATTGTACATTGTTTTCATAGTGGCTTTTTGTTGTACAAGGTGCTTACATGATACTCTATCTATAAACACTTTTAGCGCAGATGCCTCTAATCAATGAATTAAGAGAATGTAGCTGTGTACCTGTCTTTTTTTTTTTAAAGCTGACTTATAGTACAGTTTCGATAACTAATACTTTTTACATTGTCATCTTCCTAGTGGTTACCCATAGTATAAGCCCTTTACTTTTTTGAAACAATCAATAAAGTCACTAAGTTACTCACACTTGGCTTGAATGTGTAATCTTTCTGCCTCAGCCTCCTAGAATCCTGGGAGTAAAATAGGTGTGTGCCACTATGTCTCTTTGCTGTTTTTATATTTTAGCCACTGTCATGAAAATGGGCCCCTGGACACACACACACACACACACACACACACTTTCTTAATTAAACATTCTTATTTCATTTATTTATTTTTTCTGTATTTTAGGGAAAGGGTCTACGGGGTGTTCAGGTTCTCACTACTAGATCGGACTCATAGTGATTCTCCTGTTTACAGCCTCCCAAGTGCTGGGGTTACAGGTGTGCATCACCATGCCCAATCTCAATCTTTTTGTCCCAGCATGCTCGGGGGTGGGGCGGGGACAGGCACTGCAGGCCCAGGGATCAAACCCCCCCGGCCCCTGTACCTGCTTGCAGGCACTTTAATCCACTGAGCTATGTGGCTGCCCCCCCACCTTTTTTTTTTTCTAATTAAACATTCTTTATGCCTGTGAATTTAAAGCATAAGTTGCCTTATACTTCTTTTCATATTTTCTTATTAATGAATGATTCTCATGTTTTGGAATTCAACATTGGAATTCCAACAATTATGATTTAGGGATGAGATATGTGAGTTGTATGTACCTTAACTGGGAGAAAATACAATTTCAAAGTCAGTTAGTTCTTTGGACTGCATGTAGGAGCAATTTGAACCTAAGTACTCAGTAATTTAATGTGTTAATTCTTATAGTAATGTGGGCTGATTAAAATGGAGATTATACCTAGAGGAAATGACGTTGATTGCTCTGGCATAAAGAGGCTCAACTTCTATAAGTTTCATTCAATTCCCTCTAGCGGTAACAAATCCTCTGTGACCATAATGAACTACCAGAGAAATAGACTAGAAAGTACAGGCTGGGGAGATAGCTTGGTGGTCTAATTGCCTGTCTGGCAAGTGCAAGGACCTGGGTTTGATCCATACCACATGCGCTACCAGCCCTGGAACCGCAGGTGCACTAAGCCAGCCACCAAAACCAGGTGTGGTGGCACACCTGTAATTCCAGCAGTGGGGAGGTTGAGACAAGAGGATCGCTGTGAGTCTGAGCTGCACAGTGAGACCCTGTACCAAATAAAAGATTATAAAAAGAAGAAGAAACTACAAGCATAGTACATTCTTTCAGGGTTTATAAGCACTCCTCATGTGTGATATTAGTTGGAATGCAGGTGTGAGTGTGTATGTGTTGTATGTTGTGTTTCAGACATGGCACAATGCTAATGAAGGTGAGCCTAGCGGTGGTACAGCATCTCAGCCACACTGTACCGAATGTCATACATTCAGACCCAGAGAATATCACAGAAGAAATGTCCCTTTCCCTTCAGAAGATTACACATTTCTTGGTATTTTCTTTTATCATCGAGTATTATTTAAAGATTTCTGTAATGAATCATTCACCTTGATGAGATTGGGATATCTAGAATCAAACTTAAATCAGTAGGAAGAGAGGGCTGCATATATCTTACTTCCAACTAGCATATCTTATCAGCTAGTTCCTAACATAGCATTTTTTTAGTCCTGTGTTTCCACTTATTTTTTTGTGTGATAAATCACATTTCACTTATTTCATAATAAAAGTATAACTGCACTATGCCATTGAAATGGATGAAACCACCCATGAAGAGTAAGAAATTTAATGGCTGGGGAGTTAGCTCAGCTGCATAAACAACTGCCTGGCAAGAGCAAGGTCTTGAGTTCAACCCTTGGAACAAAAAAAAAAAAAAAAAAAAAAAAAGAGAGTGAGAAGAAAAATGTAGATTTTTTTTTCTCTTATGTAATCTTTCCATATTCTTATGAGTATATAATAGGTTTTATTTTTAAGGTTATAAACACTATACCAATAAAAGTTAAATAGAACAATAATAAAGGGTATAGAAGCTGTGCTTAATATAACTTCAAAATGAGGATTTCTGTTCTTCATCTCCAGGGGAACTCTGGAGATGAGTTAGCAGCTTAAAAATATATTGTGCCATTTTCCATCTTATATTTTGGCAGTGCTTGTAAAGAACATCATATTTAGTTGACAAGAATTGTGAATATAAGACTTAATATTGTAAGAGAATGGAAACAAATACACAAGTTTTTGAAGGAGCTTTATATGTTTGATGAAAAAATCCAAGTCTGAAAGCCATGGCTAATGAAAATGCTGAATTGCTGGGAAGAATTTGACCTCTGATGAATACAAGGTTTGATGATTTGAAGGATCAGTGACTTCACTTCATGAATAAAAGTTTAGATAATTTATACATATGAAACCTCCTTAAAAAGTGGTACATATTTCTTTTTGCGCTTGATGATGGGCAAATTTTCATATCCATGAAGTTCTCTGAGTTTCAGGCAGTGTTATAGCCAGTTTTATGTAGCAGTATATTGCTTTTTTCCCCTAATTGGTCAGATTCTCACTGGTCAGATTCAAAATGAGTAAGGAGTAGATACCACCTTATTACCTAACTTTTCTCCTTCTCTATCTTCCTTAATTTTTAAGATTTGTTTTTTTCCATTTAACTGTGTCTATTACTACCTTTCTGTTTTTATTTCTTCTTTTGAGTTCTTATACTAGAGGATAATACAATATTTACACAGGTGGGTGTGGCTTAATTCACTTATGAATATAACCTCAAGTTGTGTCCACTTACCTACAAAGGCTTCCAGTTTGTTTTTCTTTATAGATGAGCAATACTCCATTGGAAATCAGTGTGGAAAGCCCTCAAAATATTAGGACTGGAAATCCCATTCAATCCAGTTATCCTCCTTCTGGAAATTTTCCCCAAAAAAGCTGAAAACATATCATAGTGATATATGTGCACCCATGTTTATAGCAGCATAATTTGTGATAGCCAAATCTTGGAAACAAACAAAATGCTTTTCACCTGAGAAATGGATGAAAAGACTTGTCTTAACACATAGTTTGTCTTTGTGGTTTGCTTTCATCTCTTTTTCTTTTAAACTTAAGGCTGCCTGCAGCATGTAGCTGATGCTGGTCTTTGTGGATCTCAGGTCTGCATAAGATTGATGTCGACTATGTCTCTACTGTGCAAAAGAGCTTATGAATAACATTCCTTTTGGAATTTTCGTGTTCTTCTCTTTTTACCAAAACCAGATTTCTTTAATTTATTACTTTAAAGGATAACATTCATCCATGTTTATGTTGAAGTAGTTTTTCATTCCCAGAGTTCATCAAGAAATCTGATTGTTCTTGATATGTTAGTCACCTATGATTTCAACACTGAATTCTAGTTCCTTTAGAATTGTACGTTGGGAATCTTAAGGAGGTTGGCTTGGTTGTTTCTTTTCTTTCCCTGCCTCTGCCTGCTTTGATATCTGCTTTGCTTAATGATGGGGTGAGAGGTAACTCACCTCTGAAGCATTCTGGAGTCAAGGTTTGCAAATTTTTCCATTAGCATTATTTGAATTTACTTCCTTTTTAGATTTAGCTCACTTATTTTCACATGGGATTAAATTTAGTTACTTAATTTTTTTAAAGGTCCAGTTTTGTCAGGTCTAAAGTATATAATCTGTTTTTTTACATTTGTAGTTTATATTTTTAAATTTCAGTATTTTTAGTTGTTTTTCTCATTTTTAATGTTTAATTTTTAATGTTTAATGATGGCTGGCTGTCCACCCAGCCATCCCAAAAGACACACTATGAAAAAGTTTCTCTTTGTCTGCTAAATAAACACTTGACTTCAGATAACTATATATCTACTCAATTTCTTCTGGGTTATCAGAAAGACATAGACTAAGGAGTGGGCTCATATCAGCACTACCACAGGGTCTGCTGGCCCTAGAGCACTGTGTTGACATTAGAGCACACAGTGAAGGCACAGGTAGGAGGAGCTCCAAGCTCCCCTGGCACCTTCATCACCATGACTTGAATCTGGCCTGTGTACAACCGTGAAATACTGTCTCAGATTTGATGCATACTTAAAAATGCAATTTAATTGTTTCACTAGTAGTTTTAGCTCTGTCAGTTCCATTAGTTACTTTTTGAAAGATTCTGTATATTCTTCCAAATTTTGTAAATTTTTCATTTCTTTCTTTGCATTTATCAATTTTTGCTTCATAATTATATTATATTGGATCTTTGCCAAATCTCTCACTCTATAAAAAATGAACAGCAACAACAATAAACATTTCCCAAAGATGAGTTATTTTAGTAACTTTTTTGAAGTAGTTTTTCTTTGACTTGTTTCTTGTTTTCCTATTCATTTAATTTCTGTTATTATCCATATGAATACCTTTCATTTTCTTGGGCAGTACTTTTCATTAGATGCCGTCTAGCCTCACCTGGTTTCTATTTAATTATTGCTGTATGAAAGTCAGTGCATTTAGATGTCTAGATTTCTTGTCATTTGTGCTCCCACTTTGCAATGTATTATTCTTATGATTAATTACTTGAATAATTGGCATTTTAAAGTTTTTTAACTTCTAGGAAGACTCCTTTCTTCACTCTCCCTTTCTCATTTGCATCCTTCAACTTCTTTTCTCCTTCTTCATTTTCTTATTGTTGCCATTGAGGTTATAACACCATTGATTAAAAGAAACATTTTATGTAGTACAATGCTAAGAAAAATAGACCTAACTAAGCTTTGTTTAAGTGCTTATTTTTCACTCAGAATTTTTATTTTTTGCCTATTGGAAGAAGCCTGTAATTTTCAGCCTAGCATTAAAAACATTACCTGATAATTCAAAAATGGTTTCCAGATAACAATTAGGGCTCATCTTTCCATGTTTGTTGCTAACATGACTGGGCTGCTGTTTGTTGATAAGATATTATGCTGAGTGTCTCAGTTATTTTTCTCTCATTGCTGGAAAAAATACCCAACACCCAAAATGAAGCAAGGAAAGGCTTAGCTCACAGTTACTGGAGCTTTCAGTCCATACTCAGCTGGCTCCAAGGCAGAGCAGCACATGGCAGAGGGCAGCCTTTCACAGCAGAGAGCAAAAGGGAGGAATAGTAGCAACAATGGCAACAGAGAGGAAGTCTGCTTTTCTTAAATTGCAGTCAGTCTATCTGCCTCAGGCTGGGGAAGTACTCATACCCATAATCCCTGCAGCATTCACACCCTTAATCCCAGTGGATCATAAGTTAATCACAAACTCTAGAAGTATGCCCCATGATTGCATGAGGCTTTGGGGGTGCGGAACAACTAGACACTAACCATAACACTGAGCAAACTCTGACAATAGAGTAACCTAAATAGCTTCTTCAAACACAGATAGTGGCAGGTATATTCCAACGTGCCCATTAGCATATAAATGTTATTACTCCTTTATTAAATTTAAAAATTATAAAACACGGAATACTTTGACATTCATTTTGTTCAGATGCATGAAAGAAGGCAGTATGATTTCTGTTCTCTGGAATTTTTCCAGATTTTCTCTTTTTGCCCATGTCTGTTTTTATCTGTGGCATGAATTTCTTGAGTAAAAATAAAAATGCAATTTAATTGTTTCACTAGTAGTTTTAGCTCTGTCAGTTCCATTAGTTACTTTTTGAAAGATTCTGTATATTCTTCCAAATTTTGTAAATTTTTCATTTCTTTCTTTGCATTTATCAATTTTTGCTTCATAATTATATACCCTATTGTTAGATATATTACATGTTGAATACACATTTCTGAACCCTATTTTTCTTTATTTTACATTGATATATCCAATTTCTTTTTACTGGTATGTATGGATATGCATAACAAAATACAAAGTAAATATGTAACGTAAAATATATAAAATATTTATTTGTTTTCAAACCTTTTACTTTTTTTATTACTTTTAGCTCATATTTGAGAAGTAGTATGAATTAGATTTTATTTTATAAATTGAGTATATGTTTTTAATAAGAATTTTAACATTTTTTTTTAATGTTTCTTTTCTTTTGCTATAATGAAATCTATAGGGTGGATACTCAGATTTATTAAGCTTACAGATTTGGAAGTTGAAAGTACAGCTAGTGTTGTGCTGAATGTGGTGAACACGCCCACCAGAGTGTAACCCTGGAGAGATGTCTCAGTGTGTGACAGGAAGCGATTAAGTGGTGAGACAGAAAGCCAGAGAGTGCTTCAGGGGTCAGGCACTTTCTTCTAGAACAGCTTTCTCTCTTGACTATGCCATACTCAGGGTCATGCAGTTACTTCCATTCACTATCCTCCAGCACCCCACCTCTCAATCTTGCAACCAGTTGCACACTGTACATTGTGGCCCAACCAGCCTTAAAAGCTAAAGCATATAAAATTTGAGGGACAGACTTAAACCATGTCCAAACAATCACAGTGGCAAGTGGTAGGTGCTGTGTATGTGAAGCGCTGAGCAAAGTAGGTATCACTCTTATTTTCATGGTTCTTATAATGGTAGTATTTTAAGTGATACTTTATATATTTTATTATAGGTAATAAGTGTATTCTCATGTGTTGTTGTTTTTAAAGTTCTATGCCAGTAGCATTATCTTATTTGAAAGAATGGGGAAGTAACACACTTATAAAATGGTACTTTGGGATCTAAAATTCACTACTCAATTCGTTAAATGTATGAAATAAAAATTTTAGTCATGAAAACTCAATGGAAACAACTTTGATTGTAGTTTAGAGAATTTTTTCAAAATGGGTTGCCCTATATGTAAAACTCTATTTCTTCTTCTCTCTGTATGTATATATATATATATATATATATATATATATATATATATATGTAAATATATATGTAATACATTGCCTGGACCACAAAGTCTGTAATTTCCAAGTCAAACAGAATTTCTACCCTGATGGAGTTTGATTTTGATTTAGATGTTAAACACCTTGGGTATAGTGATAGACAATGCCAATTTTACCTTAGAATATATCTACTAACACATTCTCTGTTCTGTTTGACTTTGTCCAAGAAACAGCAGAGGAAACCTAATGGGGTGTAAAGACTTCAGATAGGCTTCTAGATAGAGTTATTTCTCAGTAAGGCATGATAGAAGATGAGAAAAGTTAGCAAATTGGAGGACAAAGCCAAAGGAAATCTTACACAGTTCTGTTCTTGAAACAATACACATGTGCCCTACTGTAGTCACTGGCATGTCTGTTGCTTCCCCATGAGCATATATTCTATGTGCTCCATGTCCTTAGTGACTGGTCTGGTACCCTGCGCTCAGAAGGTGGGAATGAAGGCTGAATTCTGCTTGTCCTCACCATTTGCCATCCCTTGTGTAAATAAAACTCAGTAACAGAATTTGGCTGTCAGATTGGCTATAATAAGATTTGACTGTCAGATTGGCTATAATAGGATTCTTTAATATATTCTGATTCTGCAATTTCTAATAATCCAACCCTAATAATGAGGCAGAAATACTCATGTTCTTTGCTTTTACCGAATGAATAGAAAATTTGTCTGAAAATGCTATGGTAACTAGAGGAAAAGTTTAAATAACACTGCATGTTGTTTTAAAGATTCCTTATAGTTTACAGTATAAACAAATAAGAAAAAGCCACTCATTGGCTGGGTACAGTGTCACATGCCTAGCATTTCAGCCACTTAGAACGTTGAGGCAAGAGGATCTCTAGTATCAGCTCAGCCTAGGCAACTTAGTGAGACTTTCTCTCAAAATAATATAAAATGGGCTGAGAAATATTATGTAGACTGTACTTTTTTACATGTATCTGCATGCCTTAGTTTCTAAATTTGAAAATATTTGTTTACTCATCTATTCAGGTATTCTGGAAACCTAAAAAATATTATTGGTGAATGTAGATGTACATATTTTAAGTAAGTCATTTATTAATTTAACTATCATAAAAGATTTTGAGTAATTTATCAAAATGCATAACTTGCATTATACTCGCAAAGCATGTGCTCATTAAAGTTGTAATTGAATTTGATGAATTTTGTGTGTGAGATGTACTGGGAAATATATTCACCATGAAAGATGTTAATTAACAAATTATGGAGATATATTCCTTTTGTCACACAGTCCTGTTTAACATAAAACCTCGAGTTAAAAATGAGTCAGCTGTGTTTAAACATAGGAATGTGAGAGCAAGCATCCGCATACTAACATTCTACCCACTTGTCTTAGAGTTGCTTTGTTCAGAAGGTAATGGTGACTTTGAAGTAGGAAATATTGATTCATCATGTTGTAGCCTAAGGGATATTAATACATTCTCCTTTTTTTCTTTCTAGCACACTGATTTATGTCAGTACATGGACAAGCACCCTGGGGGGCTCCATCCAGATAATGTGAAGGTAGGAAAAGAGATGTGAAAGTTCAGATTTAGCATTCTTCATGTGCATGTGTTGAATACCTAATATCTCTATTATAAGAACTTAAAATTTTTTTGAGAACTTAAATTTTTAAACTATTTCTTTATAATGAGAAACAATGTCGGAATGAATCATACATAGTCTGTACCTCAGTTTACTTGGTGGAAATTGTGTTTCAATATTGAGTGTGTTTACTGGAAAATTTTTATTCAGATCTTATCCTGTTTTTTAGTTCATCAAGCAACATTTGCCAACAATGAGTAGATTTCACTGACCCTGATTTTAACCTTGTGCTCAGGAGAGAAGAATATAGTAGCTCTAGCTTAGAGTCTCATAGTGTATTACCAGTTGATTTCAATGTGAGGTGCTGATATAATCCAAACCAACGTTAGCATGGGTTCACCCTACATGATTCTCCTCTCCTCTCCTCTCTCCTCTCCTCTCCTCTCCTCTCTTCTCCTCTCCTTTTCACCTGTCTGCTCTGCTCTGCTCTGCTCTCCTCTTCCTCTTCCTTTTCCTCTTCCTCTTCCTCTTCCTCTTCCTCTTCCTCTTTCTGTTGTTTTCCCCTGGTCTTGGGGCTAGGCAAGTGCTTATTACCACTTATCTAAATGTACAATTCCTTAATTTTTCATTTGTATGTATACATAGGAAGCAGTTCCACTTCACAGTGCTCTTTTCCTTTTTCTTAAACTAGAAACTCAATGTGTATCTGCCAAAGGAACTGAACTTTTTGTACTATTTAACCTAGTGACCATTTTTGAATATGAATTTAGAGCTTCAAGCTTAAAACAGGAGATTTCAGGTGTTTAAAGATACCAAAGGTGTATCAGAAGGCTTATGAATGTGCTTACATTTGGTGACTCAGATGATAGTATTTCATGATCGTGAGAACCAACTGAGTATCATGGATATATTTGAAGTAAAATTGTTTACATTTTATCTGTATTATCTATTATTGATACCACTCTTTGAAACATGATACATTTTTTGTTTTATACTTTCCTTTGCTTGTATAGGTTTGTTTATACATCTATGTAATTTTCCTTTATAAAAATGTATTTTATAAGTTCCTGGGGCCTTGCTCAATAGCTCAATTGTTCAAAGTGCTACTTGGGCAAATGCAGTCAGGCACATAGGACCGTGGTTCGATTCCCAGCTCCAGTGCCATCCTTAAGGCAATCTGAAGTATCAAAAAAAAAATCCTTCTCAAATTTTAGGGCTGGCCACGTAGCTCAGTGGATTAAAGCACCTGCAAGAGGAGCCAGAGATTGTTTCTGACTATGTTTATTTGGGGTTCTACATGTACCACTTACCTTTGTGTTAAAATCTTTTTTCATATTTGTTAATTTTGTGCTGTTATTAGAAAATAACTTCCTGATTTTTCACTAGTTCCGACAAGTCATGGTCTTCTTTCCTTGGTCAAACAGCTTTTGGATTGTTTTCTGTGTCCTCTTATTCCTTTCTGGTGTCTCTGGTTGCTTAGTCTCCAGAGCAGACGTGCCCTCTAGTGCCGACCCTGTCTTCTTCACCTTGGTCATATGCGCTGCATGTCCTTTTGGTAGAATTTTAACTTCCTGAATTTCAGTTTGAGATCTTCAGCTTTTTTCAGTGCTGGTCTTTCATGTTTTGTGTTGTTCACCTCAGCAAAGGGTTAATAGTATCTTCTGTTAGACTTCCTGATGGTGTTTTTTTTTTTTTTTTTTTTCCATTACTAGACTCATTATCTTTTTGGACATAATTTCTTTGGGTTGGACATTCACCCTGTTGGTGTTTTGTTACCACCTCTGTTCACCATTCAGATAATCCTATTGTACTCCTTTTATTTGCTCCTCTTTGCTGTCACATGGATTAGCTTTGGGTAGCTGTGAGTTTTTGGCAGCATGTTGTTGATTTGTTCTTGTGTTTTTATATAATTTCTGTTGCTCTTTGTTTGAGCTGAGGCTTGTGAGGTGATTGAAATAGAAAGCTTTATTGCTGGTATAGATTCGGCCATGCTTCCTGGGCCTGCCAGCTCCTGATCCGGGATCTCATGCCTGTGTTTCCTTGGAAAATGAAGTTGCAGCATATTTGGTCCAGTATCTAGTTCTCTAGGATGGCCACAGTTAATGACACAAAACCTATCCAGATTTTGGCATCCATGGAGAACCAATTTATTTATATATATATCATATATTTTTATTTAAATATTATATATATGTATATATAATATTTAAGTGTTAGGGGCTTGCAGCTTAGCTCAGTTGTTTACAGTACCTGCATGGGCAAACTCAGTCAGGCTTAGGGGACTGCAGTTCAATCCTCAGCTCCACAAACTGCACCAGACCTGCTTTTAAGCCAGCCTGAGCTAGCAGAAAAACAAAAACAAAAGCACCTTCCCTATAAAATAAATGTTATCAGTAATAGAATAAGATCAGAGCCAAACTGAATATTGACATACCATGAGGACCAATAATGTATCACACATAATTATAGAAAAGACGAAAGATTATCTTCTAAGGCAAACTAAATATTAACTGATAGTAAATAGGTACTAAAATGGAAATTTAAGTAGTTCACACATGATAGAATAATATTCAACTGTAAGAACATGGAGCTAACTACCTAAAGATTCAGGGGCCAGGGAGATGGCTCAGTGGAATAAGCGCTTCCCTGGAAGTGCAAGGGCCTGAGTTCAATCCCTGGTTCTGCAAAAAAAAAAAAAATAATAATAATAAAATAAAGATTCATAGTTTTATATTTATACTGGCAAAGGAGGAAGAGGTAGGGAACTAGAGAATGAAAAAAAGTAAAATTTATTAAGGGAGGATGAGGAAGAGAGAAAAATGAGATAGGAAATCTGAGTGAAATGTGAAAGGAAATTAATAGTACTGAAAAACAATAAAAGAAAAGAATGAAGTATAAAGAGAATCAGGAAACAAAAATAGGAAACAAATGCAAGATAAGGAAGAAAAATGTAAAAAGGTCAAAAGAGAAGAGAGAAGGAAAAATGTAGAGAAAACCCCAAGCTTCACCATTCCTTCTCTTTCTGGGAGTTGTGCCTGCCCACTGTCTAGCTGGTTGCTTAGTGATTGCCTCTGTGACCCTGTAACAAACAGCAGCAAGTGCGAGCCTGCCTGGAGCTAGGGCTCATCATGGCCAGCGGTGCAGACAATACCCTGGGATATTCATTTTACAGAGAAAAATTAGTGAACAAAATGAGTTCTTGAATATGGAAGTGCAATGTAAAAATACAAAAATTGGCAAGTATAGAAAAATTAATACTGAAGTCCAGGAGTTTCAGCATCTGAATAAATTTGAGTAGGAGAAGACAGGATAGAATTATTAAGCTGATAATTATTATTTCCAGATTGAAAAAACCTGAATTTTGCATTTAGAGGGTTTGTTATACTATAGAACAGAATGGAATAGTTACTAGCAACTGGGAAGGGTAAAAGCCAAGAAGAAAGCAAGAAATTCATGAAGTAGCACTACACACAACTTTGGGAGAAGAGCAAAGCCTACAGGTTTTCCTATAACTGCTGAGCAAAACAACCCATGATTTTCTTCAAAATGACTACAAAAGAGAGTACCAAATTCCCAACACATAAAAATAATTAATGGTCAAATATATGGAGATATTTATTGCCTTTATTTGATTAATACTCATTATATGCATGACTTGTATTAGCATGAAGATTTTTTTTTTCTTTTTGAGGAGCTAGTGGTCAAACTCAGGCCCTTGCACATACACTAGGCATGATCTATACCAATGAGCTACATCCCCAGCCTTTTATAATGCATAAAAAGAATGACAGGTTAACAAGATAAAAAGAGGATCGGTTAATTGTGTGAAACAACTAGTAAAAATAGTCTGACAGTGGCCTTCATTCCTTCAGAATTTCAGAAAAAGTATTCAAATAAAATTCCTGCAAAAAAGAAACATATTTATTCCTACACAGGATCAAGAACTACACTGGTATTAGCCTTTGCAACAGCAACACTTAGGAAGGAGGTGACTGTGGGACAATAGGTTCAGTTTTTTGTATTTTTTGGCAGAACCAGGGATTGAAGTCAGGCCCTTGTGCTTGCCAGGGAAGTGCTTATTCCACTGAGCCATCTCCCCGGCCCAATAGATTAAGTTTTGATACAAAATTATTCCCAGTATGGAATTCTTTTTTTTTTTTTTTTTTTTTAATGAGCACAATATATTTATTGAGGGAAAGAAAACTCCTGTCCAAGAGAGGGTCAGGAAGGGTGCCTGAGCAGGTAATTCCCTGGAAAGCTGTCTCTTCTGGGGACTTTCATAGTGTAAAACCTTGTGGGGCTATGGTGTAGAGAATGAGAACTCACTTAGGTGGATGTACGGTGGGAAAAAACTATGGTCAACCAATGGGATCCAGTGTGGAATTCTATATAGACTCTGCAGCACCTGAGTAACCAGTCATTTCCAACTGCATAAGCAGTTGAAAAATTTGCCTGCCTACATCCTTCATTTGGAAGCTACCTGAAGGTAGACTCAGAATTAAGGAATAAGCTGAGAAAAGGATGTCCAGCAATCAGATAGCAGATTTTTACAACAGGAGAGAGGTAAGGGGTTGCCCAGGACACTGAAGCAGGGATTCCAGGATGACACACATCAGGCTGCAAAACCTGGTCCAGACACAGCAGATGTCTCCTAAAGAGATCTCATTGAGGAGATAACATTGTAACCTAGAATGTTAAGGTGGGAGAGCAGATTTACCAATGAGTGAGGAGTTTGCTGTTGAGTTAGTAAATAACCATATACATATGTGCACAAGACTGAAGAGAGGAAAAAACTAAAGTACCTTGAATATTAATAATGCCAGAAAAGCACAATTTTATTCAAGTAACAACTTTTCATAACAAACTTCATGACTCATCTATCAATAGCAGTTTAGAATAAAAATAATTTATACATTGAATGTTGACAAATTATAAATAAAACAGATATCTTTAAAGTGATCCTGTGATAATCAAAGCCACTCCTGGGCCAGGACTCCAAATTCATAGTTATTCATCTTGTCATTGCATACAATGTGAATATTGAGATTGTTGAGATTAAGGAAATTGTTAGAGCTTTTTTGATTCTGGCCAGTGATCTTTCCCACATTCCCAATGATCAATGCAGTGAATTACTATAATACTTACTGTAGTTAGATGTTTTGGGGGTTTATAGGCAATAAGTTTCATAAATATGTCATGATTTTCATTTTGAAGATGATAGCTATTCTCTGTCTGTGGTATGGAAAATTAAAAATAGATATTAATGGCTTGTGCTCTGGAATCTGAACTGCAGAATGTGGAAGTAGGCAGTCCTTATTACCACGTCAGTTTCCATGAGACGGCAGTCACCTGCATAAGCACTGGAGTTTCCTTGCTGTATGTCTACTCAAGCCACGGCACTCCTCCAGGGTTACACTGGCATCTACACCATAAGTCAAACTATTTTTTAAGAAGTCTGACTATGATATGCTGACAGATGTCCCATGGGCATTTTTGTTTGACATATTAACATATTGTTTCATGTGATATTTATTGTGCTAAATATATGAATACAAAATGAAGAAGGTAAGAATAATATTTGCTAAGTTAATGGCTGTTTGTAATACCATGCTAGGTATTGAGTGAGAGAAAACCAGTTGCACTAACGTAGGACACTATATACGTTCTACATAAATTTAAAGAGATAAGGATGATAGGTGAATAAGAACAGGTCCTTTTAATAATTCTGACACTAAATCATTCATTGGTCAAAATATAATAAATATTGAATATTATAAAGAGCAAAGAAAAAACACAGTGGTCAAATTCTCTTGTTTCTAAATTAGCCAATTTTTACTTTGTTGTCATTGCAATTCAGCTTGACTATATATAGAAGCATTTTCAACATTTATCTGGGATTTTACAAGTGTACATTTTTCTTTATTTGTACATCAGGTATAGTTTATTACCTAACGTACAAATAAAGAATGCGTCATGCACCTAAGGACTGATAAGATTACTTATTAAAATTTCAAACAATACAAAGGTAGTATACAATAGAACAATGGATGAAAGAAAAAAACTAGAGTATCACATAATTCCTATTAGATAGTGTAATATATATACATATGTGTGTGTGTGTATCTATCTATCTATCTATCTATCTATCTATCTATCTATCTATCTATCTATCTATCTATGTATTTTTTTTTTTTTTTGTGCAGTCTCTGTAGTTCAGACCAGACTTGAACTAGCTCTGTGCCCCAGGGTGGCTTCAAATTCATGAAAATCTTGCCTCAGCCTACTGAGTGCTGATATTGTACATGTCACCACCATGCCTGGCATAACATGTTCTATTTAATTTTGTACTAATTTTCAGCAAAACATCTGTGAAAATATTACCATTTTAATGAAAATTCCTTACAATACTGAAGTGGTCTCTAAAGAAAAAGAAGTCACTGGTGTCTAAATTTCTAGAATCATCCTCATGCTTTAATTGCCTAAGGATGTATTTCTTATCAGTATGTCATTCTGAAATAAATATTCACCATTAACTAATGGTTTGTTTCTAACTATTATATCTATTTTTGACAAATGAGTATTTTTAGCAATTACTTACTTGGAGGGCAATTTAAAATCTGAGCCAAAAGCCTGAGGACATTGGCCTTGTTATAAATATTTATAATGATGAAAAGCACAGCGACCAATGTCTAGAACATTGTAATTAGTATGTAGGAAGCTGGTTGCAATTTTTTGGTAGAATCATTTTTCTCCCTTATATAAGTATTTACATTGAATTATATTTGGGTTTGGCTGTCATAGTTTACTTTAATGCTTTTAATTGCTTTGCAATTGTATAATTCTAGGTGATATGCAAATTGAACCTTGAATCTTTTTTAAAAATTACTATAATCTATTATTTTCTGATGCCATATTTAAAAATTAGTAAGCATGAGAGATTCATGAAAGAAGAATAATGCTATCTCCAGCTGATATCCATAAATGTACATGTATGAATCCTATTGCTGTGATAAGATTAAATCTTCCCGTGCTTTTGTATAATACACTTCCATTTTCATGCTATAATGGAAGGAACTACACTTACCATTTTTTGGAAATAATTGTAAATAACAAGTGATTTTGAACTCTCTGCTGGTGTTTTCTGAAATATCTGATATCCTGTTGTCATAAAATGGACTTTTGTTTTTTTATTTCGGCAGATAAACTATTTTAAAAGATTTGAGGTTTATTGCAGTTAAAATGTTGTTATTGTTTTTATAGTCCAGAGAACAGGCAGGTGTGTAACAGACAGAATAATGTTATGCCAAATTAAGGTAATCTTGCACAGATGGCACTGAGAATTAATTCCTAAGTGAGACTTTCAAGTGTTCAGATAGAAAATCAAATGACACCTGATTTTCTCTATATTTTTCATTAGAGTTCTCATTTGCTCATAATGATTTCTTATCATGTATTACCATGAATATTACAGAGCCCTTCCTAATTCTGTATTTCAGGAAATATGATTATTTCATAAGGCTATTAAAGTATTTTTTTTAATTTGACACTCAATTTCAACCACCTGTCTAGGCTTCTTTTGAATGTTTTCATCTTATTTTTGTCTTTACAAAATAATTTTCTGCATCTAGAAATTAGAGGATGAGTGATAGATAAAAATGAAATTTCAAACATCAGTTTGTATCATGATAGGTATTTTGGGGTGTGTGAATTTTTCGATTAGGACATGTGGTCAGTATTTAGTTGTATATAATACATCTTTTGTGTCCTTGACATCATCCACAGATCTGCTTGTTAAAACTTTAGGTCCAACAGAGAAATCCAGAGCAGCTAATTAAACAATATACTCTTCCCTCCAGGTACTTTAAAACCCAAATTGAAAAGACAAAGAATGATGAAATGCAAGCAGATACTTCAATTAGGTTATATAATGCTCTAGTTGTAGGTGAGAGTGCTCACTTTGAGGAATACCCATTGGGAATAAGAGAAACACCATACTGGGTGTCAGGCTTAAAGCCAGCTTATTCACCTTGCCTTTGTCCGGTTTCAAGTTGGTCCTGTCAAATCCCCTCAGGATTTTTCCCGAAACCGTGTACCACAGTTTGCAGATCCTTTGTCAGTGTCAGCCATGTGGATGAGTCAGAGCCATTGCTTGACCAGTTTGCTCTCTGTGAAAGCCTGAGAGAATGTTTTCTCTCCATGTGATTCTCCTTAGGTGCATTATACAACATGGATCACTTTCATCTGTGGCCCCATAATCTCCTTGATCAGAAAATTTGGGACACAACTGCATTACATAATGTTACAGATAGGTTCTGCTATGTCCTGAGTCTTCACTGACCTTGAAAGGCTAGGGCCAAATGTTGGCTGTTCTTGCAGCCCTTCTTTTCCTCTAATTTTTGGTCTACAAACTTAGGTTGTTAATCCTCCAGAAGAGGAGCTTATTATTACCCTACAACATAGGCAGTTGAGCTTAACCTCACTCACTGTCTATCCTGAGGGGATTTGACTGACCTTGTCAGATACAAAAGTTACATTTCTTGTTATATAGGTCTTGCTTTATCTTAGCCATTCATCAGACAAGTTTAAAAACAGAATATAAAAAGTAAAATTAGTATGCTAAGCTATAAAAGGCTCAAGTCAAGAACTTCTGACATTGCCAGTACTATGGAAAACCCAGTACTTTTATGGACTAGTGGACTATATTGGAATATTTTCATGAATTCACACACCTACAATATTTAAATAACAATGCAATATCCTTCTCTGACAAAATAAACAAAGAGGATACAAATGAAGGACCATTATTTATCTGTGTATTCAAAATAGGATAAATATACAGCCACTTTCTCTTAATTCAATGAATAGAAAGAGTTGTTCTAACAGTGTTTGTGTACAGGATATCATGTCTGCATCTTATCCTATGAATAACCACTAAGAAGACAACAATATTTAATGTATTAATTATTGAAACTGTCCTACATTGCTATTTGTTTCTCAATAAAATCATTAAAAAAATATGTGTGCTTACCAGGAAAGTCATGACACCCTAGGAGGAAAATCACCCCATGAATAAATTATGTATACTAGTGGGAAATTCTTTTGATTATCTTTAATAAGGACAGCAAAATCTTTTGTCACTAGTTACTAGTACAACTTAATAGTTTGTTCTCAAGCTATAAGTTCCTACTGCATCATACCTCTTTAAAGAGATAAGAGAGGCTTATTGTTCAGATTAGTCCAAATTCAGTCTTTAAATATTTTAATTCATTTGAAATATTTTTATTTAGTATAACTCAGTTAATATCAATGGCAATTTAGTAAGATAGTACTTTCACAGTAAAACTATTTAAATGTTGTAGTGGCCTATCCCAATTGCAAAAGACAGGCAGACAGTGGGCCACTGTGGGGACCTGGTGAGTCCAGCCCTATCCTCACCACTATCCTGGGATCTTTGCTGAGCTTTCCCTGCACTAGTAAGGAGAGTCTGGGTGAGCCCTGCACTGTCTGTCCTGCCATTACAGCAAGGTCTTTGTGTAGACTAGGCCCCATCATCTTTGGAGCCTTTCTGAGCTGCAGCTCCCCCCACCCCAACCCCATACAGCAGGAGCTTTAGAGAGCCTACTTCAGCCCCCACTGTGGTGAAGCCTTGATGACCCACACTGCACCCCTTACTTCATCTCTGCTAAGTCTGGGTCAACATTGGGAGCTTAAAAAGTGTCAAAACAAAGTAGCAAAAGGCAGTCTCAGACCTCCAGGCCACCCAGAACATTTCTAGGAAAGAAGCATATAGAAGAATTTGGAAGGCATACCCCTGAAATTGCTGAAATGATAGCAAGTGAGGTAAAGAAACAACTGAATCAGACTATACAAGAAATCAGATCAGAAGTAAACTCTGAGGTAAAAAAAGAAAGGATAAAAATCATGAAAGAATTTTGCTCAGCATATCTAAAGATATCAGGTAAAAAATAGAGGGGAATAGAAAAATGATAGAAACATTGAATGAAAACTACAGTAAAAAATTATAATGGATGAAACAGTGTCCTCCTAGGACAGAGCTCCAGGAAATTAATTCCACTGAAAGCTGGGAAATATGGTTGAAATAAACTGAAGACAAAATTTCAGACCTTGAAGACAGCATTGAAGTAGGGACTGTAAAAGCAAAGATCTTTTAAAAATAACAAAAAACCAGGAAACTACAGTTTGCAGCTACAAGATGCTATAAGTGTGAAACACTGTCAGACTAATAGGTGTCAGTGAAGCAGTCCAGGAATAAGAACAAATGACATAAAAACTCTTTTGTAGAAATAGCAAAAGAAAATTTTCCAAGCACAGGCAAAAAATCTGGCATGAAGATAACTGATGCACATGGAGCTCCAGTTAGCCATAATCAGAATTAATCTTCATCTAGACATCTATATAATAATCAAGATCCCAGAAATTTAGTAAAAGAACAGAATATTAAAAGCCGCTAGAGAAAAGATCCAGATCACCTATAATGGAAAGCCTATCAGATTCACAGCAGATTTCTCAATATAGACCATCAAATCAAGAAGCGCTTGGAGTGAAGTATATCAAGTCCTGAAAGAAAACAACTTCTAACTGAGATTGATGTACCCTGAAAAACTGTCTATCAAATTTAATGGAGAGATAAGATATTTCAGGAAAAAGGACAACTGAAGTAATTCATGACCACCAAAGCAACCTTTCAAAGAGTTCTGAAAGATAACATAATAAAGATAACCTAGTACATATCAGTTATAACCATCAATATAAATGGTCTCAATTCACCAATCAAAAGAAGCAGATTAGCAGAGAAGATCAAGAAATAATATCCGACGATATACTGTTTGTAAGAAACACATTTAACTCAAAAGGGAATTCATAGACTGAAAGTTAAAGATTATAAATATTGCTCCATGTGATAGGAACCCAGAAAAAAAGTAGGGATAGCTAGTCTCATTGCTACCAATGTTACCTTGAAACCAAGAATGATAAAAGACATAATGAAGGTCATTACATACTTGTTAGGATGAAAATTGTAAAAGGAAGAGATAAGAATTATAAATATATATGCACCCAATGTAGGAGCACCCAATGTAGGAGCACCCAACTATGTAAAACAAATTTAACAGAGAAGAAAAATCAAATGAGCAGTAACACCATTTTAATGTGAGACATTGACAAACCACTGACACAGAGATAGATCAACTAGGCAAAAAATCAACAAAGAAATAACAGAACTAATACAACCTTGTAAAGTAGACCTCTACAGGGTGTTCCACCCAACGTCAGAATATGCATTCTTCTCAGCTGTACATTCTCCTCAGGATTCTCCAAAATAGACCCCATACTAGTACATACCACATGCTTAAGTAAATGCAAAGGAATTGAATTTGTCTCAGGCATATTGCCTAACCATAGCCCAATGGTCAGAAACTGGAAATTGTTGACAAAAGAAAGTTGAGCTATAAATGGCTATGGTCGACAACTTCTTCAGATAACTCACTATTGTTGTGGAATGCTGGACTGTGGTGAATTGTGTCGTCGAGTTCAAGCACCTAAATTAGTTGAATGACAATGGAGTGCCCATGTTTGACAGGTGTAGACAAAGGAAGGGGTATAGAAAGGAAGAATCATGATGTGTGTGTATGGACAGTACAGTTGGGAGAGAGAATTCTGTGCTTCTATATAATCCTATGAGAGGCAAGATTTGCACTAATGGTGGTTGGACAGGATATTATGTCATCTTTTAGTACTATGGACAACTACTAGGAAAATAACAAGGTAGTAGAAAGTATTAATTATTGAATCTTTGATGTAATTCAGGTATAAAAACTTAAGATACACAAACAGCTATACTCTTAATTTACTGATAAGAGACATATGCTATAATAATGTCTGTAAGTGCAGTATCATTTATGTACCTTCTATGATACCAAAACATTATGAAAACAGTTTGCAATGTATTAATTTATCAAATCTATCTTGTCAAGGTATCTTAAAACTGCCTCATTGATATTTGTACTTCAATAAAACAAAAATTAAAAAAAAGAAACAGCAAAAGCCCATGGAAATTAAGCAATCTCCTTCTGAACAATCAGTGGATCACAGATGAAATTAAAGAAGAAACAATATTTACAATGAAATGAAAATGTAGATACAATGTACCAGGACCTGTGCTATGCTATGAAAGCTATCTTAAGCAGGAAATTTAGAGCAGTAAATTGTTACATCAGGAAGCAGAATCAGCTCAAGTAAATAATTTGATTTTATACCTCAAGCTCCTGGAAATAGAAGAGCAAGTGAAGCCTAAAGCCCAAAGAAGGCAAAATTATAAAGATCAGAACAGAAATAAGTGCAGTGGAGATGAAGAAAACAATATAAACAATTATGCAATACAGAAACCATTGTTCAATTCCTACTCTTTTGTTTGGTGAGGTTCTGTGTTTCTACTTTTTTTTTTAAACTTTTATAGTCTCTTTAGATAATAAAAAGAAAGTTTTATGCTAATATTGTATAGGCAAATTAACTATGTCTTTGAGTCTGAATAACCACTAGGAGGACAGCAATTCACAATGTATCAACTATTGTAACTGTCCTTGTAACCTATTTTGAAACTTGGTTTCATTGTTGTTTATCTTTTTTAAAAAGGAAAGAACAACTGGGATGGCGGGAAGCCAAAAAAGATACATACAAGATAACTAAGATAATTGTACTACTAATTTCTATTGATTTATTGAAAGAAAGAGTTAAAGTTTAATTGTTTGATCCTCCTTATATGTCTGGTAGTCCTAAGCAACAAATTTGATGATAACAGTATGTAACATAGCAACCACTGTTAATTTCCTATTCTCATTTTGAAATTCTGTATCTTTTTATTTTTTATGTTGCTTTAGTTTTATCTTTACTCCCCCATTTTTCGTTTTAAAATAAGACTAAAATAATATACGAAGTGTAGATAGTTATTTATTTTCATTATAGGAAAATAATGGTCTTATTTTCATTTATTCCCTAAGAAAATTCACTAGGAAGAATTGTTGACCCTAGATTTACTAAATTGTGTTGCATGCTGTGTTTTTATAGTTAGTAAAAGCACTTTCCAGTTAGGTCAGTGAGGTAGTTTTTCAGACACAAACATGGCAATGATAGAAGTTTTTTTTTTTTTTTTTCTAAATTTTTTATTGAAAAGTAGCAATGAGACAGTTTTGAATCAAATTAGTAGAACAGATTACACAATTTATACATTGCACATTGTTTTCGTAGTGGCTTTTTGTTGTACAAGGTACATACATATTACTCTATGTACATATACTATTAGAGCAGATTCCTCTGATCAATGAAGAGAATGTAGCTGTATACCTTTTTTTAAAAGCTGAATTATAGTACAGTTTCAATAATTAATACTTTTTACATTGTTATCTTCCTAGTGGGCATTCATAGTACAAGAAGGAGACAGGATATCCTGTCCAAGCACTATTAGTGCATATATTTCTTCTTATAGAATTACACCAAAGTACTGCATATTTATCCTAACTGTACTGTTTATACAAACACAGAATGGTTCTTCCTTTGTATACCCTTTTTTTTTTTTGTTTAGTCCTGTCGAAGATGAGTGTTCTATTGTCATTCAATTATTATAGGTGCTTGAATTCAGCGAACCAATCCAGCATAGTCCAGCAGTCCACAATAGTAGTGGGTTATCCAAAGAAGTTGTTGACTAGAGCAATTTGTAAATTGCTCAGCTTATTATTATGGCCTTATTTTATATACCTTGTTTTTATACTTTTCTGCTGGATGGTTAAGACTGAGCTAAAGCAAGACCTATATAACAAAAAATATAACTTTTGTGTCTAATGAGGTCAGTCAAGTCCCCTCAGGGTTTATCCTGTAACCCTGTACCTCACTCTTTAGATCCTTTGTCAGTGTCAGCCATGTGGATGAGTCACGGCCATTGCTTGACCAGTTTGCTCTCTGTGAAAGCCTGACAGAAAGTTTTCTCTCTATGTGACTCTCCTTAGGTACACTACCAATCATTGATCACATTCCTCTGTGGCTCCATAATCTCCTTGATCAGAAAATTTGGGGCACAACTGAGTTCCATGATGTTATAGTACAGGTTCTCCTATGTCCTGAGTCTTCACTGACCTTGAAAGGCTAGAGCCAAAATGTTGGCTGACCTTGCAGCCCTTCCATTTCTCCAATTTTTGATCTGCAAACTTTGGTTGTTAACCATTCAGAAGAGAAGCTGATTATTACCTTTCAGCATGTGCAGTACAGTTTACCTTAACTGACTAATGATAAAATATTATGTTAGAGGTTTTACTCAACCAGGAGTTAAGTTTCTATTTAAAAAAGTATAATAAAATGGGTTAAATTTCTAAGCTTAGGCATATTGCCAATTTTATTAAAGGAATGACTCAGCCCTCCTCATATTCTTTATCAGATACAAAAATACTAGTAACTTGGAAACCTACTTATTTTAACTAGTCCCTCTTTCATAAAACTGGCCAAGTAGAGATCTGCTTTACAAGCCCATAAGTGTCACAGATCTAGATTATACAGCTTCCAACTTCCTGTCCAAACTGGCACTTCGATGCCTAGAATATCTTGCTAGGTATGCACAAGTGGCTTCCAGGCAGGAGGAGCTAGAATGCAAGGCCCATTACTGGGTAAACCTGAAGATCCTGGCCACGGCAAAGTTATTTCCTCAAGACCTTGCCATGTAGTTGATTTTTAAAAAAACGATTCCTTTTAAGAAAACTATTATCTGTAGGAAGAGCCTGTTAATGTTCTACAGTCTTGGGGGTATCTGCTACTTTTTGCATGCTTTAGAAATCATGAAACATATCATGTATCTCAGGGCTGCAGGGTATGACACAATAAAGCAGATAGTATAAATGCATGGAAAACTGGCACAGCACACTTGCTATACTCTGAAGTACACTATGAAAAAAGTTCACAAGAATGCCTGATGCCCTTTTGTAGTCCTTGTGTTTTACACTATCATCTCAGTAGCACACTAACACTCCCAAGTTTATTCAGAGCAGTACAGAAGCCATGCCATGCTGTTGAGCAGTTTGCTTTACTTTATCCTTCTTTATATCCCCACATGAACTTTTAAGAATTTTCTAAAAATTCAAGTATCAAATTTCTGTGCTGTTTTATAAAATAGAAGGTGGGTGTGTATCAGATACAGTTTTACAAAGTAGGATTTGAGCTTTCCATTAGATTCTGCCCTTCGCCATTAAATGGGATGACTTATGGTGAATCTTATTTTGGATTTTAAAAACTGAAAATCTGGTATTGAAATAGTTATCAGATGAGTATCATAAAATATTTTGACATTTATTAGATATTTTAGGGACTTTTAATTGGTATTAGAAAATTGGATTTATGGGTAATCTAATGTGTATGAACCTATCGGTTTTTACATAATACAGTATTAAATCTAGAATGTGTTATTTGAAATGCCACAGTGTGTAACCACATTAAGTAACAGTGTGCATGCTCTCGGGGGAGCATTGCTCTTAACTGTAGTGTCAGAGTAGGTGAAGATGCATTCCTGTACAGTACTACCTCTTACTTGACCTTCTGTATCCCTTTTACCAGCTCATTTAATTTCTCTGACCTTTTACTCCTTTGTCTGTGTAACTGGGAAAATATTGTCTACCTGATGGATGTAAGGATTGAGTTATCTAACAAATATAAGATACCAAGCACAGTGTCCATTGTATTCATCCTTCAGTAAGCGGTAGTTATTACAGTTAGTTAATTTATATCCCCTCTTCCCTTTTTATTATTCACAAAATTATGGAATGATATAAATTGACAATGTAAGTAGCTATTACAGCAGTGTATTTTCAAGGTGAGAAATGTAAGACATAGCCATGAGATGACAGAAATACAGTAACATAATTACTGATGTATTGGGAAGTGGAGGGCCATTGTTCATAGCTCTTATTAGTGGATTTATTAGTCTTCTGTAATCCTTAAGAAACCCTGGCCATTCATTAATGTTATTTGTGCCTTGAAAATTTGTGGATATCAAGTGGGACCACATGTATTAACCCATATATTTCTGATCATTCATAATATCCAGAATTGTAGACACTGAAAAAGCCAACTGATCTCACATCTTCAGCCCCTGGTGGCAGGAATTGGTTATAAAGCTTGTTGCCCACTATAAATGTTAGTGGTTCTCTGAGCAATAAATACAGAACATTAATCACTGACACTTATCGTATGTAATGTTTACTAGGTACTGTAAAGCTTGTGATACAATATTTCATTTTGATGCTTTCACCGACCTTAGAGTTTAGAAGGCAATCTCTGAAGTATTAAAGACGCTCCTGAGAAGCATGTGCTGTGGTCCTGAGCGTGCATGCTGCTTCATTAGGAGGCTGGCTACCAGCAGAGCTCCTACTGACAGGTGTCACTCATCGTCACATTGTTGTTTGTTAAGCCATTTTCTCATTGGCATTTTCATTACAGAAATTGTACTCAAACTAGAATATAAATCATCAGTAATCATACTGATGGATTTAGAGGTATCTTTTTTGGGGGAGAGTAAGAATATTAATAAGAAACACAGTGTTTTTAGGAAAACCTTATGGTTACTACTTTAGAAAGATAGGAAGACAATTTCAAATGTAATGTATCTATTGTCTGTTATGTGAGTCTGCTTTCTGACATTTATAGTATGTAATGTTTACCATCTACTTTAAAACTTCTTCTCTAGTAGATTTTAAAGAGAAAAAACAAGTACAGCCAGATTCCTCAGCAAACTAAAGTGCCTACTTAGGCAGAGTACAGCGGCAGGGGTTTGATCACTGGTGTACTGTGCCCGACCTGCTCCAGGGCACCCTGAGATGGTGACTAAGACTGGAGGTGGTGGCATACGCCTGTAATCCCAGCACTTGGGAAGCTGAAAACGGGATAATCACTATGAGTCTGATCTACATAGTGAGACCCTGTAGACCCTGTACTAAATACATTTTTTTTAAAAAAAGAGCAAAATCAGAAACTTAGAAGCAAGGGTTCTTTATATCATACCATAATTGAGACTTTTAGAAACTTGAAACTACTTAACAATAAAAGTGTCTGATCATACTCATCCATTCATTTAGTAAGCATCAGCCTCATTGAAAATAATAAGCCGTGATGTGAAGTTCATAGGCACTGTGATTATTAGTGATTTTGAGTAAGTTGTTTGTTTTTTTGCTCGTAGACATCTCATTTGATTGAATAGGCAAAAAATTACAAGGTTATAGATAGAAAGAAGTAATGTAAGTAAAAGTACTAGGAATAGTCTCTAAATTATTCTAAGCTTTTAATTAGTATTACTCATTGTCTTACTTCCCTTTCAGTGTCTGAAACTCCATTGTTTGTCAACTTTTAACAGCAAACCTGAAGCTCACTCTTTCTGTGTGTAGCCCTGACTTTGGTCGGCCTTCTTATTTCCAGTGTCCTCTGATTTTTCACAGATGGTCGAAGTATCATGGCATAAAATTTAAATGGGAAAGTCAAGTATCTGCTTGCTTGTCTAGAGGAAGGTGTTCAAAGCCTTGAGTTCTCTGGACAGTCCGGAGAGTAGTGCATGGAGGTGGGGTCCATATTCCTACTGGTAGGCTGCCAACCACATTAAAATGGGGTCAGTAAAATACCTAATTCTCTAATGACTTCAGTGGAGTCTTTTATTGTCCCTTTTCTGCCATTATTTTTTAGTGAGGAACATATTTGTGTTAACTTCTTATATTTAACTTTTTCTTAATACACTTGTTTGTTTGTTGATCTTCTTAATATTTCCTATACAATAGCACAGGTTTATCATATCATCCTTTCAACTTCTGTATTTAATAAATGTGCAAATCAGTTACCTTAAGATTTTTCCATGTAATCAATGCTATTTTCAGAATGGCAAGTTTCCTGATTTTCTGGTTTATTCTGTTCTCACAGGCTATTCTTTCTTTGATGGCAGAATTGATTCTAATACATTGTTGTCAAATCCTTTCTCCTTCCTGCCTGTAGTACACTAATTGGCTTTTTGATATTGGTCTCTCTAGCCTCATCTGTTTGTGTCTGTGTTGTACCTAGGGTCCTGTGAGTTTCTTGAATCCGGAGACCACATCTGGTATCTTTTCCAGCATGTTTTCATCCCCCTTACCTAACACATGTACGTGGCACTGTATAAATCGCCAGTGAATTAACTCTATAGTCATTTGCTTTTACTTAATTTCCACATTGCTCAAAACCTAAACATTTGTTCCCAGTTTTGCCATGTTTGGTGTTTGTGTGTACTTACAACTGAAGTGTATAGTCATGTCCTTTTGTGATACTGACTTTCCTAATCCCTTGTAGCCTGATATCCTATTTGAATAGCTTCTGGTTTAGCACCAGGTTTATATATTTTCATTCACTAGTAGAGGTATTAAAAAAGAACTCTTTGGCATTTTGATATACCTACTTCTGCCCTTAGCTTCTGGAGAATCTTGTTCTAGGGTTCCGTATTTGTTTCAGATTTGAAATGTTACCATCCAGATGTCTCTCATTTCTGTTCAGTAACTCACCACTGGTGGTTCAGGAATTCCAGTTACATACCCAAGGGATGTGGGCAATACAGCCCATGGTCTGTGGGAGGTGGGTAATGTCATAATGGATGTATCCTGGAGCAGGAGGAGGAGAGCCTCATGGAGACCTGTGGGGATTGAGGTGGGAACCTGGGGAGGGGCCCAGAGAAGGCTGCAGGGAGGGCCAAGCCCTGAGGAGCCACCTATGTGGTACAGAGTTCAGCAGGTAAAGGCAAGAGCTGTCCTGGCAGAGCAGAGGCAAGGGCTAAGGGAGGAGATGGAAAGCAGCATGCACCGTGTGTAGAGAAAGGCTGGCTCCTGGGAAGTACAGAATGCAGGGCAGTGAGGCTGAGCAGTGAGGCGAGAGCTGGGTTTGGTGGCTGTGGAGCCCATGTTATTAAATGTCCATATTCTATCCTATCAATTGGAAGAAGCAGCTTCTGTCAGCAGAGCATGTCAAGTTCTGGCCACAGTTTCTATAGTAAGGGTGCTGAAGGGTATAATCTTTGTAGTCAAACTGAGTTGGAGCCCTAGCTCTGCTGCTGTACTGCTGTGTGATCCTGAGACAGGAATCAGCTGCCTCTTGATGAGCATGGAGATAATAATAGTACCTGCCTCTTTAAAATGGCTGGAGAAGTTAGATGAGATGGTACTGTAGCACACAGATCAGTATCTGACTTCTTAAATTAAAAATGCATTGCCACAGTTAAGTAGATAACCTAACTTTCTGATGACTCCCAAACATCAATGAGCATCGTGTGTAATGCCAGACTATTTATAGACTATTTATTTACTGAATTTAGGACAGGGTCTGCAGGGTCACACTACATAGATTGGACTCCTGTGTTCAGCCTCCCAAGCACTGGGATTACAGGTATACACCACCACGTCCAGTCTCAATCGCCCTCTCTGTGCACCCCAGGAGTGGGGCGGGCATGGCATGGCATGGCACGCTGAGGATTGAACCCTGGCCTTTGCCCTCTGCCTAAGCAGGTGCTTTAGTCCACTGAGCTATCAGGCCAGCCCTCAGACTATTTGTTTTTTAAACTTGAATTTGTATGTGGTCTGCCTGTGTATGCATGCATGCATTAAAAAGCCTTTGAAATGCAAAATGGTTTAATTGGCTCACTTTTTCTTCCTTCCTAAATGAGTATGATTTTTTCTTATTAGAAATTGTAAACTAAACTTCAGATGCAGTAAGTATGAGAAGTGAGGAATGGGCTGGAAGCTGTTGCTGGTAGTGTCTCTTCTTGTGTAGCAAAGGTTGAGAGGAGGACAAGTCTAGAGAGATGTTTGTTTCTTAAGATCCTTAGGAGACAGTATTTTAATGCAGATTAACACAAAATAGACTCTGAATTCCTGATCCTTATATTCTTGAAATAATAATGCCAAGCCTTTTGTGCCCGTGCATACTGTCACATGCACGTGAAGGTGAGATGAATTTGTCATTACTTCAGGGTCCCCACCCTGTAATACATGTTCATCACAAGGATGAGGGTGAGGATCGTGATGGGGATGATGATGTTCATTTTCCCATAGCCTTTGGTCAGTTGGAACATTCCAGAAATGCTAGCTTCCAGGTCCCTTGAGGAAGTGCTGTCTGCCATTTGCATATTCCAGAAGCCATACATCATCCCCAGGTGTTTTTGTTTGTGTTGTTTTGGTTGCTCATTTGGTGTCTTTCAGTTTTTTTTGAAACACGGTCTCAGTTTGAATTGACCATGTAGCCCATGCTGAGCATGAACTTATGTACCCTCCAGCCTCAGCCTTCCCCTTGCTGGATTCCATGCCTGGCTACTATCAGTCTATTAACTTCATTTAAAATCTAAAAGCTTCCTTTTGTTACTAGTTGGTTGTATATTCTAGAAAATATTGGTGGCATTTAAAGGTAACATATGATTTCATTTGTGTCTTGGGGATTGATATTTAATTACCATATCAGAGTAACTTTGGCAAGTAAAAATTGTTTTAAAGGAATCTCTTTTATAAAAAGAATCTTGGGAAGCCTAATAATCACATAGAACTTCATAAAGTACTCATTGATATAAACTTAGTAAATTGTTGTATATCTTTTATTCTTGATATTAGTGACTTGTTAAATTATTTCGTGTGAAAGTGTTGCTCTCAAATTCTTGACGTCTTTGTTTTCTATTTCATCTCCCTGAAGGATAAGTCTGCTCTGTAATTAGTCAAGGTACAGGTCTGTCTTTAGGCAACACTTTGTGGCCATGGGTGCCCATGCAGTGCAATCACAGTATGGTATTAATTGTACCATGTGATTACTTTTGCTTTAATTATTTCACATCGTCTTATCTTTTCATTTATTTAAAACATGTTAATGAGTAAATCCATGTTATTTCTACAGAATTAAATATGTACTCATTGATATAAACTTAGTAAATTGTTGTATATCTTTTATTCTTGATATTGTTATAGATTCTGCCATCATTTTAAGCCAGAGGAAGTAAAATATTATGAAGATTTGATTTTAAAAATATTTTCCTTTAATTTATGGAACACTAGTAGTACATCTGTCTGGCTGAGGAGGTAGTCTCCATGCTGTTAAAAATTACCAGATTTATTTCTTAATAAATTAGAAACTTACATGCTAACATTGTGCATTCTGTTTAATGATCTGGTAGGAAATTTAGCTATGATGATCTGTTTTCAGGGAATACAGATACTTAGCATGCTGTATGTAGAAGCTGGCATTTATGTGAATGCAGATTTTAATTTTCATTTCCCTGTCTTTTCAGTTGTTTTTATTTCAGTTGCTGCGAGGGCTGTCTTACATCCACCAGCGTTATATTTTGCACAGAGACCTGAAACCCCAGAATCTTCTGATCAGTGACACGGGAGAGTTAAAGCTGGCAGATTTCGGTAGGAAAGCAGTTAATTACCAGCCTATTTTGTCACACTGTGAGCTTGTCAGGCAGATGGTGACACTGCATTTGTTTAGGTACACTTCTTCTGTCATTGTAGATCATGGTAAAGTTTTCTTCTGGGAAGAAGACTTTTTCTTATTTTTTATAACAAAAAACATAAGTGGTTGTGTTGTGGATAAAATCCATCATAAAATATTGGTGGATTTTTATACAATTTAGGCTTCTTGTCAGTCTTACTTAAATAATCCTAAACAGTAATCACATGTCAGTACCTATTTCCAAAGGAAAAGTCAGGAAAATTTTGAGCATAACATATACTTAAGAAATTTTTTTCTTACAAAAACATCAAGAATAGTAGATATGTTGTATGACCCATAATACAGCGTTAGTAGATTATCAATATTTTTGCCAAACTTGGAAGAAACCTGAAATTATCTGACCCATATCAAGGCATCATGGGATGTGTTATATGAAGAGTTTATGTTGCCCTAGGAATTTTATAACCTGAAGATCTAGCATTTTGTAGAAGTGGCTGCAATTCCCAGCATTTCTCAGACAGTGTGAAATCTGAGAAATAATAATACATTCCTGTTTAACAATTGGAGTTCTGGAGTGGGCCTGTGATGAATCATTCTTCTAGAAGTCCTAAGATTATTTTTCTAGATTCAGAGCCTCCTCCAGTGTTCCAGGGCATCCAGAAGAGAGCAGAACTGTTTTATCCTCCTTGCTGACATTTCTGTATCACCTAGTACACTGAGCCACCTGAGGTCCTGTTCATTAGATTCCCAGTAATGGGGACAATGCCTCATGGTAGCATGATGTGTTAGCAGTGCATTGCTGCACTTATTTTTAATACACATAAGATTGAAAGTTGATTCCCTTAGGAATGGAATGAAAATATCACCATGAGAAAAAAAGATATTTATGATTGAGAGATAGGCTCTTTCTGAAATATGATTCTATTATCTTTCCCCACTCCAACCTACAGTAAATAAAAGATAGCTAGAAATGAAGACATCCTGGGCAAGGGAGATAGTTCAGTGGTCTAAGTGCCTGCATGGCAAGTGCAAGGACCTGAGTTTGATCCCTGGTACCACATGCCATGCCAGCCCCACTCCAGGCACTCTGTGCTGCCCCTGAAACCAGGCCTGGTGGTGTAGGCCTATAATACCACTACTTGGGAGGCTGAAACAGGAGGATCATGGTGAGTCTGAGCTGCATAATGAGACCCTGTAACAAATACATGAAAAAAAAAAAGAATTGAGGATGTCCTGTATCTAGGTTAATACACTGATTTTGGAAAGAATGTTCTCTTTTGGTCTTTGGGTATTCTTTTTTTGCAAAATTGATATAAAGCAAAAGTTAACATGATTAGTAATATATTGAAGAACTTTGTAAACTGATTTTTTCATCACTTTGATGAAACTAATTAAACATATGTGTGTGTGTGTGTGTGTGTGTGTGTGTGTGTGTGTGTTGTTTATGGCCAGATTTGGCATCGAGATTATGCCAGGTGGCTGGATGTAAAGTCTTTTTATTATAGGACAAAAAATGCTGAGAGGGTAGGTGGATGAGGAAGAAAAGTTTTTTCCTTTTATAACTCAAGAGTATTTCCTTTACCGTGAATATGTTTTGTAGTTGGCAGTATGCAAAAATTAGACAGGATTTACAGTGATTTTCTTATGCTAATATAGAATAATGAAGGTTATAACTTATTTTATTGAACACTTAATTGTGTTGAATGTATTTCTCATATGTTTATAAGATATATTTTTGTAGAATTGATTTGTGCTTATAATTATAACCCAGGGTACTAAAGATTGTATATATGTACTTACTGGGGATATTTTTTTAATTATAAAATGTTTTTATGGTAGGCAGGGAAGTTCATCTGAAGAAAGTCTTATGAATACTTAAAACTGACAGTTTGAAATAGCAGATTCAGAAACAAATTGGAATGTCATTTTATTAAAACTTAAATGATGATTTTGTGTAGTTTCAAGTTGTAGGCAGTCAGGGGCAGTCCTGTGCTGAACATCTTTGTACAGAAACCTAGCATGCTGCAGATGCCCTGGGAGCATTTTGAGCTGTTTGAGTCCTCAGCCCAGACTGCCCTGTGCCCAAGCACCTCCCTGGGTGTCACAGACTGAGTTGTTGTGCTTGGGATGTGTGCTTGGCACACATCCTGTGCACAGGGTATAACAAGCAACACTCACACACCAACTGACAGTTTCCTCCAATTAATTGTGCATTATTTTTGTCTTTTAATTTAAGACATGCAATTAACTGTGATTTACTCTGCTGGGGCACGTGTGTGTTTGAGATGAAGGAAACACATTGAAAACTGCAGAGAAGCTGAACAGTCAAAATGGGATGGTTCCAGGCAGCAGAACAATTAGAAGCACAAGGTCTTAATTCAGAATTTGATGTACAAAGAACTTTAAAAACCTTGGTTTTTTTTTTTTGTGTGTGTGTGTGTGTGTGTGTGTGTCTTTTTTATGAGAACAGTACTGTAAAATTTTGATTAAAAAAGACAAATGCGATCTGTATAATTGCATTTCCCATATTTTGAAGGATACTTTCTTATTAGAAAAATAGACCAGGAACGTAAAATCACTAAAATTTATTAGGTTTATTCGTGTGCCAGCTAGACATTTGTGAATTCTTGTTTTCTTCTCTTTTCAACTGAGTGAAGAATATTTTTGAGATTCAAAATATGAAAACTGGCCCAGGCTCAGTCCCACATGGATGGCTGCTATCAGCTTTAATTTCAGATGCTTGATCTGTATACTTAACTGTCAGGTGGGCCAGCATCTGCAGCTATGTCCATATACAAAAGATCACTAGAACATATGGTAAGTATTTCAGTATGAAAAGAAAAAGCCAAAGATATTGCCAGTAATGATGGGATGCATTTTTTTGAATGGGGAGTGGGGGCTTAAGGATTAATGACAGTGCTTCTTTACTATAATAAATTTTAAAAATTTCAACATTTACCACAGTTTTGGTCACCCCATGTTTTTCAAGTCTTCATGGTAGTTTCTGTGAAATACTGTAGTGTCTCTAGACACTAGACAACTCTAAAACAACATTTAGATGCTTAGCACACACTGCATACTGAGTAAAGATAGAATGAAAAATACACAGAAATATTTTGAGGGTTAGTCTACAGACTCGGACACACTTGTGTTTACTAATTTGTTTTATTAGTTCAGCAAACTAGCAGTATCCTGGCTGAGCACCATGAGGACTGCAAATGGAGCCATTGACTTGATAGCGCCAAGCCTCGGGATCTTTGAATCTCTTACACAGAGGCCTTGCATATTAGTTTGATGCACTATGTTACAACCATGTGATAAAATTAGACATCACAGAGTACACATAAACATACAGGATACAGGAAGCCTTATGTTTCTACTCTGTAGCCTCCAAGTGATTGCCTGCTTACTGTTGTTGAGAGCAAAGTTCGTGAAACATTGAATTAGGAGACATAACCTTCTAAATTTCAGGAAGTCATGCACCTCTCTTAAGCTTAGTCCTCCTTACCTACAATTAAAAAAGCACTGATAGATACTTTCTATGATCCTCTTAGTACTAGCTCTTTATGTTTTACATTTCTGAAATTATAAATCTATTTTGTGAGTAGACAGTTTATAGGGGTGAAGATCTGCCCACTAAATCTGGAATCAGTGTTACACTGTCCCTCCCTGGACTCTTCATTTTTTGGGCTGTGTTTTGGAAATTCAAACAGAAAGAGAGCCATGCTTTTATAATATTCATTGAGAGCACATTAAAAGAAAATTATTGCAGCCCAGCAAGGAAATAGCCAAATTTTCTGAGAACTTAATTAATGTTTAGTGTAACAGTATGAAGCCTTAAGATTGTCTCCGTTTTATTGAGATTACAATCTAAAGGATGATGTGTGGGGTTGCGGCTTCCCACAATGTGTGCAGGCGATGTTGCTGTCATCCGCATTTCCCAGCCATCGTACCACTATTTTTAAGGCTCGCAGTGCAAGACAGTTTGGTTAAATATGCCTGTGAAAGGGAGAGACAGCAAGGAGTCTGGAATGTAAACCTTTAAAAACTAAGCTTATTTTATTGGCTTTCCTAAGGGCAGAATCCAAGTTAAACAGCTCTATGGTTTCTGTCAAGTAAGACATGCCCACCAATGCTCTAAAATTTTCCCTTCTTAAAGTTAGTAGTTATTTTTTTCAGGTTAATCCCTGACAAAATTTTAGAAGAAAATTAGTATAAACCTGCTTTTATAATAATTTAAGAAACACACCAGAAATGTGACTATAGAGCACATGGTATGTACATGATTTATTATTAGCTTCCCAGAATTCACCTTTGCAGTGTGGAGCCAGGCAGCTCAATGAAGCCTCTAGAGAAATGCCTGTAAGTCCCAAAGAAAGAAATTGAGCACTTTCTTTTTTAATTCACAAAAAGAATTCACCATTGCAGCTATAATGACACATTTAAGGTTACATTAACTGTACCCATTTGCTATGGCCTGCACGATTCATTCTTACTGTATTTTTGTTTTAGAATGTATTTTCTACTAACAAAATAACATTTCCAATAAACTGTCATTCTACTCACCCTTTGGACACTTTAACATAAAAAGAGTTTTAATGGAAAATTTGGGTAGCTGTTCATCTACATCTAAAAGAATATATTTAGAATAGTTGATGTAATATGAACTATAAAAAGGGTTTTTAAACTCTTAATCTGTTTATTTTTTAAATAAAAAATAAAGAGATTATTCACATTTTATTTAGATTGAAATAAACTATACAAAATTTTCTTCACCAAAAATAAAAGCACTATCTTAATCTCTTTGGGAAACTCCATTTAAACTACAAATTGAAATGTACATATTTTAAAAATCTATCCAATAGAGCCGGAGAGATAGCTCAGCAGGCTAAGCACCCGCTTTGGCAAGCATAGGAACCAGGTTTCAATCCCTAGTACTGCATGCCTCGCCTGCTCCACCTCTGGATGTGCCAAGCCCACAGAATCTGAGTGTGGTGGTGCACATCTGTAATCTCAGCTCCAGGAAGAATGAAAATAGAAGGATCACTATGAGTCTGACCTAAATCGTGAAACCCTGTACCAAATACATAAAGTTATGGGCTGGCCAGATGGTTCAGCAGATTAAACTGTCTGCAAGTAGGTGCAGGGGCCAGAGGTTCTATCCTCTGGCCTGCTATGCTGGCTCCAGCCCTGGGGGCACACTGAGATGGCATTTGAGACTGGGCATGGTGGCGTGTGCCTGTAATCCCAGCTCTTGGGAGGCTGTTAACATACATCAGTATGAGGCCAAGCTAGTAGTGAGGCCCAGAACACCCTGCAGAACCTTCTCAAAAATACAAAAATAAAATAAAATGAGAAAAATAAGATATAAGATAAAAATCTAACCAATAGACCATTGAAATACATGTTAGAAATAATCTTGATTTGACATGTGAACTGAAAGGTTGCTTGTCCTTGACTTACCATTCTGAAGATAAAGTTTTAGAAAGGAAATCTTGACATTGAAAATTGTCTTCTCTTGATCCTGAAATTAATGCTTAACTCTATTATTTAAATCTTCTTTGATACTTTGCTCATCCTTTCAAATGTCCTTTTCGTTGTAAAGAAATTATTATGATGGTTATGGGGATGATGGCATTTAAATTATTGGGGGGATTGTTCAGTTTTGTGTTATCACCATATAGCATTTCTCAGGCACATTAAAATGATGAACATATGAGAACTTTTTCATTTTATGTACACTTTAATTTTTAGAGCAGTTGTTAATTCATAGCAAAATTCCCCATAAAGTCTGGGGAGTGGCTGTGTGCTGCCTTCTTGCAGTCACTACTTCTCCACTGCGGCCACGCAGCACACAGGTGCATTTGCTATAACTGATGAGCCTACTTAGACACATCAGTATCATCTCAAATTCTGTGCAGCAGAGCAAAATGTAACCACCATTTTCATGCAGCATGCTTTCACTGCCCTAGAACTTACCTAAGCAATTTTTTTTGAAAGCTGTGAGGCAAGAAAGATACAGATGAACTGTAACTAATATGCATGTACTATTCTACCTATGAGAAATCTCACTTTTCCAGTCACCATAACCCAGACTGAAGCAGTGGGGGTAGTGGTTGATTGCTAAGAATGGTAGCTTCAAGCTCCATGGAAATGAGGAAATTTGGGAGTTTTAGTTCCATTTCATCCAAATTATGCATATGTAGAAATGAGGCATCTTTAAATGCAGAACATACTGTTACAAATAAGGCTGATCATCTTATTCTCTACTGAAGCCTTCTTGGCAGAGGGACTGTGATATGCAAATATATTAATATTTTTTCTTATACAATAATGATGAAGAATTGTTGGCAGTAAATCAGATGCATGATCCAGGATGTGAGTAAAAATAAAACTACATGTCCTTAGGAAGTATTCACATAACAGATGATTGAAAGCTTATGTTCCAGACATGAGGATTGGAATGATGGTGGATAACACAGATTATGAACCGAAGGGTTATGTCACACTTGTCTAATTTAAGGCAGTAGCAATGATATGCACGTGGGTTTTGCTGACATGAAAGTAAGTGGAAAGGTGGTCCGGACAAGAGGGTTTCTTTCTGGGTCCTTCCCTATTCCCCATCTCCTATTCCTTCTTGTCTGAGAACCAAGGCAGACTCCACAGGTACATGTGGATACACCCAATTTACAGCAGAATCTTGGATGACAGCAAGTAAATAGTTGCACATAGAGCACAGGTTTTCTATAGTCTACTGGAAGTAACTGCTGTGGGAAAACTGAGATATGTGAAATTGGAACGTTAGATATCTCCATGAAAGTTCTGATTTTGAATTTTTTTTTCCTTTGATACAGGGATTGAACTCAGGACCTTTTGCTTGCCAGGCAGACATTCTCTGCAGCCCAAAATTCTGATCTTGGAACCTTTTGTCACTTTAATACCATGAGTTAAACACTCGTTTTCTTCTTTCATTCTTGAGGATTTTTTGAAATTCTTCATATGTTGGCTTAGTTTTGAAATAATGCATTTTTGTATTGACATTAAAACATTTCCTTCTTTGAGTAATTTCTTGTACACTTAATTGATGAGCTTGGTAATTTACAACTTCCCTTTTTTCATCTTAACCACTTATCAGCCCAATTTTTTAAAAACAAGATGATTAAAAATAGCATATTTTGTGAAATTTTATCAGATAATGTAGCAACAAATAAGAAAAATGACAATTTTATCAAATTTACTCAATATGAGAATCGACTGGCCTGAGTGCTGCCTCCATGAGCATGGTTCAGGATAGCCCAGAAGCAGAGGTGCTGCCCAAGGGATACCAGGGCTGGACTGGTCAGTGGTTAGTGTAAGAAGAAGACACTAAACAGTTAGAAATAAAAACCAGTTAAGAGTAAATAATCTGTGTTCCTAGTGAGTTTTAAGTACCTTTAAAATTGTTTACTTAAACCCATCCTATAAATTAAACTTGATATATGTAATTAATTTCATCAACTCAGTATCACTTTTTCAAAAACTCAAACTTCAAAAGATGGAGCATCTCTCTATTAAATGTCTATTAAGTTATTAGGTCACTGTTAGAAATATGCAGGCTGAAGTGTTCATCCCAGCTTTGGAGCAGCTCTTAGCTAAGGAATGCTGCCCCATGACACATGATCAGTTAGTTCTGGATACGGACATTGTACTCAGAGCCAGGGAGAAGTCACAACAGAGAGGAGTAGGCAGAGTGGGTCTGTAAGTGGGATACATTGAGGACCCATGTCACGAGAGGGGGACAGAGAGCCATGAAAAGGTCAACAGCTATTAGCATAATATGGTTATGATACATTCTGAAATATTAGCATTAAACCCTGAAATTATGTCATACAGTTGAGATTCTCTATAATAATTCTAATGATATTAGGATTACAGGAAAAAATAAGTAAAAACATTGTACTCAAATAATCTGAAACAATATTTCCTTATTATTGAAGTAATATCTTTTTATTGGTAGGACTATGTCATTGGGAATGTTTTATTAAGTTTTATTTTTTTCAGAATAGAGGAATCAAATCTATGAGCGGAAATTTAAAATAAATTATTTACAGTTGTATAAGAGAAAGGAAATTATTTTACCATAATAATTTTAGAAATTTTAAATGTTGTATTTTCTCTGAGAATTTTTATTGCTTTATTTTAAGGATTGAACCTAGGGTCTTACCAATGCTAAGCATATGGTGTACCACTGGACTACTTTCCTTGCCCCTCTGTAGATTTTGATGGAAGCTCAGAGATTGTCTGTGTAAGCCATTACATACTTTGTCCCAGAGCCAGAAAATAAACTAATATTGAAATTGAGCCTGTTAAGTTAATAAGAGATGTGTTACATTAGATTAGTGGCACTGTAGTATTACCACTGTCTCTAGAGTTCTGTGGTGTGCTCAATATACTGTTATTTAACACAGACATGGTTCCCCAGACCATGTGTCCAGGTGGAAGTAACGTGCCCTGGTGTGAGGACCTGTGTCCACTGAAAAGTGATGTCCCATTGCAAAGACAGAAGCCAGCATGGTAGATATCACTGTGTACCACATCTGAAGCTAGAACAGGAGTCTTGGGGAAACCACAGGAGATGACATAAGTAGTATTTCTCACCGTACACTGTAGGCACCCTTACTGGAAATATAAATTGGAATGAAATCTCAGTAATTTATGAATTAAGGAACAACCTTCTTTATTGATGTTCCTGGAAGAGATTGAAGCACTGTGGGCAGATGGAGACTGAATTTCTTTAAAAATGTTGGGCAATAGGTGAAAAAATACCCTTGATGCCTCCGAATAGGATTAAGTTTTGTTCAGCTCTTACCTTTTTATGATGTTTTTTTATTCACAATACTTTCAATACCAACTTCATGCCCATCCCCATACTCAAATCACCAACTTGCGAATGAGCTATCTAAAGATTTAATTCAGTTCTGACACTAACCATACCAGTTTGGATAGACCCCAGAGATTAAGAGCTCAGTCCCATAAAACTGTCCCCACTTCAAATGCCAGTGGCAAGTCCCAGAACTCCTGTACTTCTGACTGACCAGCTTTCTGTTAGGGATTTCTCAGAGTCCCTCTGTGGGTTCTGCAATTCTCTAAATTGGCTCACAGAGCTGAAAAAGCACTCTTTGGTTACATTTATTGGTTTATCATAAAGCAGTGATCGTGATGGCTTTAGACATGAGAGTCCAACCTACAACCCTAGACCAACTTATTTATCACAGAGGCCTGTGCTGCAGTTAAACCTGGAAACTGAAGTGTTACTTCAGGAAGACAACTTGGACGTTGACATCCTATGTCTTGAAAGAAAATCAACACACGTGCAATAGGTTCACCACTACTGGTGCAAAGGGTGCAACTTGGAAACAACCAAATGGAAGAAAGACAGGGTATGGAGAAAGAGTATTCAGGCCATCTTTCCTCTTCCAGGACTGCCAATACCAAGCAGTTCAATGTCTTCACCAGCCTAAAAATTCTTGGGGCCCCACCATTTATTAAGGGGACCTCACCACCAGATACCCCTTTAGCATTCAAAAGATAGTCCTTTAAAACATTTTTTAAATTTTTATTTGTGTTAGTATACTTCTTCTGTACACATGATTCATCGTGAGGAATGGGTACATACACATAATACAGCGTAATTTAATTCTTTTCTTTCCTCTTTCCTTCCCTTCTTCTTCCCCAACTCTTGGTATTATTCTCATTTGTAAAAGACCAACCTCCTTGTTTTGTCTTACCCATTGTTTATTTTGTTCATTTATACTTTGGATTTCTCATTTAAGAAGAACAGTGCAATATTTAAGATTCTGTGTCAGCTTTCTTAACAGTATGTTTTCAAGATACATTGATTTTCCTACAAATGTCTGAGATTCATCCTTCACAGAAGTATTCAGTATCATGTAGGTCCTGAGGCTCAGAGAGCAATGGCACAAGGCAGTTTCACCACATGCTTCTCCTGCCTCCCACTAGCTAGAACCTACTGCCAGTTTGGTAGGACTAGAGGCAGAACCAGTCCCTGCTCAGGAAGCCCCTGGAACTGTGGCAGAGTCCTAAGCCAGATGCCTACAATGTCCATTTTCCCACGCACACAGCCTGTTGACAGATGGTAGGAAGCTGAGGCTGTGAGAGTCTGTCCCAGTCCAGCTTCCCAATTTCTGAGTGGGAGAGTCACAGCCAAGAATCACAGCAAAGATTGGTGGGAAAACTGCCAAGCCCAGGCCTTTTCAGCCTTCTCCTTTGGCTAGAGATGGCAACAAAAAGGCAGACTTATTTAGCAGTGAGTTTAGTTATAATAAAACATGCTTGCAGAGAGTAGGAAGGTCAACATATTTGCCCTAACTTTGTCACTAATTTGCTCTTTGACTTTGAACATGTTGGACAGCTTTATTTTCTGTAAGTTAAAAAAAAAAGACAAGATTTCAATGACCTTTACATTCTAGATTTTAATATTTTAATATATTCTTTCCAAATGATCACTGAAGTAAGTTTGTCCATTCCCTAGTGGATAAATGTTCAACTTTTGGTCATTTCCTTAAACATGCTTTTGCTAACTTAAAACTAAATTTCTACCTGAACCATAAAGAATGACAGAAACTCAACAAATATAAGATTTAGTGTGACTACCAGCCTTTTATGGAATGAAGATTTTTATCTCTTTTTAGTGCCATTTTCTTAGTCCATTTTGTGCTACTAGAATAAAGTGCCACATGTGGACTTTATAAGCAACTTATAAAGAAGAGAAGTTTATTTCTCCATAATCTAGAGTCTGAGGAATCCAAAGTAAAGATGTCATTTCCTGGCTAGGGACTTTGTACTGCATCATCCCGATGAGTGTATGTGTGTGTGTGTGTGTGTGTGTGTGTGTGTGTGTGTAGAAGAAGGCCGGACTTGTTCTTTTATTTTTATAACAAACCCATTCCTACAGTAATGGCACTAACCTATTCACCAGGGTAGAGCCCTGTGATATGACCACCTCTTAACAATCTCACCTCTGATTGCTGTTAGAAGAGCAAATAAGTTTCAACAGGAGATTTATAGGAGAGAGGCCTTCCAACCACAACAGCCATCATTCCAATCACCATAATTAGGACTCCAAGAAAGAATGATCTTGTTAATGCTTTCAGTTTTAAATTTACATTTGCATTTTACATCACATTTATATTACATAATATAAATGTAAATTTTACATTTACACTTTTAAATGTAAATTCACTTACACTTTTAAATGCAAAATTTGAAAATCAGACTTTTTATTGCACTGAAAGAGCATGCATAACCTTTCTTCCTTTTTCTTTGTATATTTATTGTCCTAAACACAGAATAAAATAACAACACTAAAAAAATTCTAAGAGCATCTGCTCATTATCTTGTAAACCTAATCAGAGTAGCTATTTTATTATTTTCTAAATACTTTCAGTTCCTTGATTGCTTGCATACATGTCTTTGCATAATGACAGCTGTAGTATTGGTAACAGATTTTTTTCACTAATGTACCAGCAAGATTTTTCATAGATCATTTTTTATAGTTAGTTATAAAATAAAATATGTTATTTTAAAATGAGGTTAGAGGTAGTCATAAGGAAGAAAATAAACATTATCTGTTATCCTCCTTCCCTAACTTCTCCCCTGAACATATCTCACAATCTATTCTGTATTATGTGCTTAACAATGACATGCTTTAAAAAATAGTTGGTTATTTATTTATTTATTTTAATTAACAGCATTAGATTTCTGTTTCTGTGATAAAATAGCTGAGAAAATCTAGGAAGGAAGTGACAGTTCAGCTCAAGCTTTCAGAGGTCTTAGTCATCACTAGTTGGTTGGGCCGGGGAGATGGCTCAGTAGAAGGAGAGCTTCCCTGGCAAATAGCTTGTTGGCCCTGTTGCCTTCAGGCCTGTGGGTGAGCAGAGCATCTCAACAGAGCAGAGCCTTTCCATTGATGGCCTCAAAGTAAAAAGCAAGATAGGAAGAGCCTGATTTTTTCAACCATTCCTCATGTGATGGACATCTTGGTTGTTTCCAATATTTTGCCATCACAAATTGTGCTGCTATAAACATAGGTACACATATATCACTATGATATAATGTTTTCAGTTCCTTTGGAAAAATTCCCAGTAGGGGGATAGCCGGCTTGAATGGGATTTGTAGTCCTACTCTTTTGAGGAGTCTCCACACTGACATCCACAATGGTTGTACTAGTCTACTTTCGCACCAGAAGTGAGAGAAGTGTTCCCTTTTCCCCACAACCTCTACAACATTTGTTGTTGGTTGATTTCCTTATGATAGCCATTCTTTGTGGAGTGAGATGGTATCTCACTGTTGCTTTTATTTGCATTTCACGAATTTCTAGTGATGTGGAGCATTTATTCATATATTTATTCACTTCTTTAATTTCGTCCTCTGACAAGTGTGTATTCATCTCAGATGCCCATTTCTGAATTGGGTCTTTAAATTTGAGGGCCTTGTTATATCTTAGTTCTTTATATATTCTAGACAGTAGACCTTTGTCTGACTGCTTATTATTTAGGATTTTTTCAAAATTTTCACTCGATTGATAATTTCTTTTGACATGCAGAAGCTCCTTAAGAAGAGTTGATCCTGGTTGTTGATTCTTTCAAGTGCTTCCTGTGGGAATATATGTTTGTTCATGAACTCTTTACCTGCCCCTATGTCTTCAAGAGTTCCTCCTACTTTCTCTTCCAGGAAATTGAGTGTTTCTGTTTTAATGTTTAGGTCTGTAATCCATTTTGACTTTAACTTAGGGCATGGTGATAGAGCTGGGTCAAGTTTTATTCGGCATGTAGAAAGCCAAGTTTTCCACCACCATTTGTTAAAGAGGCTAACTTTCTTCCAGTTAGTATAATTGGCCCCTTTGTTGAAGATCCGATGGCTCAGTGTGTTCATAGATGCTTCTGCACCTTGTAATCTATTCCATAGATCCTCAGGTCTATTTTGTTGCCAATACTATGTTGATTTTATCACAGTGGCTTTGTAGTATAATTTCAGTCAGGAATTGTGATGCTTCCTGCCTCGTCTTTATTGGCCAAGATTGCCTTTGCTATTCTAGGTCATTTGTGGCTGTCATTTCCACAAGATTTTATAGAGGCTGGACATTTGGGAAGGACTGGTCGGGTAGGACAGGACAGGATATCACATGCTTCTGAAAACTTCAGAGTACTGTGCTAAAGCTTCCAGGCCCATATTTAGGGTAGAGGGAAACATTTCTGTCTCACTGTTGCCTGCTTATCTGTCTATTTCTAACTGGTTTCCCACTGTCTAATGACTGTGTCCCAGAAATGCCTCCTGGGATTTAGAACCTCCCTCCCTAAGCCTGGTGACGAAAGAGGCCTCCCAAGAGGATCTCAGGCACCTGGGAGGTCTGATTGCAGCTCTGGAGTCCAACTTCCACCTCAGGGCTCAGGACTGTGTACACCTCATCTGGCCCTAGGGGGTACTCATAACTCTTGATGTTCACAGGGAATATTATATGCAGTTCTAGATCAGCTTTTCTGGTGGAATTTAGATTTAAATGTAAGTACAGCTGAAGCTAATTGGTCTTGTGCTTTGAATGTGAAGAATAGCTATCACACACACTCTTTTTCTAATTCTCTGGTTTCAGAAAGCCTCTGATTGAGAACTGGGAGGGCAGAGGGTGTCTTCTGGTCTTTGTGTCTCCTGAAGCAACAAACATTTTCCTAAGGAAGCCACAGCCTCAGAAATAGCTCAGCAAAAACATGTACCTCTTTTTCCCCACCCCTTTTCCTGCTTGGAACGTCAAGATGTGGGTTAATTTTACAGCTTGCCCCAGAACAGTAGGGAGGGGTTTGCCTAGCATTTATATAACAGAAAATACCATTTAGTTGATTTTTCTAGAACAAAGAAACAGCCTCAAAGGTAAAGTTAGGTCTCTCTTTAGTAAAACTGAACAGCTGGAAGCTTTGAAATGAGTGCTTCTGTGTTTCTGCCCATCAAGGTTTCCTCATTTCTGAGGTCTGCACATACCTCTTCCTGTGCTTAACTCTTTCAGAGGCGGCTAGTGTGGCAGGCAAAATCCAGGAAGCCTGATATTGCCATTGTTGAGATCTGAGCTGCTTTAATGCATGTATTATAACCTATGACTTGGGATCCTCCTAACAGAGGGACAATTGTTGTGTTTCTGAATGCATTCAGGCAGACTTAATCTTGTCTAAGTTCTGTGTTTTATAGAAGATGTAGTATTAGTTGTAGAAGGGGTAAGGAGTGTGAAATAAGCGATTTTTTTTTTTTAATCTTAGAGAGCTTTTAACTAGCAAAATAAACATAGAGACGAATATATGAATTAAACCATATTTATGTGCAAGAGGCTAAATGAAGAATGACGGGTAATTCAAAAACTTGGAGGCAAGATTAGTTTTTGAAGTCTCATTTTTCTAAATTTTTTTTCTTGTAAGGGCTTTTCATATGTTACGGGGAGCTGAAACCATGTAATCGCACATGCTAAGCAATCATTCTATCTACTGGTTAACTACAACCCCAGCTACTTACCTAAATTTTAAATATTATATTAGATAAAATTTGAGAAGTCATAGATTCTATTAGGAATCTAGCTCAATCACATATTAAAGAATGAGAAATGTCCATATTAATTGCCTTATGGTACCTGTCAGATGGTGTATTTTTGTGTTTTTATTTAAAATACATATAAGCATCATAAAGGAATTACTTGATATATATTTTTGTGGTTACTTTTTGCCCTCCAAGTGGATCTTGAGCTTATGTGATTCATTTTTCTTGTATTAGATTTTAAATCATTTAAAAATCAAGGAACACCTTTTTATTTAATTCCCAAGGTATAAAACCAACAAAAGCATAAGGTCCTGTAGATCAGATGGTTGGGTATGTGTTCTTGTCATTCTGGACAGAGGTGCACCTGCTAAGGGGACATTTCAGAGGTTCCTACAAAGTGGCCATCCCAGCTGTATGTCCCTCAACAGCAGTCCACTGTGGGCCAGTCACAGTGACAGCTTTAGAGGGCTGCAAAGGCAAACGAACTGTATCCCTGCTGTTAAGAAAGCTGCCAGTGAACAAATAAACAACTTTGCTGTTCTTTGTTTGTTTGTCTTGTCCTCTTGTTTGTTTTAAAAGCTAAACAAGGTAACTGGGAGTGGTATAGCACGTACCTGTAATTTCAGCCCTCTGGGAAGCTGAGACAGGAGGATCACAAGTTTGAGCCCAACCTGAGCAGCATAATGGCATAGTTAGACAGTCCCAAAGTAAAAATATTAAAAAGAGACTGAGAATATATTTTAAAATTAATTTCCTTGTGTCGTGGACCAACCTCAAGCTGAGCATATGGCTCAGTGCGGATATGCTAAGTTCAATTCTAATTCCTGCCCCCCAAAAAGAATGAAAATTAATTATTAAGAGTATATATTAACATTTCAAATTTTATACCAAATAAAACCTTAGGAATAAATCATAGTTATTCTTTCCTTATTTGACCTACTTATCATTGTGATTATTTTAATAAGTAGTTTTCTTAACAATACAGATGCATACTCCCTAGTATTTGGGAAATACTGAGTGCATTTTGATTTAAAACTTATAGTCTTATGATGAATTTGGTATTTTCTACCTTTAATTCTTTTAAATTGGAAACCAATCAGCATAGATATAGAAATTTATCCAAATTGCTGATTTAGTCAAGTTATGAAATTCATTTTCTATATTGTGTCATCTAGCATTGGAATAACAACTATGATTTTCATTAACTGAGAAGCAGAAATTAGAAAATGAAATTTGAACCAATGAACTGTGAAAATGATGGCATTCACATATATTCTGTTGAAAGTGATTGTGCTAACACTGATGTGATGGATACCATGCTCCACAGAGGGGGAATTATTTCAAGCACATTTTGAAGATTTTTGCATTCGTGATCTTCATACATCTGATGAACAAGATTTCAGTAGTGTTTTTGAAGAATTGTGAGTTTCAGTACTTGGATAATCCTAAATTTCAGAAAGGTACCACCTAAGACAACTTAAAGGAAAGCTCCAAGTGCCTAGTATTAAATATTACACTCTTGGGGCCTGGGAGATGGCTCAGTGGAATAAGCACTTTCCTGGCAAGTGTAAGGGCCTGAGTTCAATTCCTGGTTCCACGAAAAAAAAGAAAAAAGAATAAAATAAAATAAATAAATATTACACCCTTTGTCCACGTCCTCTCTATGGACTCAGTAAGTACAAAAGCAACTATTGCCCAATGTGGGTCACTGGGTGTGGTTGCTTTCCAAGGAAATTTATTTACAAAGATAGGTGAGCCTCTTGCGAGGATCACTGTTAACTTTTTTGGCTGGGTCATGAGTCTTTCAATATGCAGGTTGATGTGACAGCAAAAGCTCTGGCACTCAGCAAAAGAATTGTCACTAAGTGTGCTCACCAAAGTTATTATTTTCATTTAAACAAGTATGTCCCAGAGAAGCATGTCATTTTTACAGCAATTTATACAAAACTCAGGAAAGAAAAGTTTAAAAATTTCTATATAGGGAAGTTAATTATTTAAGCAGTTTCTTGTTTGGGAAATCTTCATTAAACTATGATAATTTCACTTTTTTTATAATTTCACTTATTTAAAAACAAGAGAATGTTTTAAAACTATGCCATTTAGACAGACAAACTATTGACAATATTTAGAGAAATAAAAGCAGAATAAATTCAAATACTGTCTTAATATTGGATGTCTCTGGACTTTATTTTATTATAGTTTTGGTTTTAAGAATACCCTTATTCAATAGAAAACCTGGCAAATACTAATCAAAACATTAAAGGGATTCTTACAAAGAGCAGTTTAGTAAGAGTTGGCTGGAAAAGAAAGCAAAGATGTGACATTCGAAGGAAGGAAAAGGCTGTCATAACTGCAGTCCTGAAATATTGCTTTTAAATGTATAGAAAGCATAGACTTGGGCCCCAAATGCCCGAGATTCCTGGAAAGAACATGCTTCCTGGAGTGACAAGCAGGAGAGAAGCCATTGGAGGGTTGCCAGCTTTCACAGTGATACATGAAGACTGGGCATGCAAGTCTTCTGTTTCACACATTGGAGAATGTTCTGGTTACCCTTTAATTCTTAGTAAAATTAAGTTCAATAAGTGCAAGCCATTCACTATATCAAATTAATTTTGAAATTGATTTCATTGTGTTGTGAACAGACCTCAAGCTAGTGTGATAGTCTTATAAGAAATGATAATTAGGATGGGAGGAGAATAAAGAAAGAAGAAAAAGTGCAAGTGAAGTCACCTGCATTTTTTGATTTTTATAAGCTGAAAGTGCCTGCAATAAAACAAGACTTCTGGCTTTGGTAAACTGGTGGTTGGTGGTATAGAGTTGTCAGTTATAGAAACTGGAGGAGAAATAGATACAGGAGACATTAAATGAAGGATTGTGGGAGATCTATGTCAATATTTCTTAGTACTCTCAATCTTTGGGGGAAAATTAGTGCTACAGATATATTTGAAATCATCAGCCAATAGGTTGTGACTACTGCCATGTGAATAGGTAAGATTCTCCAAGGTAAGTGTGTCAAGTGCAGAGGGAAGGTGTAATAGCTCAGAAGCCTGGAAGATGCCAGAAAAACAAAATTACTTGTTTTTTTTTAACCTCTTGGTTCTTTATGGCTATGAATTAGAAAAGCAGCAATGGAAAGTCTTTACCAGCTTCAGTACCTCATAAGATACTTCACATAAATCCTGTAAAAGAGAGGACCAGGGAGATGGCTCAGTGAATAAGTGTTTCCCTCACAAATGCAAGGGCCTGAGTTCAATCCCAGTTGCACAATAAATAAATAAATAAATAAATAATCCTATAAAAGAAAGGAGAACTTATTAAACCAGTAGGTCAATGAAGAAATTGTTGGCCAGTTCCAGGGACTGTGGAATGGAAAAGAAATCTCAATTTTCCTCTGCCCTTACTCCAATAACCTGCTCATAGAATCCAGAGGTCTCAGGTCTTTTACTAGGCTAACTCACATGACGAAATACAATTCAAGCGTGTCACATCTTTTTGGAGTCCAGCTCTAAAGAAAGGAGTCCTTCAGAAATAATGATTTTATAAGTAAGAGCAAGTCACTCTTTCAATTTGAGGAATGAGATGTGATGAGAAGGAGATATGGGGGGGTGACTGATATAAAAAGAAGCCATTGTCAAGCACAGCAGCCCTTTATCTTAAAGGACTCTGAAGTAGTCGGATAGTCATATGTGCTGCATTTAGTTGACTGCTGCTAATTCATCTAGCTTTTTCCAATATTAAGTCCATTGTATTAGAGAGGAGTAAGTCAGTTTGGCTAATTCTTTCTCAGTTCCCTAGACGGAGCAGAGACATATAAAATATTATCTGAACCCTTACACTAGATTTTCTCCATAGAGTTAGGTAACTAAGTTCCCAACCTATTTCACCAAGTACAAAGAAAGAATATAATGGAACTAGAAATAATGCTTTTGTGTGCTTGAAACAGAAAACCTCCCTTATAGATATGTACAGCTAAAACAACTTTGGCTATTCTCCACCTAAAACTGCTTACCAGTAAAATGTATTTGTTCCTAATCTGTTATATTCCCTCTCTCACTTCCGGTTGATTGTCTAGAATGCTGGAAGGACATTCTGATGCCTGTGTCTTGTGGAGTACTGAATAGAACTAGATCTGAAGCTCAAGAATAAGTGTAAGTTAGAGGCAACATTATGGAGGAAATCGTTTATGTGCGACAGTTAAAAGCATGACGTTAACCACAGTGGCCTACAGAGGGCTTACATTTGAGAAAATTTCCTTTTCAGTGTTTCCCTAGTAGATCACCCTGAAGAGGCAAAGAGGAAGAGCTTCCAGAAGACTAGGTCATTCCTGGCTAAACTATTCTGTAGTAGAGAAGTAAAAGGAGGGAATTTAAAATAAGAGGTCAACCAAGCTCACTGTAATCAGGCCAAGCTAATAAGGCCGCATTATTTGATGCCGAAGGGGCTGGTTTGCTTATGTAAATGGTGGAAGCTCTATTCTGTTGTTTATTCTGTGTCCATGCCAGAGGGTAGCACCAGGTCCAGGGGAGGCAGCAGATGTTGGCTATAAGATGGCTATCTGACAGAGAAGAAAAGCAATTCTCTCACTGGTAGGTAGTTGGCTAAAAGCCTCTTAGCTGCCTTAGAAATCTCAGTTGCTGCCATGCTTACCTCAGGGTAGCCCATCTCAGAATCACAGGCAGTAGGGCTTCAGTAGCTCAATTCCCTCCTGTGTGAGGGACTTTCCCTAAGTGGAAATGGCAAGCCTTGGAGCTGCAGACAGTGATTGTCCTGTAATGCATTTTCAGGGCCCATAGGAACTTCTGTCTCTTGTTGTTTACTGGCTCCTTAAGGCAGCAACATAGAAATTACCTGTACTCATCTGCTTAGCATTTCTCGTGCTTTTTGACTTTTAATTCAAACTAAACATTAATATAAGAAGTTTTGATAATAACCTATGGACTTCCTTTTTTTAAAAAAAGGTAGTGTAGTTCTCTTCCTGTAGTGTAACCATAGCAACTGACAAAGAACAGAGAAAGAAAGCTTTTCACACATGCTGTGCTAATTAATCCTGTCCTACAGTTTTCTTTCAGCTGGAGGATACAATTTAATAAATTTTACATGAGTAAGGGTGTTTTGATACATGAACTATATAAATACATAGCATTATCTTTACCAAAAATATTTGGATAAATGTAGTTGTGTATCTATATCCCTTGGGTTTTTTCCCCCTTTGAGCCTTTGTTTTAATAATTTACTCCTTCCCTGAAATGTTTGAGACCTTACTTATATTAACAGCTTTAGGGTGAAAGCTTTTTGTTCTTCAATATACAGACACTTTCCACAAAAATTGCCTTAATTGGCTAACCATATAAATATGAAATGATGTTTTTCTTTCTCAGGCGATACAGTAGACTGTATCTTAGAAGTATAACAGCATGCTTTACGCTGTGTGGCACATTTATGTGCAAACCATTTCAAGAAACTCAGTCAAGACAGGTTAAAAAGTTAGGTAATAAAAACACATCTTCATTATCCTTTTGCGAACTTATGTGACCCTTCTAAAATGAAATTAGGGTGTTCTTTGCCTCAGTTTGGGGCAGAAAGAAAACAATACAGACCAGGCATTTGATTATTTTTAGTCCAAAAGTATTTAACCAATTCAACAAACTCATATTTGATATGAAATTAAATGTAATGATTTTGACTCACTATTTCTAAGATATCTTGAGGTCTTGTGTTCTCTTTATAATTGGAAATGACACAATTTTTGAAATAGCCTCGTCATCTCAGCTGTCAAAGAAAACCTCATGATTTTTCATAATCTTCTCACTGTGGCCTAGCTTTCTGACAGCAGGGCTCCAAGAAAATCAAGGGAATTCAGGCTGAAATTTTTTTTTCTATCTACTTGACTTGACAACAACATATGGAATGAGTCAGAACCTATTTTAGCTCTTTGGTTTCATACAGGAGCAGTGTCAGATGAGGAACTAGCCCTTCGGGTGAGACTATCAGATGTGGACACTTTCCTATCCCTGTTAGCTCAGCTCTTGTTCATTATTGCCTGAGTTGAGGTAGGGCAAGATAGAAAAAAGAAGTAAAGATTATTATGGAAATCTGTTATTGGGTATATTTTATTCATGTGCAGAAAAATTGCATACCATCAATGTTTCTATGTGTGTAGTCTACACATTTAATATGTATATAAGTGCTAGCCAATTTATATCATGCTATCACATTATAAAACCTGCATTGCTGGGCCATGGATGTAGCTCAGTTAAACAGTGCCTGGCTAGCAAGTGTGAAGTCATGAGTTTGATTCCTGGTTCAAAAAAAAGAAAAAACACCCTGTGTTGTTGAAACATTTGAGTGACTATACTCATAGTTGAATTTATTAAATTTTGATCTTACCAGCTATCCTTTTAGTTTTATATTTCACTCAGAATACAGAAAATGTGACACTGTATTTAATAAACAAGGGGAAGTCATATTCCTAAATACATAAAATTTTAAATAAAACAGTAAAATGAGCATATGATGGTAGCTTACTGTAAAAATGTTTTCTATGCTTATAGCATCATAGTAATCAATACTGCTTTACTTGTTGGGATGGTCGGCCCTCCATCACTGGGGCAGAATGTGAGGGGGGGAAGGTAATTTTTTGCTTGTGGTTCTCAAGATTTGGATCTATGGATGGTTGGTCCTGCTGCTTGTGAACCTGTGGGGACATAGCATTGTAGCAAGGACCACAGCACACCACGAAACTGTTCACCCCAGTTTAGCCCAAAAGGACAGAGAGCACAGACCTGTGTCACAGCAGTGTCCCCTCCAAGGCATCCCCAAGGTTCCCCCTATGAGGTCCCACTTAGCAAAGGTGCCCCCCCAAACTGGCATCACAAGCTTTAACACTCTACACACCCAAACAACAGCACTTGTCATTCATAGACATCACCAAGTAGGGGTTCACATTTTTCGTGTTAAAATTTATGTATATATTTTTAAAAAGAATTATATTGCTCAAAACTTGGAGGAAAACTTACTAAATTAAAAAAATTATCCTATATTACGGGGAGCCGGGGAGATGGCTCAGTGGAATAAGTACTTCCCTGGCAAGTGCAAGGGCCTAAGTTCAATCCCCGGTTCTGCCAAAAAATAAATAAAGAAATAAAATAAAGAAATAAAAAAAATTATCCTATATTACAAAGGTAACCACAGAAGACCTCTGGTCTTTTTCTATGCATGAGAATTTATGATCATGAGGTCAAACTACATCAATTTTTTTCACTTAAAACATTTTTATACTTTTCAGAAATTCTTAGGGGGCACACTGAACCTCAAGAAACTTTGAGACAGTCTTGAGAAAAGTGTTGTGTTCTCTTATAGATTCGCAGTACATATGAGAAAAGCTAGAGGCCCTGAGAAATCTTTGAGATGAAAATTTGTTTAACTTTATAAATCCATCTTTTCCCAAAGTTGTTTAACAAGGAACCCTTTCTGATAACATTTATGACACAGACAAAGGGTCTACAGAATAATGTACAGGACTACAAGATAAACCCTGAGGGGACTTCACTGACCTCATAAGAAACAAAAAGTACATGTGTTGGTACATAAGTCTTGCTCAATCTAGGTCTTAACCATCCAGCAGAAAAGTATGAAAATGAAGTATACATCACGGGGTCATAATATTAAGCTGAGCTGTAAATGGCTATGGTCGACAACTTCTTTGGATAACTCACTATTGTTGTGGAATGCTGGACTGTGTTGGATTGTGTTGTCAAATTCAAGCACCTAAGTTAGTTGAATGACAATGGAGTGTCCACCTTTGACAGGTATAGACAAAGGAATGGGTATAGAAAGGAAGAATCATGATGTTTGTGTATGGACAATACAGTTGGGATAGATAACGCTGTGCTTCTACATAATTCTATGAGAGGCAAGATTCGCACTAATGGTTGGACAGGATATTATGTCAGCTTCTAGTACTACGGTCATCCAATAGGAAAATAATTATTGAAATTTTGATACAATTCAGATATAAAAATAAGATAAGTAAACAGCTACACTGTTAATTTACTGATAAGAGACATCGCCTATAATAATGTCTGTAAGTATAATATCATGTATGCACCTTGTATGATATGAAAAGTTTGCAATGTATTAATTTATTGAATCTGTCTTGTTAAGATGTCTTAAAACTGTCTGATTGATATTTGTACTTCAATAAAATAAAAAATAAATTAAAAAAAATAAAACTTTTTATCTCTCAGAACTAGAGTTCTAGGTAACCTACTTTGAAAAATCCAGGATGTTTCTCATTTTTTTCTGTTATAGCTAACAGTTGGTGAAATATTTGTTTAACCTGCTGATATTTTATTAGATTCATAACACCAGTGCTTCATTTGTCAACATAAATGATTTAATGGTTATTAGCATGTGTTCAAAACACGGTGACTACAATGTGTTGTCTTCAACATATGTGTTAACCCTGGCATTGCCTTAGTGACTGTGCATTATAGTCATGCTTAACTTTTTTATATTGCAAACATCCAAATTTAAAGCTCTGATTCTGTTATTATGTATTAAACTTCTTTATATTTCATGCAACCCACAGGTCTTGCAAGAGCGAAATCCGTCCCCAGCCACACGTATTCCAATGAAGTGGTTACCTTGTGGTATAGACCTCCTGATGTTCTCCTGGGCTCCACGGAATACTCCACCTGCCTTGACATGTGGTGAGAAATAGAAGCCTCCATCTTAGCTAATCTGTGTGTGGTGGTTGGTCCCGGCCAGGCCTGTAGAAACATCCTCCCAGTGTGAATGAAAATTAATGATATGGGAGTGTTCCCTGTATGTGGCAGTACTCATGGATTTTTAACAACATGAGAAGAATTCCCTAATCAGAGAACCCTACAGATGGTGTCTGACAATGGTTTTTGATGGTCAGAGACAGAGACATTTTTCTACCTGTCAGTTGCAGTGGTATTCTCCCTTAGGGTTCTAATTTGTGGCTTTGATTTACAATAGTGTATTTACCTCCAAATAGCACTAGAGTTGTCAGTAGCAGGGAGTGTGTTTAAAATTCACAACGAAGCTTAGATAATTGGGCTGAAAATTTCGGTATAACTGTTAGGCCCCAAATTAGGTCACAGTGTATCCCCTGAATGTATATATATATACACACACACACACACACATATATATATTTTCCTTTCCTTTTTCTTTTTCTTTTTGGGGATAAGGTCTTGCTATTCAGTTCAAACTGGACTTGAGCTCACTTTGTAACTCAGATTGATCTCAAACTCACAAGCAGGGCCACAGCACACCACAGAGCCACATGTAGGGATTACCAGCATGTACCACCACACCTGGCTAATATATGTCCATGTATTTAGTTTCAGTAGAATCTCATTTTTGTGGAATAGTTAAACAGAGTTTTTAAAAAACTCTATTCTATGGGTTCCAAGGATCCAACAATATTTATTATTATTATTAGTGGTAAAATGACCCTTAATCTTCTAATCACTTATAATTTAAATATAATAATTATATAGGAGAATAATCCTATTTTTAGTCCTGAGGACAGGCTTCCTAGTGGCTGTCTAGCCTGTCCTTTACTCATGGAGAGATACATTTTCTAAACTGATAATTGTATTTTTAATAAAAGAATCCACTTACCTATTTCTTTTCAGTAGTCATCCTCCCTGAGTAACTATGCCCCATATCCTTTGGCCACTTGTCTACTCACGTGTATGGCCTCAGTGAAACTTCACATGTGTTTATCTTATTGCTAGGAATTTACTGTATTGTCTTCCCCCTGGGAATCTTGGCTGTTAGTAAATTAGGCTTTGGGGAGGCCTGGCTTTTTCCCATTTCTGTTTGATACAAAAGTTTTATGGAAGATTTTAATTAAGCTCCTTATAATGTAGGGCACAGAAGAGATTTTCTTAATTTCTATTCGAGCATTGCTCCTGAGAATGGGATTTAAGGATCTGTAAAGCCATTCACAATATATGCAACATTTTATGTGCACATGGACATGCTTGTTTTTGTAAGATGTAAATTAGTAGCTTTCAGTCAGGTGCAAAGGAATCTAGATCACCAAACATCCTTAGATTGGTTCTCATAAATTTTCCTTTATAAATAAATCCAGTACCACTTTAATAATACTCTAAAATGCTAAAAATAAAGACAGCTATTTACCATTGAATGGATGAACTATTTTGTTGTTGTTGTTAATTGAACCCACAACCTTGCCAGGCAGGTGCTTTACCCCCATGTATCCCTGGCCCCAAGCAAATCATCTTTTTTTCCATCACACTTTTTGATTTTTTTTTTTTAATAGTTGTTTACAGAGCTATTTTTTTCCCTTCAAAATAGGTTCCTGGGCAAAATAGATTCAGTAAGTCCTTGACTTAATATTTGGATTGTAAACTTAGGTGTTACTATTTAAGACTCATTTTGTGGATTCACAAATGAATCTGACTTAGGAACAATTTTCCTGGAACAGAAGTAGTTCCTGGGGTAGCCAGATAGTTCACCAGACTAAAGTGCCTGCTTAGGCAGACACAGCAGCTGGCGTTTGATTCCTGGCATGCCATGCCAGCCCCACCCTGCAGCTTGCTGAGGTGGTAATTAAGAATGGGTGTGGTGGTATGCCTGTTATCCCAGCTCTTGGGAAGCTGAAAACAGGAGAATCACTAGGAGTCCAATCTATGTAGTGAGACCCTGTAGACCCTGTACAAAAAAAAAAAAAAAAGACAGGACAGATTTCTCCTAAAGGGCTGGCCAGATAGCTCAGCGGATCACAGGGGCCAGGGGTTGATCCCTGCATGCAGTGCCAGCCCTGCCCCAGGGGCTTGCTGAGAAGGAAATGAGACTAGGCACGGTGGCACACACCTGTAATCCCGGAACCTGGGAGGCTGTAAAAACAGGAGCATCACTACAGGTCTGATCAGTGTAGTGAGACCCTGTTGACCCTGTATGGAATACATTTTTAAAAAAAGAAGTAGTAGTTCCCAAGTGGAGGGCTTACTGTACTTGGGTCAGGTGCTTGGGCGTAACAGATACTTGCATCAGTAGTCACAGTAGAAGAGAAGGTTGGAGATAAAGACCAGGACCAACCTCAGGACATCAGTTACTTACTTCCTCCTTTACTTACTAATTTTTTCCTCCCTTTTTGAAGGAAACCTTAGGTTGTCTTACAGTGAGTTCAGTTAAGACTTTGCTAAACATAGCCTAGTTTGGAAGCTTTTGTGCTTCAGAGCCAGTTTTGTCTTAGTTGCTTGGCAGTTCAGTTAGAACTGTACACTCATCATCAGGAGAAACTTTAATACACCAGAGGATGATTCTTCATGCACTTTTAAAGGTGCTCTTTAATGTGCAAAGCACTACCTGGACTCTGACTCACTAATGTCTCCTTTTCTGATGTATTGGAGTTCTTGTCTCTTTTTTCAGGCATTTTAACTGTGTGTGTGTGTGTGTGTGTGTGTGTGTGTGTGTGTGTTCATGTTCCAGAAAGCTGACTGTGGCACTTCCTGCCAATTCACTTTGAACAGAGACCTAATGGAAGCCTAGGAAGTCTGTTATTTAAGAGGAAGGCAGGAAAACAGATAGAAAATAGTAGATCCAAATGCCCTTTTGTCTATATGCTGATGTTATTAATTGCCAAAACCAATAGCAAATATGTTAGGTTTGAGCAGCTATCCTGCTTATTTTCTCTTCCCTTCAGCCCTAAAATCTGAATTTATCTAAGCTGTGCCTGTCATTCTGAATTTGATTTCATTCCAAGCCATTTTCTAAAAGCTATTTTGATATTATGCTATAAGTCAGATAAAATATATGTGTTTTTCCAGTTAGAAATTCATAGGGCAGTAACTTTCATATAATCAATGACATTAATGTTGGATATTCAGACACCTCAGAATGAGAGTATAATCAAATCATGATCCAACTGCACCAAAGAAAAGTGTAAATATTATTAACCCATGGACAGTAGCAGGAGGCAGGTGCCAGTAATTTTAGGTTATTTTTACAGTTCGTTTAACAACAAGAGCAGTAGGGTGCTAACTAAGAACTAATGATCCCTGTGCAATGTTACATTTTTCAGTTTTCTGTTTAAATAGCCACAGGCAATGAAAATATTAATGAAGACACAGAGGCATTAACATTGTCAGCAAGTGATAAAATCAGAGGTGGACTGTTGTGAGCCGCTCTTGTAGGCCTCCAGTGGTTTGCTTGTGTCTAGATACACTGTGGGACTTGAAAATCATCAAGAAGGATTGTTTTTTGAAATTTTTGTCTACCTCTGTAAAGAAGAATCTAAGCAGACAAATCATATTGAATATTGCCTCTTGTATAACTCCTCTTAATTCCTGGATTTTACAATTGTTTCAAAGTGAGAGCATCGGAAATCATTGCTTAAGTTCTCAACCAACACCATTCACCACTTTCTGAAAAGTAAACAAGGAGAAGCTCAGATATGAAAGCAGTTTCTCTTTTTTGGTTTTTTTTTTTTTTATGTATTTAGTACGGGGTCTACAGGGTCTCATTACACAGCTCTGAGCTGTGGTGATCCTCCCATTTTCAGCCTCCAAGTTCTGGGATTATAGGTGTGTGCCTCCACACCCAGTCTCAATCACCATCTCAGCACACTCTGGGGCCATTACTAGCAGGGCTGACCAGGGACCAGAGATCAAACCCCTGGCCCCTGCGTCTGCCTAAGTAGGTGCTTTAATCCTTTGAACTATCTGGCCTGCCATTATGCAGCTTCTCTATGCAGCTCTGCTCTTGCCTGGTAGTACCGCTGTAGCTGCGAAGTAGAGGTCATTGATCTTAATAAACTTCATACTCCAAATAGAAGCTTTTAAATGTGCTTAAAGGTACCTTGGTTTCCTAAATCCAAGGGTACTTGGGGATATTTTAAGGGATTACTTTTTAAATGTCAGATGAAAGTTATCTGTAGGTAATGAGTGATTATCTCAACATCCTGGTGCTTTTAGGTATCAAACACAGCGCCCCTCAAAAGCAAAGAGTGATAGTACACCAGTCTCTTCCTTTCATCATCTTTTTAAGAGCTAATTAACGTATTAACTGTGCTTGTCAAAATGTAGAACAAATCATTTATAAATAAGCCTGTCAAATGTAATGAGATTGCATATTAAATCACTCTTTCCTCTATTACATCTCTGATTTAAGATTAACAGTAATTTATTTAACATTGTGGCAGCTGGGTGGTTAGGAAAAAATTTCCATACTAGTCTTGATATATAGAGAAAAGTCTGTATCAGAATTGATTCTGCACATATCAGAAAAGAGATTGCCTGTTTGTTAAGTATTATAAAGCCATTTAGCATTGCTTTTTGTTAAATATGCTTAATCACCAAATATATTGGCAGGAAATGAAGTTTTGCCAACATCTTTAGTCATCTCTCTTGAACAAAAAGTTTATGTATAAAATAAATTTCCTAGGACTCAGGTTTATTTGCCAGTGAATGAAGAGAGAGTCTTAAATGAACTTCACTCTAGTTCCCTTTTGAAAATAAAATTGTCCTATGGCTTAATTTTCAACTTAAATAACTATAACACTAGGTACTTCTGTTGAATAAAGCTATATTCTACTCCTTGTCTTCCTTGCTTATGTATTGTACCATGATAAAAGACAACAAGTTGTAGAGCCCGCATCCAGACTCAAGACCCACATACTCGAAGCCCTCTCACTTTGCAACAATTTTTTTGTGTGGAGGGGGAGATTTTGTTTTATTTACTGTCTTTTTAAAAATATTTCCAAATTACAGTTTTTAAAAATCTTTTATTTTTTTAATTACTTGGTATAGGGTCTCACTATGAAGTTCAGACTCTTAATGACCCTCCTGTCTCAGCCTCCTTAGCACTGAGATTACAGGCACATATCACTATGCTTAGTCTCAGCGGCTGGCTCAGCATGCAATACTGGGGATCAAACCCAGGTCCTTGTACTTGCCAGGCAGGTGCTTAGACTGCCAACCTATCTCCCCAGCCCCTATTGACTTATTTGTTAAAGAGAATACAAAATGGTAAAAAAAGAAAAAAAAAAAAAAAAAAAAGAAGAAGAAGAAGAAGAAGAAGAAAAAAACAGAAAGTACAGAATTTCTCTAAATAAAATAATAGGCATCTCACAATGGTTGCTGTATTACATGATGTTATCTTCAAATTTTTTGTTTTGATTACCTGACATAAACAAGCAAAATTGGTGGAAAAAAGGTGTGAAAAGTTAGAAAGAAGAAAAATGATTAAGCATTAACTGCTTCTTTCAAGTAGACCAGCAGAAATTAGCAGTACAGTTATCCAAGTTTTTCCTTTTCTGTAACATGGGATTGGAAACATTTTCCTGATACCAGCTTTAGCCAGCATATATGTTTTCCAGCTTCTATCAATCACTCATCTACCACTTCTGTTGAAATGAAAGAGTCTATAATAGAAAATACAGAAAGAATGAGTCTGGGTTCATGAGCTGCAGTAATTCATCTTTCTATAAACACTGGTTGTGCATTTTCTAATTTATCAGGTTGTAAGGCCAAGAAGGACATAACTGTTGTTAAATATTAAACTTGTAAGAGCTCTTGAAGGCTGCATAGATGATTTATGCTCCAGGCGAGTCGGTGTGGTCATGACACTGCAGGGGAACACAGCAGAAGAACATGTATGGCCCTAAAGGCAGCTGGGAGTTTGAAAGCTGAGCTCATGGGGGTAGTGGTGCTTCTGAGCCCACTGTCACTACCAGAGTCCTTTCATTTCGTGTAGACACAGCTGATCCTCATGTGATAACACCAGTGAGTTAATAATGCTTAAGGAGTTGTATGTTGTACTTGTATGAAACAAAGACTTAATGTGGGACTTAACAAGGAATTATTACTTTCCTGTATTATGAGACGATGCATGAAAGCAATAATTTTCCAAAATAATATTAAGAAGGAGAGATTTAAAGCATTTGATTTTTTAATTCATAACTAAGGCCTGTTGAGCACAAATGAAATTTTCTTGCAAAATGCTCCAGTGACAATACCTAATAATGCATTTTCTCCTAAGCACAGCCCCTGTGCTGTTATTACAGTATTCCAGAGTGGCTGGTGAGGTGCCTGCAGTACAATGCTGACACAATACTCTTCTATTTTGTTTCAATCAAAATTGTAGTATAGTTATGGCTTTTACATCTCA
>PVKA01000351.1:170484-183630 GCA_004027165.1 Ctenomys sociabilis
TTTTTGTTTTTTTTTTTTTTTTTTTTTTTTTTTTTTTTTTGTCTTTTTGAGACAGGGTCTCGCTATGCAGTTCAGGCTGGCTTTTAAGCTCACTTTGTAGCTCAGGCTGGTCTCGAACTCACAACAATCCTCCTGCCTCAGCCTCCCGAGTGCTGGGATTACAGGCATGCGCCACCACGCCCGGCTGATTCCTCCATTTTTTTAATCAATGTTCCAAAGTAGGTTGTACAAAAAGTAGGTTTTAAAAAATTTTTTTTGTAGTATGATTATTATCATTAGTTTTTGGTACCAGGAATCAAAGTCAAGACTCACTGTGCTACTGAGCTACATCACTATCTCAAAGTAGAGTTTTTGCTTTTGTTTTATGTAGTTAGTACAGAGTCTACAGGGTCTCACTACCCAGGTCAGACTTGTAGTGATCCTCCTGTTTTCAGCCTCCCAAGTCCTGGGATTACAGGTGTACACCACCACACCTGGGACTTGGTTGCCAACTCAGTGTGCCTCGGATGGAGCCAGGGATCAAACCCTGGTCCCTCCACTTGCCAAAACAAGGACTTAGTCCCCTGAGCTATCTCACCAGCTCTATTATTTTCAATTTACAAGCCCTGGCTGAATTTAACATGGCAGTGTTCTTGCTGCAGCCTCCTGGAGTTCTCATATTGCAGGGTGTACCACCATGCTGAGCTTAGCTAACTCACACTGAGCAGGGTTGGACTTTCAGTGTGCTCAGCTGTCTTACTCATTTGTAAGAAAGAAGAAGGTTGAATAGGAAATTCTTTAGGAAATATAAAATTCTACCAAAACTGAGAATGATGTTCCTATTAACTTTTAGTATGTCAATCAACCAAGCTAACTATGTTGAGTGTCTATTTGGATATAGTATCCCAGGATGTTGAGGAGGTGTAGAAAATGAAGGGAAAAATGCTGCATTTGGCCTTCCAAAAATTAGCATACCTACTATAGAATTAGAATTTTTGACTTAGAATACTCAACTCTCAGTGTGTGTGTGTGTGCGTGTGTGTGTGTATGTTTTACATTAGACTGTAGAGACTAATGCTTAAAGTTTAGAGAACATGGGCTGTATGCTCTTCCCTATCATATTTTTATACATATTCCTGTAGAAATTTTTCTTCTAAACAAGTAACCATCTTTTGCTGTGTAAAGAAGGGGCAGGCAGAGCTGTAATAGAAAGTATACTGCAAATCTGTGTTACACTCCCTGCCTCTTCTTAGCTGTGTGATCATGTTAGTTGGCCAAATCCCTTCACTTGCTTTACTTTCACTTTCCAAATCAGGAAACTATAACATTAAATCCTGTTGCAGGAATAGCCAGTAACCATCAGCTGCCTCATTAGTAACACTTGCTTCTCCCACTCCCAGCCTTCAATTTTGCACATTACTGGACTTGTACCCTCGGGGTAAGAGTATCTACCTCATTTGTCTGACAGTGCTCATGTGGGAATTTATCAATGGATTGTTTTAGTATCTCCTAAGTAGATTTTATATTTTTATTTTAGTAAGGGTCTACAGGGTCTCACTACTAGATCAGACTTGCCTGTGTTCAGCCTCCCAAGGGCTGGGGTTATAGGTTTGCACTACCATGCCCAGTCTCAATTGCCCTCTCAACACAGCTGGGGGCGGGGCCATTACAGCATACCAGGGTTCATACCCCAGCTGCTGTGTCTGCCTTAGCAGGTGCTTTCATCTGCTGAGCTATTTGGCTGGCCCTTACTCCTAAACAGATATATAGTACATGTAGATTTAACTTTCCTCATCATCTCGTCCCTCAGTACCTTTGCCTCATTCTCCCAGTGTGCAAATTGTATTACATTTGTAATGTGAATGTGTCAGTATTTCTAATCTCTAAATCATATAATGTTCATGATTATACATCCTTGGTGTATAACCTTTTGCTTTCTCAAGATATAATTACATATATTTGCTAATTGTCTTTGATTTATCACTAATTATTTGTAGTTATAAAATATTTGTCAGTAAGTTTTGGAAAATATTTTTGCAAATATTCTAATACATCTACAAGTCTCTCTGTCCAAGGTGAATTTATTTTCCTCCTGGAATTTTGCTGAATGCAAATTCTATATGAACTGGATTTTGTGTCATCCTCCTTCAGTTTCCAAAGAAAAGACAGACTGAGAAGTAATTTTCAAAATTTTAGTATTCAAAAAATAAAAGAAGTCTTTCTTAAAAGGCCTGCTTAAGCAGGCACAGTGACAGCATTTAAAGAAAGTTTAAATGGCATGCAGTGCCAGCCTTGCCTCCTGGGTACATTGAGATGGAGACTGAGACTGGGCATAGTGACTTGTGCCAGTAATCTCAGTACTTGGGAGGCTGAAAACAGGAGGATCACTGTGAATCCAATCTGTGTAGTGAGACCCTCTGCTGAAATAAAATATATATATATATATATATCTTTTTTTCTATTTCCACACACATTGGTAAAGTCTGGCTATGCATATAATTAATCACGTTAGTACATTCAAACATCAGTCTTTTTTCTCAGAATTTTCCATGTACTACTACATTTCCTTAGCACTTAACAGTACTGCTGCTGAGAAGTCTGATTCCATTTGAATCCTCTGTTGTTTGCATGCTGTCTTCTGCTTTTTTCTTTAGAGAATACACATTTTCTTTTTTTTTTTAATTTATTTTTTATTTTATTGAAGTCAAAATATCAATGAGACAGTTTAACAGGTTAAGACACGTTAACAAGACAGATTCGATAAATTAATACATTGCAAACTGTTTTCATAAAGTTTTGGTATCGTACAAGGTGCATACATGATATCATACTTACAGAGATTATTATAGCAGATGTCTCTTATAAGTAAATTAAGAGAGTGTAGCTGTATACTTTTTTTTTAATACCTGAATTATATCACAGATCAATAATTAACACTTTCTACCTTCTTATTTTCCTAGTGGTTGTCCATAGTACTGGAAGCCAACATAATATCATGTACAACAACCATTAGTGCAAATCTTGCCTGTCACAGAATTATATAGAAGCATAGTGTATCTGTTCCAACTGTACTGTCCATACACACACCTCATGATTCTTCTTTTCTATACCCCTTCCTTTGTCTATACCTGTCAAAGATAGGCAATCCATTGTCATTGAACCAATTTAGTTGCCTGAACTTAGGACACAATCCACCACAGTCCACCATTCCACAACAATAGTGAGCTTTCTGAAGAAGTTGTCGACCATAGCCATTTACAAATCAACTTATTATTATGGCCCCATGGTGTATACTTCATTTTTATACTTTTCTGCTGGATGGTTAAGACCTAGATAGAGCAAGACTTATATACCAACACATATACTTTACGTTTCTTATGAGGTCAGTGAAGTCCCCTCAGGGTTTATCTTGTAGTCCTGTACTTTATTCTGTCAATTCTTGTCTGTGTCATCCATGTGGATGAGTCATGACCAATGCTTGACCAGTTTGCTCTCTGTGAGAGCCTGAGAGAAAGTTTTATCTCCATGTGACTCTCCCCAGGCATACTATAGATCATCAGTCTCTTTCCTCTGTGGCTCCATAATCTCCTTGTTCAGAAAATTTGGGGCACAACTGAATTTCATGATGTTACAGTACAGGATCACTGTAGAAGACTCTTTCAGGTCCTCGTCTCAGTCCAAAAAATCAATATTTGTACTCCCAAGGTTAGGTTATTGGAATCCTGTCAAGTTGATTCCAATCTACCACTTTCCATGTAACCCATGGCAAAAATTGAAGACACTAAATTATATCTTTAATCATCGGGGAGTCAAGGGGCTCTAGGTCCAACCACAAAGATGGCTTCCCAGAACCAAGAGAGCTGCCCAGGGCCTCACCCAGTTTTTATTCAGTGGGGGAGTGGCTTGAGGAGGATTGACTGAGAATCATGGGAATTAGGTGACTACTATGAGCTGAGCTAGGTGGGTGGCCTAAATTTACCTCTGTCATATGCAGAGAGGATATGCAGAAAGTGATCTGCATTATATAGTGTTTAATGTTTTAGAAAGTCTGGTGCTTCAGCTTTGATGTAGTCTTTCAAGCCCCAGGAAGTCATAGCCTCTATTTCGAGGCTCGATCCCAGCTGACAGTGGAGCATTAGCTCTACCATCCTGTCTTGACCCGGCTCACATTAAGGAGCAGCAAGTTTATCAGGGAAACGCACATGCCACCTTCAAAGACCATCACCATCACCTCAGCTAGACCAATACATATTGCTTAAGGCCAATTGAAGGATAAACAGAAGTCCTAGCTAGCTCTCTATACAACAATACAAGGAAATAGGATCAGGCTCAGTCAAAATAGAGACAGTCGCTCTTCTTTCAAGGAGAGCTGCTCAGTGGGTCCTCCACAGATCACCTATGTACTGAGTCTTTGCTGACCTTGAAAGGCTAGGGCCAAAATGTTGGCTGGCCTTGTGGCTCTTCTATTTCTCCAATTTTGATCTGTGAACTTAGGTTATTAACCATCCAGAAGAAAAGCTGCTTAGTACCCTGTAGCATATGCCATTCAGTTTGCCCTAACTATGTGACTGAATTATTTTTAGTTGTTGTTGTACATTTCTATTTGTATTTCTGTTTTTCACTTCTTATACTAGGGAGACTATATGATATTTGCACGTGTGTCTGGTTTATTTCACTTACGGGTATGTGTTCAAGTGGCATCCACTTCAATAAAAATGCTTCAAGTTTATCATTTTTAATAGCTGAGTAATACTTCATTATAGAGAAATACCACATCTTTTTCAACCGTTCCTCATGTGACAGATATCTTGGTTGTTTCCAAGATTTTGCTATCACAAATTGTGCTGCTATAAACATAGGTACACATATATCACTATGATACAATGTTTTCAGTTCCTCTGGGAGAATTCCCAGTAGGGGGATAGCTGGCTTGAAGGGGATTTCCAGTCCTACTGTTTTGAGGAGTCTTCACATTGATCTCCATAATGGTTGTACCAGTGTCCATTCCCACCAGCAGTGGAAAAGTGTTCCCTTTTCCCCACAACCTCTCCAACATTTGTTGTTGGTTGATTTGCTTATGATAGCCATTCTTTCTGGAATGAGATGGTATCTCAGTGTGGTTTTTATTTGCATTTCACGAATGGCTAGCGATGTGGAGCATTTTTTCATATATTTACTCGCTTCTTTAATTTTGTCCTCTGAGAAGTGTATATCCATCTCAGATGCCTATTTCTGAATTTGGTCTTCAAGTTTGAGGGCCCTGTTATATCTTAGTTCTTTATATATTCTAGACAGCAGACCTTTGTCTGATTGCTGATTACTTAGTATTTTTAAAAAAATTGTGGGTTGTCTTTTTTCTCTGTTGAAAATTACTTTTGACCTGCAGAAACTCCTCAAGAAAAGTTGATCCCGGTTGTTGATTCTTTCTAGTGCTTCCCGTGCAAATATATGTTTGTTCATGAGCTCTTTACCTACCCCTATGTCTTCAAGAGTTCCTCCTACTTTCTCTTCCAGGAGATTGAGTGTTTCTGTTTTAATGTTTAGATCTTTAATCCATTTTGACTTTAACTTAGTGCCTGGTCATAGAACTGGGTCAAGTTTTAGTTTTCAGCATGTAAAAATCCAGGTTTTCCAGCACCATTTGTTAAAGAGGCTATCTTTCTTCCAGTGAGTATGTTTGGCCTCTTTGTTGAAGATCAGATGTCTGAGTATGTTCGTAGATGCTTGTGTGTCTTCTCATCTATTCCATTGATCCTCAGGTCTCTTTCTTTGCCAATACCATGTTGAGTTTTTCATAGTGGCTTTTTAGTATAATTTCAAGTCAGGAAATGTGATGCCTCCTGCCTTGTCTTTATTGACAAAGATTGCCTTTGCTATTCTAGGTCATTTGTGGTTCCAAATAAATTGTACGAACCATTTCTCTAGGTCTGGGAGGTATGTTGGTGGCAGTTTTATAGGGATTGCATTAAATCTGTACAGAAATTTTGGGAGTGTGGCCATCTTCATGATGTTGATTCTTCCTATTCAGGAGCATGGAATATCTTTCCATTTTCTGAAATCCTCTATAATCTCTTTTCTTAGGGTGTTGTAGTTTTCCATGAAAAGATCTTTGACTTCCTTGGTTAAGTGAATTTCAAGGTATTTCATTTTCCATGGTGCTGTTGTAAAAGGTATTGTTTCCCTAGCAGTGTGCTTATTATCTGTGTAGAGGAATGCTATTGACTTTTGAGTATTGATTTTGTATCCTGCTATGCACTAAATTTCCCTATCAGTTCTAGTAGTTTCTTGGTGGAATTTTTGGGGTCTTCCAAGTAAACTATCATGTCATCTACAAATAGTGGTACTTTAACTTCTTCCTTACATATTCTTATTCCCTTTATTTCTCCCTCTTTTCTAATGGCTGTTGCTAATGATTCCAAGAGTATATTGAATAGGAGTGTTGATAGAGGACATCTTTGTCTTGTCCCTGATTTAAGAGTGAAAGATTTAAATTTTTCCCCATTTATAATTATATTAGCTTTTGGGTTGTCATAGATGGCTTTTATCAAGTCAAGGTAGAGTCCATCTATTCCAATTTTCAGTAGGACCTTGAACATGAATGAGTGTTGGACTTTGTCAAAAGTTTTCTGTGCATCAATTGAGATGATCATATGGTTTTTAGATTTCAATTCATTAATATAGTATATTACATTTATAGATTTTCAAATATTAAACCATCCTTGCATCCCTGGGATGAATTGTACCTTGTCATGGTGTATGATCTTCCTGATGATTTGCTGTATTCTATTTGCCAGGATTTTATTGAATATTTTTACATCTATGTTCATGAGGGAGATTGGCCTGTAGTTCTCCTTTTTGGTTGTGTCTTTCCCTGGTTTTGAAATCAGTATTATACTTGCCTCCAGAAATGATTTTGGAAAGACTGATTCCTTTTCAATTTCATTGAAGAGTTTGTAGAGTATAGGGGTTATATCTTCTTTCAATTACTTATAGAATTCAGCTGTGCATACATCAGGACCTGGACTTTTCTTTGTCAGGAGGCTTTTTATTACATTTCGTATTTCATTGGCTGTTATTTGTTTATTGAGAGTTGTTATATCTTCTTAGTTCAGTTTTGGTAATTTGTATCTTTGGAGAAATATGTCCATTTCTTCTGTGTCTTCTATTCTGTGAGTGTAAAGATTCTCGAAGTAACTTTTGTTGAGCTTCTTAATTTCTACTGAATCTGTGGTGATTTTACCCTTTTCATTCCTTATTGCATGTACTTGAATTTTTTTCTTTCCTCTTTTTCATGAGGTTTGCTATAGGCTTATCAACTTTATTTAGTCTTTCAAAGAACCAACTTTTTGATTTGTGGATTCTTTGAACTGTTTTTTTCATCTCAATTGAATTATTTTTTTCTCTGATCTTTATGATTTCTTCCCGTCTTTGCACTCTGGGTTTCGTTTGCTCTTCTTTTTCTGGTTGTCGGAGGTGCAACATTAGGGTGTTTATTTGTTCCTGTTGTGTTTTCCTAATGTGTGAGTTCATAGCTATGATTTTCCCTCTAAGAACTGCTTTCATCTCATCCTATAAATTCCGTTAAGTTGTGCTTGAATTTTCATTGAATTGTAGATATTTTTGAATTTCTTATTTAATTTCTTCTGTGGCCCATTGATTGCTGAGTAGGGTGTTGTTTAGTTTCCATGAATTTAGTGGGTTTTTCTGGTTTCTTTTGTCATTTATTTATTTCCAGTTTCATTGCACTGTCATCAGATAATATGCATTGTATAATTTCTATTTTCTTGCATATACTTATGCATGACCTCTGGACTAGTATGTGGTCTATTTTGGAAAATGACATGTGTGCAGATGAAAAAAATGTGTAATGAGCTGTGGTTGGGTGGAACACTCTGTATATGTCTATCAGTTCCATTTGTTCTAAGCTCTGGATGAGTTGTGCTACTTCCTTGCTAATTTTTTGTTTGGTTGATCTATCTTTTTGAGATAAGGGGGTGTTAAGGTCTCCTGTGAAGATTGTGGTCTTAGATATTAGGTTTTTCATGTCCATTAAGATTTGTCTTGCATAGTTGGGTGCTCCTGTGTTCAGTTCATAGATATTTATGAGTGTTACCTCTTGCTCTTGAATGTTTCCCCTGACAATATATAGTGGCCTTCTTTGTCTCATTTGATCCTTCTTGGCTTGCCGTTGAGACTGTCTGAGACAGAATTGCTACTCCTGCTTTTTTCTGAGGTGCTGTGGCATGTAGTATTGTTTTCCATCCTTTGACTTGAGCCTGTGAATATCTTTTTGAGTTAAGTGTGTTTCTTGTATACAGCATATTGTTGAATTTTGTTTCCTATTTCACTATGCCAAGCTATTTCTCTTAAATGGTGAATTGAGTCCCTTTACATTGATGGTTATAATTGAAATGTGTTGAGTTATGTTTGTCATGATATTTACCTGGTGTTGTTTACTCCTTTGTATCCTATGTTTATTTGTCTGACCTGTTTAGTGGGTTCCTTCCATTCTCATTCATGGAGTTTTGGTCATTCTGGTCTCTCTCTAGAACATCTTTCAGCAGCCTGTGAAGGGATGGCTTTGTCATCATGAAACTGTTTAGTTGTTCTTTGTCGTGGAACTATTTTCACTTCTCCATCAAACTTGAAAGAGGGGTTTGCAGGGTATTATAGTCTGGGCTGGAGTTTGTTTTCGTGCAGTACTTGAAGAGCTCTGCTCTATGCTCTCCTTGCCTTCACTGCTTGTATAGAGAATTCGGCTGTAATTCTGATGGGTTTTCCTTTGAATGTGATCTGCTTCTTCTCTCTAGCAGCTTTCTGTATTTTACTTTTGTGTTGGATTTCTGTGATCTTGACTATTATATGTCTTGGTGTGTTTTTACTTGGGTTGAGGTTATTTGGTGTTCTGTATGCTTCGGTTACCTGAATGTTGGATTGTTTCCTCACATTTGGGAAGTTTTCTGTGACTACTTCTCCCCAGATTCTTTTAAGAGGTCTTTTCTCACCTTTTCACTAGCTGCACCAGCATCTTCAAGATCTGAAACTCTGTCTTCACTTTCAAACGATTTTGTGAACTCATGATTGATTTTTTATAGTTCTTGTATATCTCTTTGACTCTGTGTCATGCATTCTATTTCTATTGCTCATTCAAGGAGTCTCTCATATTTGTCATCTCCTGAATTTTTTATCCATGTCTTCTTTAGAGGTAGTTATTCATTCTTTTTCTGCAGAGTTTCTTCCAGATTGGGTTTCCTCTGTATATTTCCAGACTTGTTCTCTATTTCAGATGCTATGATTTCAAAGAATTCTTTTTTTTCGAAGAATCCTTTTTTGATTTCAGAAATTATTTCTGCTTTGAGTTCCTCATGACCTTTCTGCTGTTGTTTCTTTGCTTCAGATGCTGTTAATTCATACGTTTCAGCTGGAATAGTGCTCTCTGCACTTGTTCTGTGTGAGCATTGGTTTCCCTCCCCGATATTTCTGGATTTGATTCTTTATTTCAGATACTGTTATTCAGATATTTCTTTTTTTGTTTGAGGAATTAATTCTCATGTAATTTCCTCTATACCTTTCTGCTGTTGTTCCTTTGCTTCTGTTTCTGTTAATTCATTCATTTCAGCTGAGCTCATGTCCTCTGCACTTACTGGTGGACTTGAGGCCTGAGATCGCGTTTTTCTCCTTGTTCTTTTCATTTTGTATAGCACTGACCTCTGACCTTTGATGTAGCTTTGGTGCAGCTATAACCTTAGCATATAATGAGATTTTGGTGCCAGTCTATTAAGTCTGAGATTATCCAGTTATGCCTGGCCTGGATCTAGTTGTTGTGTGCAGTTCCTTTTTGCTGAAGCTTCTGTGGATCCCCTCTTTTGGTTCCCAGGTCAGGCAAGCACGAACCGAACTGGGATGTAGAGCAAATATTGAAAATTCCCACTATCTTGGCTGGCTTTGGGGCAAGGATCTGGAAAATTTCTGGAGTCGGCCCTTGTGTCTCTGGCAGGTCGCTCTCTAGGTGGGCGCTCTGGACTTTGCTGGGTGTGCTGGGCTCCCACAAGGATAGTGGATGTTCTTATTCATCGGGTAGGCTGTTCTGGGTCAGCCAACCTGTGCTGGGTCCGGGGTAACGGACCAAAACTGCCGAAGGCTGGGAAACGTCCCTCTGGTGAGGTGGGCCTGGAGCCCTTACTCACAGGCCAGGCTGCGTTGGGTCTGGGGCTGCAAGGTGGGACAGGATTGCTGGGAAATGTCTCTCTGGCACGTAGGCCCTGGAGCTCTCTACTCACCAAACTTTGCTCAGGGAGTAAGGGAAATTTGCATCTGCTCAGCGGGCTTTAGGGCAGGGGATCTGGGGAGTTCCTGGTGACTGGGCCCTGAAGTTTCAGGCCAGTCACTGGCTTGAAGGGCTTGGGGATGGGAATCCGGGTAGGGAGCGGGGGAAGAAGCCAAAGGCTCTCCCTCAGACTCGCCACACACTCACTGATCTGGGAAGCCTGGTGAGTCATGCAAATTCCCACTCACTGGGAGAGCTTGAGGGGGGGATGCAGGAGGCCTCTGGAGTTGCCCATCCCCACTGTCTCATGCTGGTCTCTCTGGCTGGGCGGGGGGCATGGGCGGGATCGAGGAGGCTGTTGGAGTTGGCCCTGCTGTCTCAGGCCCGTCTCTCTGGCTGGGAGAATACACATTTTCTATCCCTAAAATTCTAAACTTAGTGATTATTTAAGTTGATAGTGTCTTTCTATCAGTGCTAGGTAATCTCCCTCCAAATTAAATGCTTAAATATTTTAATTCTTAAACAGTTTACTTCCTGGAATTTTTTTGCTAATTTTTTTCTTGGAGCACTTACCTTAAACTATTTTTAAAAATGTCTTCTTTTCTTTACAAACTTGTTATCTTACTGTCTTTCCATTTCTTTAAAACCATCAGTTTCTGTCTATCTATCATCGCTCTTAAGTCCTGTTTTTCTGAATTCACATGGAAAATTTCTTTAAATATGGGGTAGTGGTTTTTGATTGTGCATTTACTGTAGAAGGCACCATTATCTCCGTGTACACTTAGAAGGTTACGGGTGAATGATCAGCTTATGATGCACTGTGCAGGCAGAGCTGGGCTATTCAGTGCTGAAGGTTTGTTCTTGATGTTCTGTGGAAATCCTCAGTCGAGTTGCAGCAGGGAAGTAAATGACCATGTAGACCAGTTAGTTTGCATCTGTCTGGCTACTTTCTGTTCTACTCAGTGCCTTGTTCTGCTCTCACTATAGTTTTTTTTTTTTTTTTTTTTTTTTTTTTTTTTTTTTTTTTTTTTTTTTTTTTTTTTTTTTTTTTTTTTTTTTTTTTTTTTTTTGTTTTGTTTTGTTTTGTTTTGTTTTGTTTTGTTTTGTTTTGTTTTTCTCTCTCTCTCTTCCAGGTAAGGCTTTTGGATTTAGGGTCACATGCCATGTTAGGGTGTGTTGGTGGTAAGGTGGGAGATAAGGTCTATAGATGAATAATGCTTTGGGTGCACTTTCAGTCCTCCACCTCATACCCCATTTCCAGCCATCAGACTCACCATCACGATTATTACCTGTTCCTCTAGATGCTGAACTTTTTCTGAATTGCTATAAGTAAATCTTTTGACTATAACTGGAAGTTATAGGTGCCTGTGGGCTGCCTAGATGACCGTATATTATTCATTCATGTCTTCTGAAAACAAGTGCTGGTTTAAAATTATTTTTCCTTAACTGATGTCTTGATTTTGGTGGAGCGGAAGCAGGTACCCATGTGTATTTTATATATGTCCTACTCTTGTTGATAAATTAGTATTCATTGCTTCCACTATGAGTAGTTGTCTGCTTGGGTCTTTGCCCTGTGGGAATTGTGATTTTGCAGATGGGGCACAAATTGGAATTGCAGGCGCCAATGGATGGGAACTGTCTCAGTTTCTGTTCTCTTGTTGCTGGGACAAATACCTAACCCTCAAAATTAGGGAAAGAAAAGTTTATTTAGCTCACACTTACTAGGAGGTTTCAGTCCATATTCAGCTGACTCAAAGCAGACTGGCACATGGCAGAGAGCAATCGTTTGTGGCAATAGCAAAAAGCAGAGAGCAAAAGGGAGGGGCAGCAGAACAATGGCTGCAGAGGGCAGGCCCGTCCCTCTGTCTCTTACGTTACGCGCAGGCTCTCTGCCCCAGGCTGGGTGCAGCACTCACAGCCATAATTCCAGCTTTGGGTCATGAATTAATCACTATAGAATTGTGCCTCAGTGACTGTATGAGGCTTTGTGAGGGGAACAAATACATGTAAACCATAACAGCAATCAATCAAATAGCAGGCAGAAACTCATGACTGCAAGCTTCTTAAGTGTGGTGGGGAAAGTTTGTAACCTTTACCATCCAAGTATTGATGAAATTAAAACAATTTTACTTGTGAAAGAAATTTGTAAAGAAAGTTACTGGTTGATTAGCTAGTAATGAAAGTCATTGGTTGAACAGCTAGTAATGAAATAGAATAAAATATGAGATCATAATTCTTTAAAAGGTTAAAAATTTCAAATGAACTTGAAGACTATAATGTAGAAAGCAGTCCTTTGGATCTGGTATGTATAAGTAAACCAATATAAATTTGCTGTTACAAGCAAAATCAATTAGTAAAACTCTTGAACAAATATCCTAGCCAGTAAAAAATTTAAGTCCAGAAAAAAAATAGAAAGATTGACTGCTAATTTAATGCACAAGAATGACACAAATGAAAGGAGATGTGGTTGGACAAAATGTAAGAACCTCTGTAACCGTCACTGTATGATCTCAGTGGTGAGGAGGCTGGTTTTTTCTGCTTCATGCTCCCATTGAGTGATGGGAATGACATCTGTGCAGTTATGGCACTTGTGAACTAATTGCTCAGAATATTATATTGCCTGGGTATATTTCAAGTGGAAATACTTTTTTGTGAATGAGGTTGGGGTACTAGGGATAGAACCCAGGACCTTGCATGTGCTAGAGAAATGCCTTGTCACTGAGCAGCGTTCTCAGACCAGGAATTGTGTTGTTGTTTATAGATATACTACTGCATGAATAAAAAGATCTTCAGTGTACTTGTAGCTTTCTTGACTTGAGATGTTACATAACATAATTAGTAAGCTTAGATATTTGTGGGGTTTTTGTAACTTTTTCTTCTTCAAATATAGTATCCTGGGG
>PVKA01000351.1:189141-214457 GCA_004027165.1 Ctenomys sociabilis
TTTTTTTTTTTTTTTTTTTTTTTTTTTTTTTTTTTTTTTTGGCAGAAATGGGATTGAACTCAGGCCCTTGTGCTTGCCAGGGAAGTACTTATTCCACTGAGCCATCTCCCTTTTTAAAAATAATCTTAATTTTTGGATAGTGTTGTATTTATGGACATGTTACAAAGACGTTAGTGCTTCTATCCCAAGTTCCCCTTTGGTTCATATCTTACATAACTCAGGTACATTTGTGTCAGTAGGAAACCCATATTGGTGCATTATTGTTAACTAAATGGCTGTGTTTTATGTATTTTCTTTTTTTACTTTTTAAGTACATTTAACAGGTGGACCCTGAACTTTTGGGCTTTACCTTTTATCCTGCCTTAAACTATGAGTAGAATTATACCATCATACCTGGCTTTTAAATACCTTTATTTTGGTTTTTTCAGTTTTCTCTTAACTTTATTTTTCTGTTTTAGGATTGTTACCTGGTTTTGAACTTTTAGATTCTCCATTTATAAGTGGTGTCTAGGTTCTTTCTGTTCTGCAGAAAAATTGATCAAAACAATTACAAATAGTAGCATACTAAAGGTAGGAAAGAAACAGGCCTTGCAAATGAATTTGGGTCAAATGAAGGTAGACAAGTAAATGTACTTTACATGATGAAAGCATCTTATTGAGAGAGAACACAGTACAAAGCTCAGGGTCTGCTGTCGTACTGTATTTCACCCAAGGCTGCCATCAGCTTTTGGTCAACCTACTGAAACCCTGCGCAGATTGTTGCAAGAAGTCCATATTCAGGACTTGGGAAAGGCTCTGCACCTAGGCTTTGTAAAGAACAGGTCAGGCCTACTTCCCCAGCCAGTTTCTCCACACCCTGATCTCCTGCCTCAAGGTACCGCATTGTATCCACCTGTCATGTGACCTTAGCCTTCTCTTTTTTTTTTTTTTTGAGAACCAGCGATTGAACTCAGGCCCTTGCGCTTGCCAGGGAAGCACTTATTCCACTGAGCCATCTCCCCGGCCCCCCTTAGTCTTCTCTTGATTAGGACAGTTTTGCAGACATTCCTTGTTTTTGATACTCTTGTCAGTTTTGAAGGCTACTGCTTAGGTGTTTTTCAGTGTCTTTCAGTTTGGACTTGGTAATATTTTGGGGAGAAATGGCAGAGGTGAAGTGACACAGTCTCATTGCATTGCACCAACAGTATGTGCTATCAGTGTGACTTATCACTCATGACGCTCTCCTTGATCTTTTTGCTCAGGTAGTGTTTGTCAGGTTTTTTCTGTTGTAAAGTTGCTCTCCTTCTAGCACCCTCCTCCCTGTTACACTCCTTGGAAACAAGTTGCTGAACTCATTTCACACTGGATAGTCAGAGGGAAAGAGATTTGCATTCCTTTTGATTCCTTACAGATATTTTTGAGCCTTTTTATTCTGTTGTGTCCTGGGGATAAGACAGTGACATAACCTTGTCCTTGAATTTATGTAGTTTTCATTTAGAGAGACATACTTCTCCCCAAAAAAGACAGTTTAATATTTTTAAATGTTATAAAGGGGGAATAAAAAGGGCAAGGAGGGTAAATGATGGCTAGAGAATAAGGAAGAATCTGCCTTATATGTTAAAAATGTTTTTTCAGTGGAGACAGCTGAACTCCCGCAACATAACAATTAGAAATTATTTACCTCCAGGTAGGCAGAAAAAGAAACATTTTGTACAGAGAGCCTGAGATAGGAAAAGTGGCGAAGAGCTTGCCCTATTTCAGGGACAGATTGACAATACTGTGACTGGATAAGAGAAATTATGTGGAGATTGTAGAGGTATAATGTGAAGTTGAAAGCAAGACCAGGCAAATGTGGCATCTTCACTGGACCTGCTAAAGTTTGGAGAGGACTCCAGGATATCCCTTGAAAGACTATTTCAGAAGCTTGGTCACTAGTCCTAGGGCAGTAGTATTAGGAAAACCTGGGCCCTTCCAGCTCAGGGATCCTGCAGTAGGTCAGGGGCCTGCACTCAGAAGGGACCGAGTTAGAGCTTACCCACCTACTTAGTTTTTCCAAGAGAATAGATCCAAACCTTGGCTCCACCTCGTCTCTCTGGCTTCCTATTTTACTGTATTCTTTCTCTTGCTCACATACTGCTGCCTTACCTCTGCCATGAGAGAATATAGCCACTCCACAGTCTACACTATGCTGTTTTCACTTTCTGCCTCCCAATCAGAGCTAAACAAACATGTTTTCTTCATAAAGTTAGCCTGCCTCAGGTTTTTAGTGATAACAACAACAATACAAGAACTAACATAGCTTCCAGTCTCCACTACTGATTTTAAAGGAAAATATCTCAAAGATATAGTTTTAAAAATCTAATTTCTTTCCTTTTGTCCTCAGGCAGACAGTGGTATAGGATATAGGTAGAATGTAGACAGATGAAGAAAAAAAATCCACCAAAATTAATATATGTCTTAGTTACTTTCTTATTGTTGAGATGAAACACCTGACACCCAGAAGTTAAGCTTTTTGTAGCTCACAGTTTGTAGAGGTGTCTGTCTGTGGTAAGCAGGCCTCCAGGCAGGGCATCATGGCAGAAGACAAACAGTCCGTGGCTGGTCATGTCAGGTGGGATTCAGCCTCTGGGCCAGATTGTGGACCCCTGTGTTATTACATGCTCGCCCTTCTCCCTGTACAACTCCTGTTCTCATTTGTTTCTGCTGTTCTTCTATGACTGAGAAAGAAAAGTTGGTGTTGTAACTAATGGTTGTAATTATTTCTTTCCTGAAAGTTATTTCATTTCTTGTGCACCATAAATTGTGTGAACCTCAAGTACATCCTAGAATACGGGAGAAAAAGTGGAAACCTCTGCCCTAAGGGGAATAACACCAGCTTCTTGTTTTTTTTTTTTTTTTTTTGCTGGGGATTTTCAACCAGGGATTGAACTCAGGCCCTTGCGCTTGCCAGGGAAGCACTTATTCCACTGAGCCATCTCCCCGGCCCCAACACCAGCTTCTTATAATGGAATGTGTTCTTTTATTCTTTTTAAACTTTTCTTCCACTTTCCACACAGAAGTGTAACAGCAGCACTCGTTTCTTGGGATTTCTTTCTAACTAGACTCTGGTGCTTTCTGTATCAAGAGGGCCCAGGGCCACCCCTGGCTACATCAGACCAGAATCCTTTTCTGCCTATTCTAGTCCTCCTGCCTGAGCACATTCTCCACACTGAGCTACCTGTATCCTGTCCTGCTCCTGTAGCATCTTGTCATGGTGCTATAAGACAGACTAATGTAGAATTAGATGGTTATGGCATATCTATGTGAAAGTAGCTTGTTGTTTTGCTAAAATTGGTAAAATAAAAGTTCACATGACCTTATCTGTAATGAGAAGGGGAACTGAAAGTTTTAAATTATTAGGAACAGAACAAAAACCGCTGCTGTTATGCCAGAAGAAAGTCTAAGTAATGTTTATATTCTCAGGATGAGGATGTAGCTCAGGAGAAGTGTGGGTGCTTAGCATTGACAATACCAAAAAAGTAAAGGTATTTAATATTGTTATGAATTCATTGAACATTGTGTTAGTATTTTATCATCTGTTACAAAGTCCCTGAAAAAATTAACCTAAAACAGAGAAGATTATTTTGGCTCATAGCTTTAGAGGTTTCAGTAAATAGGCAACTAGCTCTGCTGCTTTAGGTCTATAATGGAACAGAATGGCAGAAGAAGGCTATTTTCCTTACTGTAGCCAGGAAACAGAGAGAGGATCCTAAGAGGACAGCACCTGGGTGCACACTATCCACCACCAGAGGGCATGACTCTAAGACTGCTCCCTTCAGCTAGGCCCCACCTCCTCCATCCAGCTAGGCCCTGCCTCCTCTCTCCTCAGTTCCCACCTCTTCTCTGTGATGCTATCAAATTTTTGTTTTACATCTTTACATTTTATTAATCTATATGTGTTTTACATAGTGAGTTCATTCATCGTAAAGTGATACATGTACAGAACACATTTTGAGCCATCGAATTATAAATCCATCAATGGATTAATCTACCTGGCAGGGTATCATCTGATCACCTTCCAAAGGCCCAACCTCTATACATCCATGCAGTGGGAGCAAGGCTTCAGCATGTGAATGTTTCAAGGACCTTTCAGACTCCCAGCATAACAAAGATTATCTAACTATGGTTGCAGGAAGAAAAGCATGAGTGGGGCTGTCCAGTAGCTCAGTGGACTAACGTGCCTGCTTAGGCAAGCCCAGGACTGGGGTTCTATCCCCAGCTGGCCCTGCCGCCGGGCATGCTGAGATGGCCTGAAACTGGGAGTGGTGGTTTGTGCCTATAATCCCAGCACTTTGGAGGCTGAAAACAAGAGGATCACTATGAGTCTGATTTGTGTAGTGAAACCCTGTAGACCCTACTAAACACACACACACACACACACACACACACACAGCATTAGGTATATCAGACAGTTCTTAATGAAATCTTCACTTATTTGTTTGATCTTCAGAGTACTACATTCGTTATCTTTAAAAAACTTGTGATTTCTTTTGATTAAATTTTTTGTTCTAAATTGACTTTTATATCCAATGCTTTATTTTGTCTTGCTTTGTTTCTCATAACAAACTCCCCAAACTATATGTTCCCAGGCCTGAAAGTTCTCTCTCTTTTTACTGATAAAATTTGATTTTCAATTACAATAAAAACTTGTTGATAGCTCTATGGCATAAGTTGATTTTCGATGTTTTGATTCCAAGAGATAAAAGATGTCTGATGATGCATGGGTGTTTTGTGTATTGCAGTAACAATCGACTATTCCTGAGAACTTGAACACACTGCATTCTATGATATCTTTAGCTATGAGCAGTTCTTATCTTTAAAAAATGTAGAATGAGCATGTGATAATTGCAAAATTTTCCAAATTAGACATTTCTTGATACAAGACTATATATCGTGTCTCAGTTGCTCTTCTCTCCTTGCTGGGACAAAATACCCAACCATGATTAAGGGAAAAAAGGTTTATTTAGCTCACAGTTAGTGGAGGTTTCCATACTTGCCTGGCTCTAAGGCAGAGGGGTGCATGGCAGAGGGTAGCAGTTCATGGTGGCAGAAAACAGCACAGAGCAGTGGCATAAGGGAGGAGCAGCACAGCAGTGGCAAGCCTCTCCTTTCCTTCTATTGCCTTAGGCTATCTGTCCCAGGAGGGTGTCACACTCACAGCCATAATCCCTGCAGTACTCAGATTCATAATCTCAGCCGTGGATCATGAATTAATCACAAACTCTAGAAGCCACCCCAGTGACTGCATGAGGCTTTGGGGAAACACCTAGATACAAACCATAACATTCTGTCCCTGGACCTCCAGTGACTAATGTGTATCCTTTTATGCAAAAGGCATTTTAGTCTATCTCTCTCTCTCTTTTTTTTTTGGCAGAACCGGGGATTGAACTCAGGCCCTTGTGCTTGCCAGGCAAGTGCTTATTTTACTGAGCTACCTCCCCGACCCTTTAGCCTGTCTCTTAAGAGTTGCCAAAGTCTGTCTCTAAGCACTGCTAAAAATACCCAATTCCAAAGACCCAAGTCTCTTCCAAGGTCTAAGGAAAACTCTTAGCTATGAGCCCCCATATAAATGAAAAGTTAAATGCTTCCAATATTTAATGGCACAATAAAAACATTACCATTCCAAAAGGTACAAATAAAGGAATAAAAAAGCAAGTCCAAAAGGCAATTCGAAAATCAAGCAGAGCAAACATTGTCCCTCCCAGAGGCACACTATCTGACCTCCGAGGCCTTCTTCTGAAATCTAGGTGAAGTCTTCTTCTTCTCAGAACTCTTGGATTCTGCCTGTGCCTTAAACCAGCCCCATATGGATAATGCCAAGGTCTGCTGACAGCTGAAGTAGTAGCCAGATTTTCTTCTCTCTTGGCTGCAGGGGTCAAGTGCCTGGATCTCTAAGCACTCTGAACCTGATTCTGAGGAACAAATTCTCCGTAACACCTTCTGGAACGTGGTGTAGTTGTTGCCACCATTCTGTAACGTGGTGCTCTGCAGCCTTCCCCTCAAAGCAAAGTCTTTCATTTTTGCAGTTTTGAGGCCACAAAGAGTGGAGATTTGCTGCCTCTTGTGGTACCCTCATACTGTATTTTCTATGCTCTTGTTCCTTCTTGTCAAAGGAGATCCTCTCTGTTCTATCATTGAAGTCTGCAACCGTATTAGCACTTTCTTTTTGTCCAAATTCACATTTTAAATAATCTTGCTCGGTTCTTTGCTCTTGATTTTCAACATAAACCTGACTAAAAGCCCCCAACAATAGCCATATCACTGCCTCAGCATTTGACTGCCTTGAAATTTCTTCTTCCAAGTTAACCAATCCGTAGTGCCTAGTCTCAGTCTCAGGCAAAGTCTGAACACAAGAAAAATGCAGACAAACTTTCTGCCAAGCCATAACACACATCATCTAGAATCCAACAACTAATGTAATCCTTCCCAGAAGAAGTATCCCTAGCATGGCCTTCACAGGCAGGATTTCTATCAGTGTTGTGGTTTTCTGAGCTCTAACCAGAATCTCCAAACAGAGCTGCCAAAGCTGTTCCAGCCTTCTCTTGTAGGCAACATCTCCAAACCCTTCCTATCTCTTCCCTTAAACCATTCCCAAAAGTTTGTAATCCACATATAGTCAAGTTTAGTTGCAACAAGGACCCCATTTCTCTGGTACCAAATTCTGTCTGTTACTCTTCTCTCATTGCTGGGACAAAATACCCTAACTACAAAATTAAGAAAGGAAAGGTTTGTTTAGCTCACAGTTAGTGGAGGTTTCATTCAATTCTTGGCTGACTCTAAGGCAGAGGGGCACATGGCAGAGGGGCACATGGCAGAGGGCAGCAGTTCCTGATGGCAGAAAATAGCAAAGAGCAAAGACCAAAGGGAGGAGCGGTGGCAGCAGCAGCAGTGGTGGCAGCAGCAGTGGCAAGCCTCTCTCTTTTCCTTCTACTGCCTTCAGGCTCTCTACCCCAGGCTGGCTGTAGCACTCACACCCATAATCCCAGCAGTACTCAGACCCATAATCTCAGCCTTGGATCATGAATTAATCATGAACTCTAGAAGATACCCCAATGACTGAATGAGGCTTTGGGGGAACACCTAGATGCAAACAATAGCAATAAGTATAGTGTTTATGTGGATGAATTCATTCTTAGTAAACAAGGCAGTGAAGTTGGTTTAATCTATTCAGAGAAAAGGAACACAGGCTAATTGAAGATAGGAAGCTGGAGAAAGGAAAGCAGCCACTGGTCCCTTCATATTAGTTTAAAGGGCTTTCATTGCTGGTTGGCAATAAGGCAGTAATAGAAGAATTCTGCTATCTTCATTTGGTGATGTTTCATAATTCTACCTTTTCATTTCTTGTGCATTTTAATTCTCATGTAATCTTTGAGTATAGTTCACTCAACTTTTGTGAGTACACCCCAAGTAGATTTTCTCAGGTGTTTGCACACAGAGTCACAGCTAAGGATGAAAGGAGGGAAGCCACAAGGTAGAAATATATTTTGAATGTTAAAAAAAGAAACAAAAAGAAAATGAATGTGTAGTTAAAAATCTAAGATATTTTATGGAAACAAATAAAACAAAAGAAATATAGATCAGTGGTCTTAGAAAAGAATTCCTGGCACAAAATTTTGGGGAACCACTATACTAGAATTTTAGATATATTTAATCTAAAATTGGAATGTCAATATTTATAAGCAGGTCATCACATTTTATTACAACAATAAAATAATTGTCTCCATACCTATGTTATTTGTCAGATCTAAGATGAAAATGTATATTAAAGTCCATTTGTCTGAAACAATATAATAAATATTACTTCTTTTATGATATACAGTAACTTTGTTTACTTTTAATCCCTTTGACACTTGTATTGAAATAGAAATTACGTGGTGTAATAGGAAAAGCATTCTGCAGACATATTGCTTTAATTCAAAGTATTGTTTAAATGTATCTTTGATAACAGGTGGAGCAGACCTATGAAAGTAGGTCACTTCTCCTTTACCTCATAAGGTCCTGATATACATTAAAACCACAAGGATTTATCTGCCCTAAATTGAATATAAGTGTAGTAATTGATCAATTGTCCTGATATGTTCATGGTTCTATTAGAAGGCTTGCAGGAGACGTAAACCCTTTGAAAGTTTACTCTTTTTTTTTTTTTTTTTTTTTTAATTTGGAGAATTGCTATGAAGTAGGGAGATCTCAGGAAAATGAGAAAAATCCCACTGGGTTTTCTGAACCTCAACCTTCAAAGGCAGAATGAGGTCAGCTCAAGGCCCAGCTGCCTTTAGGAACAGGTGACTATCTACACAGGTTCTCAGTCACTCATGCGACTTATCCCATCGACCCATGCTACTTTCCTGTCATACTGCTCCCAGTGACCTATTTGTTAGACTCTAACCAGAAGTCTCTAGTTGCATTTCTTTCCACACAATGGATGATTATTCCTGAAGGATGAAATATAGGGTCCTGTGGTGTGAGAATGAGGTCCTCTGATACAATGGACTGTCCTGCTTCATAGAAACTGGGAGCTTGGCAGATAAAGGTAGAAGATGGGCTGACATATTCAGAGTTGAGCCAGATGTTTATAAGGGCTGCTCCCTTGTTTTCTGAAAGGTTTATGGAAGCCTTCATAGAGGAGATGACATTTGAACAAGATTAGAGAGGTTGAGTTGGATTTAGATAGGTAGAGCAAATGGGTGAAGAAGTAGGATATTAGTCAGTGAAGCAATTTAAGCCAAGTTCTGTAGGTTAACATGGAACACTGAGTACATCTGACTCATCAGTCCTCAGAGTAGCTAACAAGCAGTGCCTGTCTGGGAGCATGAAGAATCTGTGGGGTTTGTGGCCTGAAATTTGTGGTTTTTAAAGGTTCCCTGGATGATACTGATGAAACTGAAAACCACAGGACAGCTATAGGCTGCAGTGCATTATTCATTTATGAGATATAGTCAGAAAAGAACACAACAATGTATGTGGAAGCTTGTGCATGTTGGAGCAGGAGCTTTCTCAGATGCATCTTGCAGGAAGTCAACCATGCTACTTTTTATTGGTTGCCACTATTTCTCGAGCCAGCATGGCTGCATCTGTTTAGCATTCTTTCATGGAAGCAGATCAAGGAAGGAGAGTTTGGTATAAGCATGTCACATTCCTCTCATCACTCATTTAAGAATATTATTGGTTTCCAGCTTCTCTTTCCTGGGCACAGTGACATCTCAGGTTTAGTTTTCTCAGCAGAATAGACTGAAGCTTCTATAGTGATTCTTTCTTCTCTCTTCCAGGGGAGTCGGTTGCATCTTTGTTGAGATGATACAAGGTGTTGCTGCTTTTCCAGGAATGAAAGATATTCAGGATCAACTTGAACGGATATTTCTGGTAAGTTCTTACACCAGAACACCTGATTTCCAGTGAGTCAGTTGCCTACAGTTATCAGTGGAAGATGTTTTAAAAATGTTTCAGTTATTGTCACATTTAGTTTCAACATAGTTATGAACCTTTAAAAAGAAGGAAATTAGTTGAGAGTTGTTTTTAAACTATTGTATATGAATAGTGTATAATATTATAAAAAATTATAAGAATTATATTATTCTTATAAGAATTATAAGAAAGAATTAGATAGAGAGTAATGCATTATAGATGAGTGCTGAGAACAGTTCCACATAACTTCTCTGCAGGCCCAGTTCCTGTGTTTCACTCTCCGACTAGTAACTAGCTTCCTTAGGGTGTGGCATGGCCATTCTGGGTACAAGGAGCAAAGAAGCCTTACAGAGGGGAGGAGGGGCAGACAGCTTCTGCTCTGGGCCTCCCAGAGCAACATCAGTGGAGATGAGCCATGAGTGCGGCCTGAACTGATGAAATGCTTCAAGAACAGCACTTTGCCTTGGTGGTCTTACTCCCCATGCTAAACCCAGTCTACTATTGTAAGAAGCCACACAGTACCAAATTTCAGGACATTCTCTAATGTACCTATCTGGTGCTCCTTAGTTGTATCAAGGTCATCAAAGAAGGCAAAGTTTGAGAAACTATCACAACGCAGAGAAGACTGTACACACACCTTGGAACCAAAAAAGTGCATTAGGAAAATATGGTAAGATTCAGGGAAAATGTGATATTTAGTTAAGTATCAACATGCAAATTGGTGAGGTCCATAGTCCTGACACAGGTATCATGTGATATAAGATTTTTCATTGGAAAGAAAGAGGTATATATGAACTATGTTTTGCAGTTTCTTTAAATCTGAAACTGTTCTAAAGTTAAAGCTTAGATTTTTTTTTTTAACTAAAAAAAATTTATTCTGGAGCAAGATTGTATGAGTGTGTTGGATATGTCACTTTTCACCAAGTGACCTTAGGGAAGGGACCTCATAGCTCTCTGAGCCTTCATTTTCCCATGGGTAAAATGCGGGCTAATAAAGGCTGCTTTGGAGAGATCCACTGACTTACTACACAAAGTGCTTTCAGGATGCTTGACATTCAATAAATATTTCAGAGTATAATTTTTATTTTTATTACATCATTTTTATGTTAGACAGGCTTTTTATGTTCATTAGTAGTCATATGCACATATTATTTAAATATGAAACCAGAGCTGGACACATTAGTCTTTGTTAAAAGGAGGCAGCCTAAATACTTTGGAAATAGCTAATAGCACTATGCTTCTACTTTCTTTACTATAACTCTTGAAGAAATCACTAAGGAGCTCAGGATATAACTCAATGGCACAGAGCCTGCCTGGCAAGTGTGAAGTCCTAAGTTTGATTCCTGGTACAAAAAAAAGAAAAGAAAAGAAATCACTGAGACAAATTTTTAGGATGCCCTGTATGAACAGATGTGCTTACTGAATTATCAGTCATTTTAGTGATGCAGGTACATTAAGGCGTGACCTTCATGCTGAGTGTAGAACTGCACTAGGGTATAGTGACATGAGTTGAGACTTCATGACTATTTTGTTCTTCTGATGTTAACTGTAAAATTGTAACATAAAGAGGGTGTGGGGACATAAGCACCTACCTGGCAAGCACAAGGTCCCGAGTTTGATCCCTGGTACCAAAAAAAAAATTAAAAAAGAAAGAAAGATGGAAAAGAAAAAGAGACAGGAGATGAGGATGTTAAAGCACACATGATGTCTTCATCCAAGGCCTGCCTTGCACTCAGCCCCATACGTGAACAGCAGATGTACAAACGGCAGCCTCTAACATAGAAATCCTCTTCAAAGTGTTGTGCTGTTGGTTTCTTTTCTCCCAGGAGCCCTGTTTACTTACTTCCTTTCAGTTCTATTGTACTGATATCCATAAATTCCCACACAAGTGTTTAAATGATTCCTTACGGTTATAAAGTGATGCATTTTATAATGGAAAATTCCCATAGTGTCAAAAAGATATAAACTGTCATTTTTTTGTCCTATGACCCAGAGAAAAACCACATGTAGCAGTTTAATATTAGCTTCCATAGATTTTTTCCTCTGTAAGTTTTAAAAATTGAACAATACTTGTTTGTGTATTATTGTAACTCATTATTTCCACTGAACAATGTATAATGAGCATTTTTCATTGAAAAATACATTCAGAAACCTGTCCTCATCCATAATGACATGGAAGTGTTGAACTGTGTAGATGAGAAATTCTCTACTTGACCTGCCCCATACTGATAGCTTGTTTACATCATTTTTCTATAATCAGGTACCACCCAAGACATCCATGGTACATATGTTCTATTAACAATAATTGCTAGAATTGCAAGTCCTTAATTCAGTTAAATTTAATTTTTATAGATACACTATTACATATCTGTCCTTTCATCTGAATACACAAAACCCTTCCTCCTCAAAAGTACTTATTTTCTTCATTGGATTACATGTGGCTGGTAGATTATGTTAGGAACAAGTGATTTTAAATTGAGTTTTTCCACCTATAAATAAATTATTCATACTTTGTAACCTTTAGTATGAGTATAGTTTTCTGTTTGTTTGTTTATTGAAATAGTCTCACTATGTTGTTCAGATTAATCTTGAAGTCACTATGTAGCCTAGGCTGTCCTTGAACTCATGGCAGTCTTCCTGCCTCAGCCTCCTGAGTACTCGGTTACAGCTGTGCACCACCATGCCCAGCATGAATGTAGTTTTCATAAATATATTTTCTTTTCCTTTTTCCTATGCACATCTGTATTTTCATTTAATTATTTTAAATATCTTTCCCACGGTGTTTATGTAACAAAATGATAAACTTTTCTGTAAAGTTTATCATGGAAAAAAAAATGAACAGGAATACAGTGAAATGTAGATTTCTTCATATAGATTCCATGCTGAAGTACATCTCAAATATTTATCATTTTAATTTACTTAAAGCTGAAGTATAAGACCACTAACTTGAATTGTGAGAATAATTTTCTAAATTTTATATTTCATACACATCTTTTTTTATTCCAATAGTTGTTGAAGCATATTTATGTAATGTCAAATTTCTGATTTACTTGATACTGTGTCAACAATTACTTTCTGTTGTACTTCAGAAAAGAAAATCTTAGAAGCAATCATAGAACCATTTCTTATGTAATTTCAAGGTGAAGTTAAAATGAATTAAATGATTACATAAATGAGTGATGTTATATTGCAATAAAATGAGTTTCATGAAGCATAATTTGTTGACATAGCATACTGAATCAGAGATTTCATGTGAAATATTGATATAAGGTAAGTAATTTCTGGTAGATAGTATTTTGTTGGATTGCTTCTTATTTAGGCACTTTGCTATGATTTCATTTTATGTCAGTACTGTAGTTTTCTAATTTTATCAGTGGTCAGAGACTTTTGAGCAATGATTGGCTCTTAATTATCCATTGAAATAAATCACTGTAAATTTCCCGAGGGATTATTGATATTAAACTACTGTTTGCTCTTATTAGAGCACAGAGACCTTTAAACATAGATGAGCCTCTTGACTGAGAGCAGTAATTCTTTCACTTACTGGAGTTGTTTTCCATGTGTAATGCTTTGATAATTAAGAATTATAAGATCATCTTGTATATAAAATTGCTGCATTAGAATTAAATGCTTTGCCTTTCGCCCTGCAGGATTAGACCCATCCAAAATAAGAGAAATCTAACTACTTATTTTGACATTAATGTTATCATCTTAAATATTTTATGTTCTCCACTGAATTATTTCAATTTATAAAATTTAGCTGTATATTACATGCTAAACAAGCGAACTCTCTCAGGAACTGTGTGGTTCTTCAAAGGGGAAGTTTTATGGACTCATTGTGGTTGAATTACTAGGGAAAATGCTTTTCCTTAGTACCCTTTATATTTGCTGTGAAGAGGAATGACTGTTAAATCAAGATTAAGTCTGCTGGCTTCTATCTAAACTCCCAGAGATTTTTTTCCAAAGTGGCAGTTATGCCTGGATTTAGGGGACTGATCTGTTGATATCTTGCATCGGATTGTTTGGTGTGTTTGCTAATACAGGGATTAAGTCCATTCATTTGCCTGAGAATTGTACATGGGAAGGAAGCTGCTAACTTTGAAGCACAAAATTAATAGCTTGTTACCCAAGGTAACTAATATAATTGGCTCTATCCACTGAGACTTCATTAAAAAAAAAAAAAAAAAAAAAAAAAAACTGTGGAAGGCAACAAAGATCACTTCGTGAAAGCCTTTATGTTTTTCTTTTTCCCTCTTCTGGAAGAAGGGAAGAGTTCATATTTTTAACAAATCCAATGAGTTCATTTCCAGAACATAATAACAAGTGAGCTAGCTTTGCTAACATCTGAGATTTCATCATTAACTAATTTTCCTTGAAATTATGATGTTTATATGTAAGGAAGGAAGGAAAGTGATAGCATCTTGATAAATTATATTAAAGACATTTTGATTTGCCAAGTGAATAGGCATCCACTTCTCTAAGCTGCAACTCTGCTCTTAGGTTGAGAAAGTGATTTATTTTTATTTTGTCAATAGTGCCTATTTTTAAATGTTGGATAATATCTATTCACTTCTATTAGTGAAAAAAAATGAGCAATGGATGCATTCATTTGGATATATATTTTTTTTTTCAGAGTAACAGAATTATAACTAATAAAAAGAATTTGTATTATCACATTTTATGAATTGGAAAAAGTCTTCACGGTGGAACTCTGGGAATATGTGTCTTTCTCAGTTCACAACAGCTGAACAAATGGCAGCCAGAGCTTGCACAGCTGTCTGAAGCCTTTGGCAGACACTTCTGAGGCTGTGTGGCTCATGGCCCAGTGCACAGCGGTCGTGACTGGGAGGTGGCTGGATTCTCTTTTCTGGGCCTGTTGTTTTCCTCCTTGTCTTTGAACATTTGATAACACTGATGGTCTCACCATTCCTGCTGCCTGGGTCTCCTGGCGTAAAGTGGAATTCCATCTACCAGCTGTTGACCTATTTCATCTGATTTGGTTGGTATACTTGTTACAAATCTCCGTGTGTGTGTGTGTGTGTGTGTCAGAGAGAGAGAGAGAGAGAGAGAGAGAGAGAGAGAGAGAGAGAGAGAGAGAGAGGCAGGCAGACAGAGCAAGGGAAAGAGAGCAAGGGATTTCAGTATAGGTCTATGGGTACATTGTGCAAAGAGCCCTTTGTAACCTTGAACACTGCCTCTCAGTGTTTCTTCTGAGGCAGATCCTTCTTTACTCCTCTGTGCTGTGCATTGAACCAACCATGGAGACACCGGCTGCACACCCAGCTGCTGTCCTCGTTTCCCTGTGGTAGCTGTTTCCAGGGTCTTGGTAATGGAACCATAATTCTGCAGTTTGCTAACAGGCTTTCTAGCACACAGGGGCAAGCTGACAGCGCCTTTTTCCATGGTTATTATTATCCCAGTGGATTTAGCAGCCACATTGTTCAGGCCTCCTCACTATCATTTTCTCTGTGCTGCTCAGGCTCTTCATCCACAGCACCAGCTATATAGAGTGAGACATAAAGGGATTCTGTGCCTGCCCACCGTGGAAAAAATGGCACAGCAGTCGCAGTGTGTAGGCGAGACAGGCCTTTAGAAATGAAGTTATGATTAATTGCTGAGCAGTTGATCAAAGGGTGGAAGGCCCAGTGATAATAGTGGATCCCACTCCAGTTAAAATACTGTACTCTGAGAATTAAATATTAGATTATTTCCCTAGGTTCTTTTTTATCCTGCACAAGTCATCTTTTCTAATTGGATGGTAGATCTCTGTAGATTCTGAGTACACCCCCAAATAATGTCAGCTGAACTACATTTGAAAAGCTTCCAGAAAATTAGATCAGAAGGACATTTTAGCAAAACTGTTGTCATATGCTTGGGTGATATAAATGATGAGACAGAGAAAAAAAGCTGCAGATAAGAAGCCCGAGCTTGGGGAATGAGGTGATAGTGGGGTCACTGAGAATAATCTGGATATGGGGAGGCAGCACTAGTTCAGGAGGGAACAAAGCATTGGCTTCACACTATAGCAAGCCCCCTGCAGGCCATGTCAAGTGGACAGATAGCTCCTAGGCAGCCTGAAGAAAGAGGGGAATCAAAAGGCTCCTCACTCTTTTGAACAAAGAGACAATGGTGAGCCCTGATCTGCACTTTCTCTTGAGGCATAAGGGAAGGGATGGTACAGTAGAATCTGCCCAAAACCAGGGGGATGCTTGCAGTTTATTGATGAGTGCTGGGGCTAGGGAGCTAGAGCAGGAGTCAGTGCAGAGACAAACAAAGGGAAGTAGGCAGTAGAGAAATGAAAAATGAGAGGAAAGAAATCACCACGTCGGGATTTAAGTAGCAACGTATGCCTTCCCATGTCTTTCCAGAGGAGACCTGGGATTCTCTTGTGTCTCATGCCTGAGGGAAGGTATAGCCTGAGGTGGAGGCACAGTTCAGGTCTGCAACTTGAACCCTGCCTTTACTGAGGTTTTATATATAAAATCAATTTCACTGCAGAAGAAAGGTTGAAAATCCTTCGAATAAGGATATGTTAAGAGCCTCCCAAGTAATAAAAACAACTACGCAAGGGGCTGGGTAAATGGCTGTCTAAACGCCTGCCTGGAAAGTGCAAGAACCCAAGTTCCATCCCTGGTACCACATAGCATGCCTGCCCTGGATCCCCAGGTGAGCTGTGGCAGCCACTGTAACAGGGCATGGTGATGCATGCCTGTAATTCCAGCACTGGGGAAGCTGAGACAGGAGGATCACAATGAGTCTGAGCTGCATAGCAAGGCCCTATATTAAATAAATGAATGCATGAATGAATGAATGAATATGAATGAATGAAATATTTTTAAAAATCAACATGGAAAAAGGTTTTTTTTTTTTTTTGAAAAAAGTTTTGAAGAGAGATCCAGTGAAAATGTAGATGTTAGAGAAATCAGTGTCAAACAACTCATTTATGAAGATATTAGGCAGATGCCCTGATTAAAAAAAGTTCAGTGTTTCCAAAACTGATAGCAGTATTAGTAGCAAACTTCAATAAAGTCATTTGTCTTAAAAACAAAAAAGCATACAAACAGACAAACAAATAAACAACAACAACAAAAGCCAGGGCAGTAGACTATCACATTATAGAATAGCTGTTTATATTATTTGTGCAAAGAAAGTTACCTTAGAAGACACACTTGTGGCCGGGCATGGTGGTACGCACCTGTAATCTCAGCACTTAAGAGGCTGGCCAAGCCGGATCAACTGGAGTTCAGGACTAGCCTGAACTGCAGAGTGAGACTCCATCTCAAAAAGACCAAACAAACAAACAAAAAAGGTAAAGAGCCTACATTTCTTATTATATAGCAATTTGAATTAGCTCACATAGTGAAGAAATTTTCTGCCCCTGGGTACTCCTGAGTGATGATAGTGTTGCAACATTTTTTAATAGTCTGAAAAGTAAGAATACTTTACTTATATCATTGCTTTTCTTACTAAGTTATTCATTTCCTTCAATAAGTATTTGTTGTATTATTACTCTGTGCTGAATATTAGTTCCATGTCCTGGGAAGACAGCACAAAATAAAGCCTTGGCTGTCACAGAACACATATTTCTGTAGGGAAGATAGACAGTAAGGAAGTCAATATCCAGTATGTCACTGGGGGCTATGAGGGAGATGCTCTTTTGCATACCAGATTCTGAGGAGGTCTCTCAGAAGGTGATGCTTGCTTTTGGAAGATTGCAAGAGTGAAAGACCCAGACACGATTGTTAATAACTCTCTGAGAGAGCAGCAGTTTGTTAAGTGAAGGATCTTTCTTTCTAGTGATAAAGGTGATTTCTGATGCTTTTACTATTTTGACCTCTATAGGACAGCATTTCTTACTTGGAAAGAGTTTTGTGTAAAGCATTCAGTTCCTCTCTAAATTACTATTCAAGAATTAGATTGAATGAACCTACGAAGAGAGTGTGAAGTGTACTTGAGTGCATTTTCAGCTGGAATCATGCGGAGAGTAGATTTGGGCTTTCTGAACTAGCTCGCCATGAGAGTTGGTAGGGATGGAAGAAAGTGGGGAGGGATTCTGTTTTGGAGAGCAGCTGATGGTTCAGGGAAGAGAAAACAGGAAGAAAGTTCGGAGAAAGCCTGAGGGTTGGAAAGTCAGAATTTTAAGAAGACACCTCCAGTATTACAAGATCATTAGAGGTTGGAGCCAAAAGAAAAAGCCACCTGCTGGTTACTTCTAAAAGAGCAATTCTTGTAGTTTTTGACATGTACCTCAACTAGAGTGTGCTTAAAGTGTGAGTGGATAAGGTAGAGTTCAAAACTATTGAGTGCGGATAATTTTAAGAATTGTTTTGGTAAGTAGAATTTATATTATGCTGGCGGTGAAATCAGTGTTAAATCAGTAATGAACCAGTGTTTTAAATAATGAAATCCAGGATATTTGTAAGGTGGAAGACGTGTATCTGTATCTGTCACACGTGTCTGTAATTAGCACGGAGCATGGGTTATCAGAGTGTGACTTGGCTATTTGATGGATCAAGTATTGGAGCAGGCCCCAGAGAATGGAGGGGCCTGACTTTTAATATGAATAGAAACATTTTTCTGAAAAGAAGTAGGGGTGGAAGAAGGGAAAGATAGAGGGGGAGAATGGAATAAGTACTCTAGAGGAAGAAAAGGAATTTGGAGGCATAAGAGGTGAACTATTCTTCAGTAAAAAGAAAGAGATGGCCAGAGCAGTACGCATATGAAGGACCATGTTGACGGAGTGGGTGTTGTTGACAATTCTGGCATAATGACTGGTTTGATAAGGCAAAGGGTTAGTTGCTGACCATGCTGTTAATTTGAAACATAAAGCTAGAAGTGCTGTATTTCTATAATTTGTAATTATTTTCTCAGTAGCATAGAATTAATTTTAGCTGTAGCCATTCTACCTGTACATATTCACCTGCCTGTAGGTTTTAATAAAAACTTTTCTCTTTTAAATATTATGACTTTATTTTACTCTAATTTGTCTCTATTTTATATCAGTGTATATGCAGATTTATTGCCAGGATACTTCTGGCTATTCCAGTTTTCTTTTATAATGCAACCACCTCAAAACTTTGCCTTAACTCAATAACAGTCTTTTTGGAATTGTCTTACAATTTAGTGTAGTAACTCAGTCAAGGCCTGCCTGATGCTTCTGGTTTGGGTTGCTAACAGACGGTGGTGGCAGCAGGAGCTCAGGCAGTCAGGAGCTGACGCAGTTGAGGTCTGGCTGAACATCTCTGTCTCTTAGGGCCCCCTCAGGTTCTCAGCACGGGATAGGCTCCAAGGTTAGGTATCCCAAACAGACCAGAAGGATCTGTGGTTCACTTAACTTTGCCTCGGAAGTCACACAGTAACTGTCTGGGGATCTGAACCAACATGAAGGCTCTTCCAGAGTATGGGGAGGTTACATAGGCTTGTAGATCTAGATTAAAAAGAGTCTTAGGAATGTTGGGGCTGTGTTTTGCTACTGCTGCACTACCCACATAAATTTTTATTAGGGTTCAGCAGTCATCGAGCTCTTGAGGTTTCTCCTGCATTCATCATGCCGTGACAGTGGTGCTTGGTGATCAGCATGGGAACATGGGTTATCAGAGAATGTGACTGGGCCCCCATCCCTTCACTTCTCACCTCCTCTACTTGGAGAATCAGGTTCACAGCTGTTCTGTCAGGCTAAGAAGAGGTGACAGACATGCTGCAGTGAGACAGCTGAGGAAGGGGAGGAGCTGATGACGGCTCCATCTATTCCCAGTGTTACCCATGAGGTGGATTGGAACACCGAAGTCTGCCTGAAAAGTGTTCCTTTTACCTTTTACTGGATGCATGCTGTAATCCCAGCATTTGGGGAGACTTGGCAATGGGGATCCTAAGTCCAAACCCCGCCTGGGCAACTTAGTAGAACCCTGTCTCAAGGAAAAAAAAAATGGGCAGAGGGTGTAATTTAGTACAGAGACCTTGAGTTTGAGCCCCAGTTCTAAATAAATAAATTAAATAATTAAAAAGTGTTAGGGTTTGTGTCTAGTTGTCACCTCAAAGCCTCATATAGTCATGGGGTGGGGACTTCTAGAGTTTGTGATTAACACATGATCCACTAGAATTATGTGATACCCAAGGCTGGGATTATGTGTTTGTGATTAACATATGATCCACTGGGATTATGTGTGATCCAAGGCTGGGATTATGGGTGTGAGTACTTCCCCCAGCCTGGGGCAGAGAGCCTGAATGTAATATAAGAGACAGAGACAGAGACATAGACTTTCTGTAGCTATTGTTTTTTGTTGCATTGTTGTTCCATCACCATGAATTGCTGCTCTCTGCCATGTGCCACTCTGCCTTGGAGCCAGCCAAATATGGACTGAAACCCACAGTAACTGTGAGCTAAATAAACCTTTCCTTCCTTCATTTTGGGTGTTGGGTATTTGTCCCAGCAACTAGAGAAGAGTAACTGAGACAAAAAGTATGAAAGTTTTCTTTCATTTTTTAATGTATATCCATACATTTAAGTCTCTTATTTCTTTCCTTTTTTTGGCGGAATCGGGGATTGAACTCGGGCCTTTTGCTTGCCAGGGAAGTGCTTATTCTACTGAGCCATCTCCCTGGACCCCTCCTATTTCTTTTTTCTTTCCTTTTTTTTTTTTTTAATTTTAGGAAAAGGTCTACAAGGTGTTCAGACTCTCACTACTAGATTTGACTTGTAGTGATCCAGCTGTTTACAGCTGGGATTACCAGTGTGTGCCACCACGCTCAGTCTCAATTGCCATCTCAGCATGCCCTGGTGGTGGGGCCAGCAGGTCAGCCTTAGGGATTGAACTCCTGGCCCCTGTGCCTGCTTGCAGGCACTTTAATCCGCTGAGCTATTTGGCTGGCTCCATCTCTTGTTTCAAAGACCATCACTTATATTGTCTAGTGTCAGCAGTAGCTGAAATGATCACCAATAAACCCACCTGTGGGCATGTGTGCCCTGTGTGACACCCCCATCAACTGTGAGCCAGACCTCATTACTGGCTTCTTCTAAATAGAATGTGACAGAGGTACCTGTCACATTCCGAACCTCAGTTTTAAAGAAGCTATTACTTCCTGCTTAAATTCTAGTAGCAGTTGACTATTCTTGTGTGTACACATGAATGCAGATCTGTAATCAGCATCTCCCAGAGCTGTAATTTCTTATCTCTCCTGATCACTTGATTCTCATTGTGCCTCATGTTCTTTTTTTTGTTAGAACATGTTTGTAGCAGACAGTAAATACATTCATCACTGGGAGTTGGTAAGTGTGTGTGACAGGTCTTAATTCTTTTTATATCCCCTTCCCCTCCCCTTCCCTCCTCCCTCCACCTCTTTGCATCTTGTCTTTTCTTAGGCTTCAGAAGATGTTGCCTCCAGGGTAAATCTGTGCAGATGTTAGTCTCTTTATAAGATGTGAGTTCATTTAAAACCTGACCTTGCAATATCTCCTACCTAAAACTCCTTCAAGGAAAAAGCCTCCTCAAGACTCTGTCCTCAATCAATTGCTTCTGTCTCATTATTATATGCTGTGATAAAATGTTATGGCTGTTTGATTAAAATATACCAATTTAAAATAATCTTCAGGAGTCACCAGAGCTTGGCTTATGGTGAACAATTTTGTTCTAAATCAAGTTATCAGCTATTTGACCTTGAGGCGAATGTGTCCTCTTACTTGTGTCTTTTATCAGGGACAGACACAAATATTTTGCAAGTAGCATTTATGGGCAGCGTTGTATACTCTCCTTGAAAGTTCATGGTTATATGTACTGGAAGAGTGTTGAAAACTGTGTACTTTAAATGTGCCCTTCAGTAAACTATTTTCTTAGTAACCTACCTAAGCTAGGGCTCTTTGTTTTTGAATAGTTGTTAAAATTGTCAGTGATTATGAGTCTTTGCTTGGGAATATATTGGCCTTGGGGAAAGGAGCACGTCAATCTGTCCTGCTTTACCTTTCATGGCAGCCGGTCTCTAGTAAAGGTTGCAAGCCTGAGTAGCCCAGCACTTGCCTACTGCTCTTCTTCTCTTGCCTCTAATGTTTGCATCTTAGAGACTTATTATACTAAATACTAGAAATGTTCCCTTTCCCACAGTGAATTTTTCCTACTTTTTTCTTTGCGGAACCGGGGATTGAGCTCAGGCCCTTGCACTTGCCAGGGAAGCACTTATTCCACTGAGCCATCTCCCTGGCCCGTTTCTTACCTTAAAGCTTTTTTTGTTTGTTTGGTACTTGGTCTCGCTTTGCAGCCAGGACTCATAGTGATCCTTCTATCTCGTTTTCCCAGCACTGGGCTTATAGGCTTGGGCCACCAAGTTTCAGTGCCTGGGACAGTGCACCCAGAGTTCTGGGGCCCTCATGGCATGCAGTACGAGGAGATTGAATCCCGATCCTTGTGCTTGCCAGGCAGGCACTTAGACTGCCGAGCTATCTCCCCAGCCCAGTCTTTCTGCTTTTCCAACCAAGTTTTTCCCTCTTCTGAACCTCTGGTCACTCCCAAGCCTCCCTATTTTGCTTCCTTGTTTTAAGCTTGGACTACAGTCCTTTGTGCTCTTCTAACAGAGTTGAGGTGGGGGGAACTGGGTAAGCAGGACAGGAGCCCTTTGTGCTGGGTTTTAGTGTACACCCTGACACTGAATAGACACCAACACATGGTAGAATTGTCAAAAAATTCAAGGACATTCTTCTCTGCTGCTTTTTAAATGGACCTTTTGGAGTTCTGAAGGGATCACTTTTAAAACCACTTCAAAAATTAAAGATAGTTTTTCTTCTTTCCTGATCCAAAATATAGCAGAATTTGTGTTTTATTTTAGTTTCTCCTCTTGCAGTTCCTTGCTCTAATAATATATAATTACTAATGGCAAGTAATACAGTGTTAAGATGCAGGATTCATTTTATTGATGTTCAGAAGATCAAATGACTATCAATTTTCTCCAACAAAATTCAGTATTACAAGTGTCTCATATTTGCCAAGTGGAAAGTAAATAGCTGACAGTTATGATTGAAACTACTTTTGGAGAATATTAGCCTCATTTGCTGAATCTCAACTTATTCACAACAAAGTGAAGCATTTTCTATATCTCATACAAAACCGTAATGTTCATTTAATCTGCTTCTTAACTCTTGGGATTAAATTCAATTCATGGAGCAATTGTGTCTTTCATATACCCAGAAGTAGACTTCAGTGAATTTCTGTTTTGCAGAAATTTGGCAAGATTTTCATTAAATTTTCTTTGTAATGCTCAGTACTGTGAGTGTTACTCTTCTAGAGTTTTAGGGAGATAAAAATCATAAAAGTACTATATTTTTAAAACGTTCATTAATTTTCTTCTTAGGTGGGACTAGGGAGACAGCTCAGTAGAGGACCTGAGTTCAATCCCTGGTTCTGCCAGGGGGAAAAAAATAATAATAATTTTCCTCTTAGGGACATTGTAGATTTAAACCATAATACTTATAGAAAAAATATTTCAGCTATAAATTATCATTAACTGAATTGAATGTCCCATTTGATAATTTTGATCTTGATATGTCACACACTGACAAATTAGATGTGAAATGACAAAAGCATTAAACTTGTTTTTTTCACTTTATATACATATATGTCACTTATACTATATAATATATGTAGTATACAATATACTACATATTGATACATATATTTATACCAGGGATCACTTTATATCTTGATTCCTTTTTCCTTTTCTTCCTCCAACCCATCATCCTTTCTCTGTTTATATAAAAGCTTTCCTTCTAATTCTTTGATTCTCCTCCCCCCTTTTTTTTCTTTTCCATCCCTTCTGTCTTCTCTCCTCCCTACCTTTTTCCCCTTTACATTTGATTTTGTTCTTCTTACTTCCCAATTCCTACCCTCCATTATATTCCTCTTTGAATTTCTTATGTAAGAGAAACAATGCAATATTTAAACTTGTTTGATTTATTTCACTTAATATTATGGTCTCTAGGTGCATTCATTTTCCTCCAAATGATTCAAATTTTTGCTTCTTTATGGCAGAGTAGTACTCAATTGCATATAAGTACCACATTTTTCTTTATTCAGGTTTCTGTTGATTGGTATATGGGCTGTTTGGAAGATTTAGCTATTACAAATAACACTTCTATAAGTGTGGCATTGCATGTATCAGTATAGCTTGATGCTTTTAATTCTTTCAGGAAGGTACAAAGAAGGGGAATGGTTAGCTGAAATGGAAACTGCGGTTTAATATTTTGAGGAATATGCATATGGATTTCCATAGTGGTTATACCAGTTTACACTTGCACCAGCCATGGAAAAGAGTTCTTTCTTTGCTGCAGCCTCACCAGCATTTACTGTTGGTTGATTGATTTCTTGCTGTTAGCCCTTCTTTTTGGAGTGAGATGGCATCTCAGTGTTGTTTTTATTTGCATCTCTCAAATGATCAGTGGTGTAAAGCACTTTTTCTTACACTTATTTGCTGTTTTCACTTCTTCACATGAGAAGAAATATACCTTCATTTCAAATGCCCATTTTTGGATTGGGTCTTTAAATTTGGGAGTCTGACTTTTGGGGGCAGGTTTTTTATATATTCTAGATGTTAGCCTTGGTTTGAAGAGTAACTGGTAAATTTTATTTTTTCTCTGTGGGTTGTCTTCACTCTGTTGGTTTCTTTTGCTATACAAGTGGTTTTTAATTTGATCTGATCCCAGTTGTTGATTCTTTTTTTTTTTTTTTTTGTCTTTTTGAGACAAGGTCTTACTATGCAGTTCAGGCTGACCTTAAGCTCACTTTGTAGCTCAGGCTGGTCTCGAACTCACAACAATCCTCCTGCCTCAGCCTTCCGAGTGCTGGGATTACAGGCATGCCCCACCATGCCTGGCTAGTTGTTGATTCTTTATAATACCTCCTATGTGATTGAGGTTTTGTTCATAAAGTCATTGCCTATACCTGTGTATTCACGAGTTTTACTAGTTATATTTATTTTGTCTTCCAGCACATTGATGGATTCTTTCTTTAATATTTAGATCTTTGATTCATTCCAATTTTAGCTAAGTTCATGCTGAAAGATATGGGTCTAGGTGCAATTTTTAGCATGTGGAAAGCTAGTTTTCTCAGCACCATTTATTGAAGAGTTTGTCTTCTGCCAGTGAAGGTGTTTGGCCCCTTTGTCATGTATAGGTCACTGAATATTCTTGGAGTTGTTTCTACATGTTGTGTTATATTCTTTTGATCCTGTTTTTTTGCTAGCTTCATTCTGGTTTTATTGTGGTAGCTTTGTAGTATAATTTCAGGGATGGCGATGCCCCTACCTTGCTTTTGTTGCTCAGAGTTGCTTTTGCACTTCTAATTCTATTCCTGTTTCAAATAAACTTTAGGATTATTTTCTGTAGTTCTGTGAGTTATATTATTGGCATTCTGATTTGGACTGCATTAAATCTTTGTAACAATTTCAGAAATATGGCCATTTTCACTGTATTCATTATTAACCAAGAACAGTCCTCTTTAATTTCCTTTTTCAGAGTACTATAGTTTTTAAATGTAAAGGTGTTTTACTTCTTTCATTAGATTGTTTCCTGGGTGTTTTTGTTGTTGTTGTTTTGTTTTGTTTTTATGCTATTGTGAAACATGTTCTTTATCTAATATTTTTCTTTGTTAGTTTGTGATTTATGTACAGGAATGCTGTAAATTTTTGAATGTCAACTTTGTTTTTCATTTTGCTACTTCATTTATTCATTCTAGGAGAGACTTTTGGTAGAATTTTTTTTTTTTTTTTTTTTTTTTTTTTTTTTTTTTTTTTTTTTTTTTTTTTTTTTTTTTTTTTTTTTTTTTTTTTTTTTTTTTTTTTTTTTTTTTTTTTTTTTTTTTTTTTTTTTTTTTTTTTTTTTTTTTTTTTTTTTTTTTTTTTTTTTTTTTTTTTTTTTT
>PVKA01000352.1:0-67055 GCA_004027165.1 Ctenomys sociabilis
AGGAAGGGGGAAGGAAGGAGGAAGGAAGGAAAAGCAAGAGGTCTTTAGGAAGATGAGGATAGTCACTACTGTATTCAGAACATCTAATAGTAAGTAGTACATTTCCATGTTTTATAATTTTTTTTAAATTATGTATTTGGTAAAAGGCCTCACTACACTTTGCAGCTCAGATTCCATAGTGATCCTCCTGTTTTCAGCCTCCCCAGTGCTGGGATTACAGGCATGCGCCACCACACCTGGAACCTATCACAGGTTCAGTGTGCCCTGGGGGCGGGGCTGGCACAGCATGCCAGACCAGGGATCAATTCCTGGTCCCTGAGCTTGCTAAAGTAGGCACTTAGCCCGCTGAGCTGTCTTGCCAGTCCTGTTGCTTTATAATTCTTGGCTGACTCCTCCCTCATTTTTATTTTGACTTCATGCTGTCATTGTACTCACCGCAGAGGTGGAAATGCTACAATGCCGGTTGGCACTAAACTCTTCCTTTGGTCAGCTTCTGGCTCCCGGTCTGTTCATGCTTCCCTTCAGCTCTTGCTCTTTGTTGTAGGCTCTTCCTCTGTGCCACTTCCGCACAGTGCCTGGTATGCCTGGCTCCACAACATGTATGTTTACTATGCTACTCTGGTCTCCTTCTGTAGACAATTTTGAACAGCTACTATGAGCAGCATAAGCAAAAGATAGAGGACTTGCCTGTGTAATTTCACTGGAGAAATGAGACCAACAGGCAAGAAAATGTAATAGCATGAAACAATACGATAAAGGGTCATACCTAAGGTTCCTTCCAACTCAGAAATAGAGGCAACAAATGGGTGGGAGAACTCCTTCTTCATCTACCCCTGGCTGCTAGGAAGCAGGAAACAAGTCCATCTGAGTGGCTGTCTCTACTCTCATCTTACAGCAGATGGTGAAGGTCTTTAATGTAGACCTACTAATGTATACCAAGATTCCTGCCAATCAACTTGAAAATAAATCAACAAGTTAACAACTCCAGGAGGAAAAAAGAAAAGATTCTTTATCTCCTCCCAAAGACTCTAAAATGCCTTTTCCCACAAAACACCGGGTTTCTTTAGTGACCTCGAGACACCTGGCTTGTCACATTGCATAGTATATCATTTCGTGGAGGAAAAAAAAGTTTTATCTTGAAAACTGCTATGTTGTATCACAGTGTGACACTATTAAGATATCAAGAGTTGAAGCTTCTATTTAGAAAACGGAAGGCAATAAATTGAGTTGCTAATTATTCCAGCTGTGAGTATTTTTGGTATGGCTGCATATTTTGAAGAGGGCAAAATAGAGGATTTTCCTGTTGTTCATGGCAAATGCAAATTTAGTGACTGTTCTCTCTGAGATGAAAGGATCAGAGATGAGAATGCTTGAAAACCTATTTTTCTTTGAATCAAAATCGGTGAGTCTAAGTTTAGGGAATTGTGATGCGAAATGGACTTTAATTATACAGTCTTAATTGGATGATTGGTTGTTTGTTACGCTTGAAAAGTAACAATTTTTCAGAATTTTTTTAAGTTTCATTTAAAAAATAGCAGTTCGGTCCTCAAGTATGAATTCTCAACTGAAAAAAAAAAAGGAGGAACAACAGTAATATTACCAACTCCTTTTCTCCCTATTAAAATTATCCAGAGATGTGGGGTACAGAGATGCCTGCAATATGCTATTGTACCAATTAGAACACATCCATTCAGTGGATATTTTTAATGAGCAGGACATTGTCCTACGCAAAGGAGATTGGGGAAGAGCAAGATAAACATGGCTCCTGCCTTCAGTGATGAATAGATACATTTATTGACCAATCACTAGATGTCAGTTTTAGTGCTAAATATTTCATGTGAAATAATATTCATGTGAACAAGAACACCCCATACTGTGTGTCACCCCCTGTAGGGAAGCAGCAGTGTTCCCAGGGTCACAGAACGGTAAGAGCAGAGGGGAGGATTCTGACCTAGGCTATCTGATGCAGATCAGAAAGCTTGCAACTGCCTCCTTGGTATGGCATTGGTAGTTCTTAAGATCATTAGTAAGAATGATGAGTGTTTATATGGAGGTTAAAAAGTCTGATTATGAATATCAAATGTTTACCACTCTGTCTCTCAAGAGTGTACATGTTCACTTTCTGTATGCTTAACATAGAAAATGAATTTTTTTACATTGTGCTCAAGTTACGTTTACAAACAGGAAAAGAACAGAATCTTTAAAAGAATACCTGGCTCTGCTATTCACAGGCCAGACGGGCAGTTTTGTTTCCCATCTCTCCTTCCTTCCCTTTCTTTACCCAGCTACCCTATGCAGTTGTCTCCTTCTCTTCCTCACCATGTCCCCCTGCTTCTCTTCCTGTCTCTTTCCAGAACAGAGCCATCAAATTGTCCCTTGACCACTACCATGACTTTCTACAATGAAGAGTGTAAAAACAGTGCCAGGAAATACAGTGGTTATTTAACTTCTCTCCAGCTAAATGTTTTATTATAACTCCTGAAAACCTAATTACAGTAACTTTACATGCTACAGTACCCTTTATGGGCTGCCTCTTTATTAAACTTACTCCTTTAGAGACAATAAACCTCATGCTTCAAAGGGCATGGCCAGCCCCAGTGGAATGGGATGAGATCTCCGGCTTTCTGGTGCATACCTGATTCCCTCACAGAGCACCACGCCCCCATTCTTGGCTTGTTTCCACCTTTATCCTTGCTCTGGCTCTTTATCAAATTTCAGCCACTGCCCGTCTGATATTAAAAATATCTTTAGAATTAATGGCCTGTGTATCAATGTTTTCATCCACATCTCTGAATTTCTCTGAGTTTGTTTATGAGGGAGCTCAATGTTCTCTGCAGAACAGTCTCAACACCTGGTCTGCCTGATAACCAGAGGTGCTTTTTTCTGAACACACAGAAAGTGTGGACCAGCCAGACCTCTCAGGGGGCCTCCAGAGAGCGCCTGCTGCAGCCAGCAGCCTGTGCACAGAGAGCAGCACGTCCCAGCCGCCAGTCATTAGTGGTTCCAGTTACCTGCGATGAGATAGTGGGACACAGAGGGAGAGCGCAGACCAGAGAGACAGAGGCAGGCAAGAAAGAGCGCCTTGACCTTTGGAGTTTCGGCAGCACAATTATTTGTGTAGTACATTTCTCTTTCACAGCCCCGCTGGGATTTCCCCCTGGGAATAAAGCCAAACCAATAGAAATAGGGAAACCACCTCTTTGGATCCCACTGGTTGGTCACCAGCTGGAAAATGGTACTTGGTGTTAAAGGATTTTATGTATTTGTTTGTTCCTTTCGTAGAATTTGAGGTTAATGATTGAGGTTTACTTACAATTGACTTGGAAAAAAAAAACTAAAGGAGTAAGAAAAAGGAGAAATCCCCTGTGAAAGCCTCAGATAGTTTAGGCAACCACCATTGCTTAAAGCCTCCACTGTAGATTCGTCAGGCTCCTTCTGCGTCATGCAAGTAAAATAAAACTTCACAGCATTTTAAACTGGTGGGACTCCTCTCACATGGATGCTATGCTTGGGCTTCTTATTTATTAGACTTCCTTTTAAAATCCTCCATGGTTGTTTAATCAGAGAAAATGCATGCCCTTAATTTTCTAAGCCAATTTGAAGCAGAAGCCTGGTTTACCAAGACTCTGCTTCCAATCCACTTCTTTGCTGTCATGTGAAGTACAAGCACAAAGGCTGTTAGGCGGTTAGGTATGCTCACTCAGTTTTTATTAAATGGCTTTGTTTTCACTTCAGGAAAAGTGATGACATTTACCAAAAAGATTGATAGCTTCGGGTGAAGCCATGATCACTGTATTCTCATGAGATCACCAGGACTCAGACTGCGGAACACACAGAGGAGCTGTCCTCTCTCTCCATCTGTGTCCCTCGCCTGGGCCAAGCAAGGACTTAAGCCCCTGACCCCTGAAGGCTGGGGCAGGAGGGGAGCGTGCCAGCTCCACTTTTAGTTTTTGTAAGACATCAAGGCTTGGTTTTCTCTCTCCTGAAGTGTTAGCAGACTCCAAGGACAGCACTTTGGGGGCCCCTCATTTGCCTTCCCTTTCCGAGGCACAAGTGGCCAATTCTGAGAGCAATTGAGTTGTGCTTGAAAAATGTCAAGTGCGTTTGGAAACTACACATTTTTTGCTGACGCCTGGAGTCCTGAGCCAAGCTACTTCCGTGACCGACCGCTGGGAAAAAGTTCAGTTGGGGCATCAGAAATGATTCATGGGAACACAGTATGCAGGCCCCCGAGGGGGAAAAGCTGTCCTAATAGCAGCTCAGGAAAAAAATCAGAAGAAGCTTCTCACCCTGTTTAGTCTTCCTACGACCTTTTGGCCTGACCATTACCTTGTGGGTCCTGATTCATTTTATTTTATTTCATAGTTCATCTTGTTTTATCTTATTATTTTCCTTGGCACATGTCTGCAAGCCTTGGTTAAATCTAACCTTGCATTTTTCAACCTTTTTTAGGAAAAATTTCAAGCATAAAATTCTTGAAAGAATAGCACAATGAAAGAGCAACCACCTAGTTTCAACAATTGCTGTCATTTGGGCATATTTGTCTGGTCTATCACATATATACATATATGTGTGTGTGTGTGTGTGTGTGTGTGTGTGTGTGTGTGTGTGTGTGTGTGTATGACACAAAGAGAGTGACAGAGACACAGAGAAAGAGAGAGATTATTTGCTAAACCACTGAAAGTAAGGACATTTGAAAGTTGCAAACCTCATGACTCTTCCACTCAATTGATATCTCATTTAAAACTTCTATTTTTAAAAAATATACCTGATAACAGCCTGGTGCATTCTCTGTAAATCATGCATATTTAGGAGGTACAAAAGAGGTTAGTTTCTTTATTTCATTTTAAGTAGAATACAAAATTAGAAATTATATAAAATTTCAAAAATCAAAATGCTATGACTTCAACAACGGTTATTATATTACATATTGTTGTCTTCAAAGTAGTAGTTCAGATTACCAGATATAAGCATGCAAAACTGGTCAAAAAAAGCAAACATAGACTGTTTCTTTCAATAAACCAATAGAAACTAGCAGTCCAATTTTCTTAAATATGAATATGTATTAGCATGCATTCACGAATGTATGAGCTGATACACTGCCAGCCCCGTCCACAGGCCTGGAAGGGGTCCAAGACATCATACTTTTTTCAATAGAGCCTTCAAGTGATTTGGGGAACATAATCTGAAAAGCATTTCTTTATCACCTGGTTTTAAATTTGTTCACTGAATTTAATCTTCTTAAGATTTGTAATATTGGGGTAAAGTTGTTGTGCATAAAAAATGAGATTCCATTGTTCTTTCATATGTTTGTTCAGTCATTTTAAAGACCAGAAACTGAGAAGAGTGGATGTGACAACAAGGTGAGTTCCGCTTAGCTGCGATCATCACGGGTGCCACAGTGCAGGAGGCCACGCGAGCGAGGCGTCACTGTGAGGGCTCATGGGCTCCTGATGTGTCTGCACCTTGTCATTTTCGGTGGTGGGCTGGGGCCTGCTCTGTACACGCATCTGTAAGTCCATTCGGAAAACAGGAGTCATCATGGCAAAAAGGAGCCTTAATTTTTAAATTCTAAATATTTACTATCTTCTCATAGCATTCATTTTAACTTTGGAAAGGTTACATTCATTCATTTAACAAAGATTTGTTGAGAGTCCACTGTGCACATGGCTCTGTTCTGTATGTGAGGCTACCATGTTAAGCAAACCAGAGAAAATGACTAATTATTTTAGACTTTGTAGAAGTTCAGTTCTGATTTTGGAGATGGACAGTACATAATACACAGGTATGTATATGCAAAGAGAGAAGAGAGATGAGGGCAACTTTAACAGGTACAAGAGTAACTCAAGGTAAAGTGGACCAGGAGAAGTCTCTCTGAGAAAGAGCTATAAGAGCACAGATAAGAAAGACACACAGGAACAAGCTGTGCACACATTTCTCAGCAGAGAGAAGAGTAAGCACAGAAGGCCTGAGGCAGGAAGATGTGGTATGGGGAGGACAACCAAAGGACAGCATGACAATTAGAACAAGGGAGGGCAAGTGCATAAGAAGATCTGGTGAGAGGGGTGGCCAGGGGGATGTTGCAGGGCATGAGAAACACTTCTGATTTTATTCCAAACATTCCTGGAACGTGTAATATGATAGGACTTTCTTTTTAGAGAAAAGTATGGAAAATAGACTGGATTGTGGAGTGGACAAATTTAGTATCTCATTAAGCACTTTTAGATGTAAGTCATGTTCTTCTTTTTTTTTTCTTAATAAATGAATGTATTTAAAATGACATTACAGCTATGTGACCTTCTTAATTTGCATCTTGCAACTGTGTTATTGTTAAAACGTTCCGATTTTCAATTTGTTTATGCCATCCACAAAGAAGACTAATGCTTACACTCTGGAGACAGTAGGGTAATATCAATGCCAATAATCATGTAACTATGTCTATATGTAAAATACAGCCATATATACTGTGCAGACACCTTATCTATATAATATATAAACATTTCCAGTGGATGAAAAGATTCATGAGTGCTCAGAGTGATAGAAAAGACGTTAGACCAGATGTCCCGAATAGGTGGTTGAACGGTGAAGGGGAGTTGGATCAGGAAGAACAGGCAAAGCCATTCGGAAGAGCTCGCTCCAGCATCCCCTGCTGCAGAGAAGCGTGATCAGCTTTATCACAGCACAGTTCTTGTTCCAGCTGAAGCGTAGAGTACGTGGGAGGAGACTTCAGGCAAGAGTGAAAGGTCAGATCACAACTGCGGAAGCCTGGTGCAATTGGAAATTCAGTTGTCCTCTTTTAGACATTGCAGGATGGCCAGGAATTTGTCATCGAGGGCACAGTGGTGTTTGTGGCTTGGGAAGAGGAAAAGAAGGATGATTAAATGGGAGGGCTATGGAAGGACTTCAGGAATGAAACTGATAGGATCCGTTACTGGACAGTAGAAGGGAAGGGAGGGGGAGGAAGTGGAAAAATGATAGTTCCTTAGGTCACTGGAAGGATCAGAGATGCAGGGGGAGTAGTTTTGGGGGGAATAAAGGAAAGCATTCTGAATTTGGTTGTGAGCTAGCACATGGAAGAAGAGATGCCTGCTACAACAGGAATGTGGTTCTGGAGCTTGGGGAAGAAGCTGAGCTAGAAATGAGACCTGGAGACTCCAGACTTGTTAGTGGTGCTGTACCCACAGGAAGGGACAGGGTCATTGAGGAGTGAGACGCAGTGTTCATGTACTTTCTAATATTCATTAATGACTTCTTACAACTGTCTTAAATTCCCTTGCTTTTGTTTGGCTTCCTGTTTCATTACGCATTCTTGGAGAATGGTCCAAGAAATAAATTTGATGGGATCTCACCTCCCATCCCAGACCTGCTCCCTCCTGTGGCTCCCCACAGTGCCTGTGCTCCCACCTCTTGTATGAATGGGCTATTATTTAGTGAATTAGAAAGCCCTTCAGGTGTGTGTGTGTGTGCAACATTTGTCAAACTTTAAATTAAAACTCGCATTGCAGGTTCCTTATGTTGCTCTGAAGAATTAAAAATGAAAGCTGTTCATAATAGATCAAGCACTTACCATGAGAAACACCTTGGTTAAGTGCTTTTCCTAAAGGATTTTGTGTTATCCTCACAACAACAGATGTGAGGGACTTTTACTACCCCCATCTTACAGAAGACAAATAGGAAGTGCTCAAGAGCAAGGTCAGATAATGTGTCTGAGATAACTTGTCCACAAATGGCACTGCCAGGACTCCAGTCTATGCCTGTCCTGCTTCAAAATGCTGTTTTGAGAACCTATGATTTCCTATAACGAAAGACTCTCTCAATGGGGTGCATTGAAAGAAAACTATTGGACAGGAAATCTAAAGCTTTATTTCAAGACTCAAATTTCTAGGCTTTCTTCAGATCATCAAACATGCTTATATTTCAAATAAAATCTAAATATTTATTGTGTATTTTAATTTAGCAGTGTTCAATGATTTACTAATTGGGTACTCATTTTATCACGTAGTTCTCAGTCATATTGAGCTTGCTTGATCTCTGTAAAGGATTAAAATACTTTCAAGGCTTTATCTAGATGTAGGCAAAATATAGATATTTGGAATGATAGTGATCTTGCCTCAAATTTTCACTACAAAAGCTGGTCCCCCCCCTCCCCCAGCTGCAAGGGCAATGCGGTGAGAAAGGGCTGACTAGAGCTTTCAGAAATGAACAAACAGACCAGCACTCAAGCCCTACCTACTTGCTAAATTCAAGCTTGAGTTTTCTCATCTGTAACAGTGAGGTAATAACCCTACCTCCCTCCTAAGACTGATGCTGGAAAAATACTTGCAAGTGAAACAGTGGGAATGGTACCTAATACAATGCAGTGGTCAACGATAGTCACATCTTCTGGAAATGTGGAGAGCAAGAAATAGGTGTAGTGAGGCCAGGCGTGGTGGCACATACCTGTAATCCCAGCACTTGGGAGGATGAGGCAGGAGGATTATTGTGAGTTCGAGACCAGCCTGAGCTACAAAGTGAGCTTAAGGCCACCCTGAACTGCATAATGAGACCCTGTCTCAAAAAGACAAAAAAAGAAAAAGAAAAAATAGGTGTAATGATGTTCTGAAATCTTAAAATTGCAGTTGAGTAAAATTACAAAATGAGGAGGTGATTCTGTTCATTCATTTATTTCCTTGTTCATTCATTAAAGTTTCCCTTGTACATTGACTCTCATCTGGATGCTAGAAAGATGAGGATGAATAAGATACAGAATAAGACAGGTGTCTTGTTACTGTTTTCTCATTGCTGGGACAAATACCCAACACCCAAGATGAAGGAAGGAAAGGTTTATTTAGTTCACAGTTACTGAAGGTTTCAGTCCATACTCGGCTGGCTCCAAGGCAGAGGGGCACATGGCAGAGAGCAGCAGTTCATGGCAGCAGAACAACAATAATGACAAAAAGAGCAATCGCTACAGAAAGCCTATCTCTCTCTTATATTACACTCAGGCTCTCTGTCCCAGGCTGAGGAAGTACTCACACCCATAATCCCAGCAGTACTAAGACCCATAATCCCAGCCTTGGATCACACTTAATCCCAGTGGATCATGAGTTAATCACAAGCTCTATAAGTCCCCACCCCATTACTACATGAAGCTTTGGGGGGACAACTAGATGCAAACCATCACAACAGGTCCCTGGCTTGGGCTGCTCAGACTCTAGAATCTACTCAGCCTACACCATTGAAGTCCATTATATATTTCTTAGAAGGCAAGTCATTGTTGTTAAAAAAGGGATTGTTAGTCATGTCTGAAATCTTGCACATGGCATATGTAAGAAAGAATAATTTGTTGTCAGGGAGTTGATGTCTTTGGAATGATCGTCTCCCAACCCTTGGGGAGGAGTTGCGTGCTGTTTTATATTTTGTGGTCTATATATGGTTGTCACTTTATAGTTCTGGCAACCAAAGACACCCAGTTCACTTGACAGGTGAAGATTTTTCCCAAGAGCTAGCCATGATCATGTGACCCAAAGAGGCAGTCCATAGGAGACAGGACTGAGCAGGTGATGAAAACAGCACGGGACCAAAGGTCAAAAGAGACAGTGACGGCACCCCAGAAGAGCACACACTCTGCCAAAAGAGCTCGGGGCTTAAATCCTTAGACAGTGGCTCAACTTCTCCAAACCTGGTTTTGCAGGCCAGTGATCTACCACATGGAGTCTATAAGTAGTTGTGACGTAGCTCTAATGCCTTTCGCTAGTAGGTAGATAATATGTGATGGCGCTTAGAGTAATCATCCCCATCATTCTCAGTGACAGAAATTCAGCTTCCCTATCTGCTTTTGTAGAAGTTTTGCAGGATTGTAGGGGGAGCCGTACGCGCAAAAGTATCGAAGTAGGTATACATATGGAATTAATCTAGGTCACCACCCAAGGTAGCATCTGCTCCTTACTGCGGCCATGGGGTAAGGTTAGACAACTGGCCTTGTATGATTGCTCGACTCCGGGTGAAAGGTGAAGCAGCTGAGCCTTCATGCGCCACGCAGGCGCGCTGACTCTCTCCCTCTTCCCGCAGGCACTTCCTCTTCAAGACCTCCTCTGGAAGCACGCCCCTGTTCAGCAGTTCTTCTCCGGGATACCCTTTGACCTCAGGAACCGTTTACACACCACCACCCCGCCTGCTTCCCAGGAATACCTTCTCCAGGAAGGCCTTCAAGCTGAAGAAGCCCTCCAAATACTGCAGCTGGAAATGCGCTGCTCTGTCCGCCATTGCCGCAGCCCTTCTCTTGGCTGTTTTGCTGGCATATTTCATAGGTAAGTCAGGGTAGTGTTCCTCACCATTCCTGGTGGTGAGACAAGGGTGGGTTGGGTGGATTTGTGGCATAAGAGGCCCTTTGTCGTCTCTAAAGTTTTCTTCTTGGCGCCTCAAAGAGGTTTTAATGAGTGATGGATGGGAGTGATTATTCCCTCCTGGAATCCATTTAAATCTGAGGAGTTTCTCCTTCATGATTCTAAGTGACATTTATCAGAAGTGAAAATTAAGCAGCCTCACTTGTGAGCTAAAAGTTGTCATTCCTGCAAACCCATTCCTCACTCCCGAAGTAGCCCTCTGGACTGCTTGCTCTATCGCTGAATTTTAACCAGGTCTGTGATCTGAGATTCATGCAGCTTTGGTTCACTGTATTCAAGAAACTAAACAGAAGATCAGGGCTGGGTATGGCTGAGAACATCTTGACTGGAGAGAAGGCCGAATTAACACGCTCCTTTTCAGAGCTGTGCAATAGAAACAAGACTGAGTGAGCAGAGCACATGCCAGGGTCTTGATACAAAACCCTATGACTCGGTCCTACTTGACCTTGTCCACTTCCCCTCCTTTGTCTCTGATCCCACATCTCTGTGGTACAGAATCTCAGGTTCACCTCTCTTGGTGGCTGTGCTTGTGGGGATTAAGGGCGTGGCTTAGCAGCTCAGTGGAGCTGTTGGGTGCCTTCCTTCCTGAGCCAGGGGTGTCGGTTTGCAGCCATGGGGTGGAACTCTGGAAAGCAGCAGATGCTGAGAGCTCAGGGGCAGGATGCCATATACAGATCAGCTTGCTGGGGAGGACATAAAGCCGCTCACAGCTCCTGGCCCCGACAAAGAGTGCCAGGGCTGCTGCTCTGTCAGCTGAGATTGCCAATGGCAGCTCTCCTGGCCTAGACAGAGGCCATGGTGATGTTTGTGAAAGTTTATTTGAAACACTTGATGGTTCTGGCTCAGTTTCAGGACAGCTATATCTAAGCTCCCTAGTTTGGCTGTGCCATGTTGCAAAGCAAATCTATAAAACCGACTAAAAGAGGCTAACTCCAGAATAGCTCCCGATATGGATGCGAAAACTCCTCCCACTTAGGAGCAAAGACGAGGCTCCCTGATGGTGGATGCTCCCTTTGCCGCCTCCCAGAAGCGAGCCTTCCTTCCTCAGCTCGGTGGAGGCAGGAGCTTGGTGTGGGGAAGAAATTCTAACACTTCCTTCCTCTCCAGGCAGCCAGCACGGTGTCTTCCAGAGAAGAAAAGAGTCTAGCACTTTATAGACCATTCAACTTCAGCTTGTCTGATGTCAGAGGAGTGTAACTGTACACTTGCAGGAATCTGGGTCCTTCCAGTGCAGCACAAGCCAAAACTCAATGTACATTTTTCACTCTTCTCTATAGTGTGCCGATACTTGTCTTAAAATAGAAAAATAAGCCTTCTATCCTTCCCAATTGTATTTCTCATAAATATCATCCAAAAATGAGAACATTGACACCCCAGGAGAAGACACCATGTTTCTCTGGAGTTTTGCAAAAGCCGTTGCACCCTACACCTTGGGTCTAGCTAAGGACAGAGATCTGATGCTCACCCATAATTCCATGGCATGTCTGCTTGTCACTTCCTGGTGAAGGATGGCATAGTGGCCTGACACACGAGGGGAAGCTGTCTGTGCCTCACCCCTAACCACTTGACAAGGCTCTTGTGTTGTTAGAAGGAATTAGGCAGCTGCTCGGGGACTTGGTGGAGGCAAATGGAATGTGCCTCCTGGGTCTTCGCATGATTTGGCTTTGTGTCAGAAACTTCACAAAGGGTCCACGTGCTTACATTTCAGGTTCAATATTCTGTTGAGCCAGCGGATGCCATGGAGAGCCCAGGTATAGAAACTGAGGCACGCCTGGCTCTGCCAAAAGGGTCCCCAGTGTGTCTCCTACTCCTCTAGCAAGAGAAAGATAGATGGTTACTGCCTGATTTATTGAGCTTGATAGTTAAAATATAATAGCTTTCTGTAAGGCGATCATATAAATGGGAAGCTGTATAGTGAGAGTTTAATGTTTTAATCGGCTATGTAACTTGTAAATGATGGATTAAGAAACATATTTATCCTCAGTCTGGAGGCAACTGGAAGCTGGACCTGAGCATCTTATGATGGTTTATTAGTTTATAATCCATCATTTCTCATTATGTTTGCTTAAGGTAAGATTATGCTTTGACCCTGGAGTATTGAAAAATAGTTTATGACTCAAAATGAGTGATGTAACAGGCCAATTTATCCAGCAGTGATGACGGTGAATGTGGGACTACAGAGCTACTCTCACCAATCTCTAGAGACAACCACAGGGGAGGTCTGCAGCAAGGGGAGGGTCAGGACCCTAAGTTGCAATCTGGCCCCAGTGACTCCTTTCTCTTTAGCCTTGGCAAAGTTGTTTGCTTTCTAAGTCTTAGTTTCCTAAATATAATATGGAGGCAAGGTGGTTATTTATGTGCAGAAACTCTGAAGTATGGTAAGGATTAATTAATGTGTATAAATCACTTTGAAGATGAAAAGCAGTATATTATTAATTGCAAAGCTGCAGGGGCATAAACAGTGTGCCACAAATGCAGAGAAGAGAGTTGTTGAAAGCATCCAGTGATCATGCCTGCTTACAAAAAAAGCCACTGGGGAAGGACAGAAGGGCACCAGTTTCTCCTTGTTAAAGAGGCTGGACCTGAGTCCATTCTGGTTGACACATGACTCCGAGTTCCCTAGAACATGACAGGTCCTGAAATTGAAACATCAGCCTGAGGACATTTATGGATAGGCAGTGGGTTCAGGCCTGCCAGGCACTGTGACAAATACATCAAATTATCTTCCTTGCATGTTCAAACCCATAGAAAGGAGGCTTTCCAGAAGTGAGCAATTTGGAATAGCTCAGCCCTGTGACAAGTTCTCCATAGACCCAGCCATGTGGGTGGGTGTAAAAGCAGAATGCCAGCCCTTGTGTAAATTGGAAGACACGGGCCTTCACCGAAGCAGGAAAGCTGCCCTAGTTCCTGCTCATGCAACTGGGGTGAGAGAACTTTGATGATATGCTCCTCCATCGGATCTTCCCTGTGCCAGGTTCTCCCAATATACAAAACACCCTGGAATGAAATACTCTAAAAGGCTGCTTGAAGTACCAGGAAACCACTTTGCATGTCACTCAGCCCCTGGCCCAAACAATCCCAAGAGAATCTTGCTGCAGGAGAATTTATGAATGCATGTCAGCTTCCTTCTTAGCAAATTGTGTTTCTTAGCTTTTTCTTTTCATTTTTATTTTTTCTTTGCATTACTAAGATTGAACCCAAGGCATTGCACGTTGTATGCATACACTCCCCTATGGAGCTGCATTGTTTTATTTTTGAGACAGGGTCTCGATAAGTTGCTAAACCCCGCTGGAAACTTGCAATCCTCCTGCGTCAGCCTCCCAGCTAGCTGGGATTCTGAGCATGTACCACCACACCTGGCCACCTTGCTTTTCTTCCTTAGTCAGCTACAGTACTTTCTCTACTTACAATGCCAGAAGTTGCTGTATGTTTCTACATTTCTGAGTCACATAAACCATATACCACACTTTTATATCTTCTATGGCTGCTTTCAAGTTATAATGGCACAGTGGAGCAGTAAGACAGAGCCTGCGTGTCTAGCAGGATCCACTTGTTTTATATCACATATATTGTTTTCTCACTTGTTTTACATCTTATATATTGTGTTTTTAATCTTCATAGTATGTATAACAATAACTGTTAGGATTTTCTCTGATCCAAATTGGAAGAATTTCCACTTAAAGCACTTTTATATAATTAATCCATTTAAATTATATGCTCAGTTGCTATCAGATGCTCTTATAAAAGATGAAATTGGCACACTACACTTATTTGTTGCAGCCCAGGGAATCTACCCACACAGCTGGTTTGTTGCCTGCCCAAGGAATCTCCTGATCTCCTGAGCTAGATCTTTCCTGATACTGAGTTTGTCTTCCTTTGAGTTTTCTTATAGTTACCCCAGTTCTCAGATATTGTAAGAAGCCTGAATGGTCCCTTTGGTAGCATTAACTCACCTTATCTAGTCCTGTCGTCTTTAGCAATGGAGAGTTGGTTCCTGTCTTTCTGCAATCATTTTCCAACACAGTGGCCCCAATTCACACCTTCTTCTGACTCTGCTAACCTGCCTTAGCTCTGCTTCCATGGTATCTTCTACTACAGAGTCAGTAAACTTTCTCTGGACAGGCCACATGATAGGAAATATTCTGGATCCTGCGAGACATGCAGGCTCTGTCTTACTGCTCCACTGTGCCATTGTAACTTGAAAGCAGCTGTAGAAGATATAGAAGCAACCAGCCATGACTATGTGTCCATGGGACTTTAATTATGGGTATTGGAAGGTGAGTGTTATATAAACTTTAAGTGTCCTGAATTATTATACTTATTTTGATTTTTTTTCAGGTATGTAAAATGTAAATCCAATCCTTACAGTATGTGCTGTATGAAAATAGGTGGCAAACTGAGTCTGCCCTACTGCTAGAGTTTATCTACCTCTATTTGATCCTATGATTGTTCATTTTCAAAAAGTTTCCAGGATATCTCTAACTTATGAAAAAAATCACTTTCTGACTAGCAGAATCCAACCACATGTCCAGTGTGAATGAAGCAGGTAAATTTCTGACACTGGCACCATATTTCATAACAAATAACTGCATCTCACTTTGGCCCAAAACAAAAATAAGTAAGCCACTTTTGTTTTCTAGTTAAAAACTTTCTGTAGGAAGTAGCCCATAATCTCAGCACTTTTGGACAGCTGAGGCAAGGGGAAATCACAATTCAAGCCTAGCCTGGGCAACATAGTAAGACCTTGTCTCAAAATACAAAGTAAAATGGGATGGGGGCGATGCAGAGGTTGCTTAGTGCAAAGAGGCTTTTTGCGTTTTAAGTAAGCCTACTTCAATTCAATCTCTAGCACTACCAAAAATAAAATAAAATAAAACAAAACCTTTCCACAGGATGAAACATCCCATCTTAAGAGTGCAACATTTAACCAGATCATCTAAAAGAGATGGGTTACAATCACTACCCGCTTTGCCATGTAACCACCTATCTACCATCTTTGGTTACCCCAGAGTCCTCTGAAATTCATTGCCTGTCTGTGGCAGTTGCTGGGCATCTGCTGCCTTCTTTGTTGAGGTTTTTCCAACAGGTTATAACAGAGCTGGGTGATCGAATGACATTTTTTTAATCCAGATTAAAAATGAACTAAGATCTCCTGCCCTTACAAGGCCTAAAAGTGCTTACAACGGTAGTACACATTGAGGAAGAAAGGTGCTTCCGGTGTGTGCCTTGGCAGCTTCGGTTGAGATCATCCAGGAAATGCTAAGATAAGAGCTGGCATAATGGTACGCAGTGACACAGACCTAAGGCTGACATCCCTGAGACGTAAACAATATGTAACCCACCCTGAGCTTCTCCCCCAGACTCTCCACATGGTCGTTAACGGGGAGGGTGTAGAACGAATAATAAGAGCGTTTGTGTCACCCTAAATTAGTTTTTAGCTCTTCAGATTTCTGCCAAACTAAAATACATATCTGTATATTAGAAAGTCACCTTGTCTTTTTGCTCTACAGTAATTCCTGCCAAATCTGGAATACTGTGTTTTAAGTAAGCCGCTCAGAGCTCTGTCTTCTGCCACTCTGACTTTGATCTGTGAAGAACGCGGGCCATCAACATGTCAGGATGTTAAAAGTGTGGTAATTTGGGGTGCTTTCAGTTTCTTTTGAAAACAATGAGAGATTATTTTCTATGGAAACTAAAAGCCTACCTAATGTGTTTAAAGTTGCTACACTTGAAAATTGATATGTTGAGACTCATACTGATGAGTCCTGCGTTCTTGGCTGCTATTTTGTGTATTCTCGTCTCATTGAACAGAACAGGTTTGGGGAAAACATAAAGAAAATGACAGAAAATGATGAGAACAGTACACTTGCCTGGCATCCTTTGTAATGCTGCGGTCTAGGAAACATGTCGCCTTCTCTTTGAAACCCTGAGCTCCTGGAGTATCTCAGGAGATTGTGAACCTCACCCTCCTGCTTGAATTCTCCATTGTATATTTACCTCCTGTTATGTACAGGGCAGCATGCTAATAATTAAATCTGTACAGTTCAGCAAGTAACATTCCTAACTCACTCCCTGGCCCCAGGTAGTCCAACAGAAACAGGTAAGTCAGGGCCCCAAGTTCTCTGTTATTAGTAGCAGACATTTTATCTAATAGATATGTTGATGTGCTCTCAGCCCCACAGTAAGGTCCTGTCGGTGCTTCTGCACCCCTGAGACTGGCAGTGCGACTGCCACTTCATAGCCATGCACCTGATGGCAGGGGGCTTATCCATTTCCAGAAAGCAGATGAAATCATTCATTAGCTAGCTTTCCATCACCCACCAGGCACGAGGCAACGTAGTCCCTCATGTTTGACATCTGAGAAGAGATGAGTTCTGCTCCAGAAAAGGATGCAGCATCCTCTGAAAGGGGCTGTGCAGTAGGGAGGACCTGGAATGCTTCTTGCCCATCCGTAGCTAGGACTGGCTGCCCTGATGTTCCCCCTGAGATATTTATAAAACTCACAGTTCACGTGTAGGGCCTTCCATCCCCATGAGAGAGTGCTGGGAAAGGGAACCAGGAAGTAGTATCAGGTCCTGACGTTGTAGAGCATGTTCATGCATAACTGGGAGGAATGAGTAGCTGCCCCAAGCCATGCACCTCAAGGACCACATGAGGACCTCAAGGCTCTGTCTCTCTCTATCTGTCTGTCTGTCTGTCTCTCTCTCTCTCTCTCTTTCTCAGTCTCTCTGTCTGTCTGTCTCTGTCTGTCTGCCTGTGTCTATATCTGTGTCTGTGCATCTGTCTGTCTGTTTCTCTCTCTCTTGTCCTGGGAATAGAACCAGGGGTTTTGAGCATGCTAATCAAGCACTTTACCACTGAGGCACACGCCCAGACCAACCTTCTGTTTTGACAACTCTCCTTAGGGTAGTCACCAAACACACAGACCCCCCCACTTCCTCAGGCAACATTTTTTTAATTATAATTTAATTTTATCTTGAAGAGTAAAAACAAAAGCAAGGACAAAGATCAGAAACAGGATAACATACAACAATACATATGTTACATATTTTCAAAACAAGAATAGCTGATTAACAATGGCTGATATATTATCTATTTTTATGATCAAATATGTTATGAAAAATTGGATATGATTGTTACTGCTTGCTTTCAAGAAATCTTAAATTTTTGTTCTTGCCTTTTTATTGTTTTATTACCTTTTTTAAAAAAATTATTTTAAAGAGAGTAATTGATATGACATTTAGAAGACCAAGATGGCAGGTATTCGAGCATGGTTTCTATATTACCCATTGCTGTGCTCTATGTAGTTGCTTAGTTCACAGATTGTTAACCTATTTGCACTTATTTCTTTTTCCCTTTCTTTTTTGTTATCAGAAATTGAACTCAGGACCTTGTGCTTGCCAGGCAGGTCCTGCACCACTGAGATATATCCCAGACCCGATTTGCACTTATTTCATGATTTCATATTCTGGACAATTTCTGATGTACTGGGAATATTTACTGTTTCACTCAGTGTTCTACCTACAGTACCATGGTAGAGGTTCTTTGCTTCCCTTGGTTATTAGACAAGCAGACTGATATAAGAGACTTAGGTATCAGAGAGATCTAGGTTTGAATTCGCACCTGTAAGCTGCATATGAGCCACGTGACTGTGGGCTTGCTGCTTCATCACTCTGTACTGCAGTTTGCCACTTTTCTAAAAAAAAAAATGGAAACAATTTCTGTTTTGTGAAGGTGCTTCAAAATATGCAACTTGTCACCACATCCAGTATTTGGATAGTTATCTGTAAAATGACATTACTTCATGCGTCCTCCAATGAGGAGAGGGGCAAGATCACCAATTAAACAATAACACTTTTACCATTTATAACTTTAATGTCATACACTTAGAAAAGAACAGATTTATACTGATATAACAGTGTCTAAATAAATAGGTTCCAGGGCCTGCCAGATAGCTCAGTGGACTAAAGTGCCTGCTTAGATAGAGCGCAGCGACCAAAGTTTAATTCCTGGCATGCCGTGCCAGCCCCACACCCAGGGCATGCTGAGATGGTGATTGAGACTACTCATGGCGGCACATACCTATAATCCCAGAGGAGGCTGAAAACAGGAGAATTACTGTCTGATCTATATAGCGAGACCATGTAGACCTCATACCAAATCCATGAAAATAAATAAAAGAATAGGTTCATAGGTTACAAAGGCTTAGAACACAACACTAGTGATAAGGTCCACTCTGACTTCTGGCCTATGAAAGCAGGAAAATATCTGAATCTTAGAATTAGGTGGAACATAATGGGACCTGGGACATGACAGAAGTTCAACTAAATGGAGTTACTACAGTTACTGTATTAGCTCTTCACTTCTAGGTCAGATCCGGTAAGAAGAATAAGCCAGGATCGGGGGTCCTTGTAACCTTAGACTAGTGACTACCAATGCCTAGAATGTCATAAGCAAATCAACAGATATTTGTTGACTTAACAAATGCTAATTAGGATTATGTGTGAGTTCAGTCCTTTGTGAAAGCTGTTTCCCAAGCACCCCCCCCCACATTTCCTCCACGTGAAGACGAGGCCCTGCTTCCTCTTGCTAGCTGCCACTGTTCCCAAATTGCATTTCAGAATTAGAAAGCATTCAGGCAAAGCAACAGTTAGAGGGACTGTGGAAGCACTGCATGTAAGCCCTCTAGTAGGAATCCGTGACTCCCTGAGAAGGAGAGCTCTGGCTCAGTGAGAGCAGGAAGTGCTTGTGTCTGGCGGACAGCCACTGTTTGGCACTCACATTACAAAAGTGTAGCAGAATTGAGCTGGAGTTCAAGGTGAAGAAGCAAATAATGGCATAAATCTGAAAGTCTGCTGGCTGCTTCTCTGTAAATGAGAATGTGCTAAAAAATGAAAGCAATCACTGCAAGGCACCAAGTAGAGAAGAGAACTATTATATGGTGAATTAGGTCTGTATACACAAGCTATACAGAATCTTTTGTGCCCTGAAATGCCCTGCTTAACTATGTAGCCTCATATGACAAAAACTTGACCTAGTGCAAACTTACAAAACATGTGTGTTTCTTTTAAGGTAACATTGCACCAGACTTCTTCATACCCTCCAGAAAATTCATATTTTGGTTGTTAAGAATAGATATTCATAATTCTTCCCCAGCCCTTTGCTTATTAAAGCCTTCATTAGACTGATATTTTATAATAAAGTCCTCTGCATTAGGAGAACAGTTCATCAAATGTATTACTGCATTCAATATTATCGTTAAAAAAGAGGTTAGTGTAATTGCATGGTCTTCTAATTTCCCTTTTCATATTATCAATCTTCTGTCCTTAGGTTAGTAAATATCAGAATATATCAGAAAATCTAACAGCACACCAAGTGCATCATAGTCAGAAAGAGCCTTGCTGAGGGGGAAAAAAAAATACTGTCCTTCCTTCTTGGAACTAGAAAAAAAAATTATAAGATACGTCATATGTATCATCTTTCAAAGACATTTTTTTCTTGCAAAACCAAAGCTGTAGATGAGAAGGGAGGAGAGAGGCTTTGCCTCCAGTCTTTGCATTTCTTTCATCATGATTTTCTTCACAGCTGTTAGGGAGGCCCTTCCCTTGGGGTGAGTTTTCAGGCGCATTGGGTCATTTGTGGGAAGATTTGTGCAAACATGTTCTCTCTCCCCGTGGGACTGTGATCTTTATAAAAGAAGGGCATATTGCTTTGCTTTTGCCTGTGTAGCCATGATGCAATCCTCTCGGTCTGCTTACTTATATTACACCACAAGTGCTTTAAAGTCACGTTAATGAAGTTCAGATTAAACTTCCTTATATTTCACAGAGTAAAGCAAGTGGCAATCTGTTGGATGCATTCTGTTCTTCCGGCCATGATAAAGATGATGACATCTTTCAGGGAAATTCAGTACTTTTGAACTAGATGCATTTTCCAAACTGGTTATAAGACTACCTTGTGCCCCACATTTTAGCAACACAGACTTCTGGGGCAATAGCTAAATTTAGAATACAAGTGTTTAAATTTTCTTTTAATAACAAAAGTTGATATTTCCTGGATCTGGAAGAATTGTTATTCCTATGAAAAATGTCTATGTTAATTGTCTATATTATCAATTTTATGTTAATTTAAATTTTATTACATTTATACATGAAAATCTATATATGTTAGTCTCCTGCTATTCCACAGTACAAGGTGTTAATTTCTTTGGGAAGTGATTGGCCATTTGTTTAATGTACTAGAATTTGCTGACCAGCCTCATAATCTTTACTTGAAGATTTTTTTTCCTGAACCTAGAGTCTAACAAGCAACCCTATAAAACAGTATAGTTAACAGGAAAGATTAAAGAGCCTGGGGTAAGTTATATTTTGCATAAATGACTGGAGCTATGATGTTAATCAGACACACAACAGTGATAAAAGGCATCTGAGTTTTATTTTTCCCAGGATCATCAAGGGACAGAAATTTTTACACTGGAAAGCTTTTTATTAACTCATTGCTGTGAATCAGTGGTTAGTCATCCCTTTTGTTTCCTAGCAATATGGAGTTGTCTTACCACTGTAAAGAAGAAGTTGAGGGCATTTGTGTCTATTTTTTATCCAGTCTGTTTTTAATTGAATGAAGATATAATCTCCTCCAGAATTTACTTTTGAAACTGTAAATATTCTGAGAGAAAAGAAATGGCCTATATTTAGCTTACATTTCTTGGGATCACAGAAGTGAAACATCAAGAACCGAGAGAGAGAGAGAGAGAGAGAGAGAAGAGAAACAGAAGAGAGAGACAGAGACAGAGGAGAGAGAGAAAGGAGAGGAGAGAGAGAGAAGAGAGAGACAGAGGAGAGAGAGTAAAGAGAGAGGAGACAGAGGAGAGAGAGGAGAGAGAGAAGAGAGAAGGAGAGAGACCAAAAGCATAGCTTGTAACAAGGACAAGAACAAGAACAACAAATAAGACAGTGGCCTCCATACTCTGGGAGGCTGAGGTAGGAGGATCACCAGTCTAAGCTACTTAGTAGTTTAGCTAGACCCTACCTCAAAATGCAAAAAACTAAAACTGGCTGAGGATGTGGCTTAGTGGGAAGGCTCTGGGTTCAATCCTCAGAAGTACAAAAGAAAAACTAAAGGCATCTACTGTGTGAGCAGAAACATTTACACAGTTAACCAGTAACACGAGCTGTGTGATGGCCCACACCAAACAGGATGAAACATGGAACAGTGAGAAGATCAACGTATGGCGTCAGGTGGGGCAACTCCTCAGCATACCAAATTGCACATAATCTTCCACATAATTTCTTGAGCCAGCGAGTCCAACCAAGGACATGAGATGAAGAACAGTAGCTGACAATTGCTCCGAGGTGCTGCTTTACCACCTCGTCTTACATCATTAAACTTTTGGTTCCCTCATGAGCTACTTAGACAAACAGCAGTGGACAGCTCAACATTTATCCAAATAAGCCAGAAAGCTACCACGATAAAGGAAATTGAGTTTATAAACACAGCAGGCTCTTGCCTAATAGATTAGAGTAATGTGTCTAATGTTGAACATCAATCTATATTTCAAATATATTATGAAGGGGGCTCTCTAAAAATAATTCATCCTACAAAATTGTTTTGCACTAAGGGTGGTTTATCTTCTGTTGTGACTAATTGGTATCTATGTAATTCAGCTATAACCCTGGCTACTGAAAGTGATGTAACAGATAGAAAGAATGAATGGGGCGGTCCATTGTCAGGAGAGCATCCAATATCGGGGCTTCCAGATGACCCTATACCTTCTAATGCCTTATTGTTGGAATCAGCTTTGAAACTAGAAAGCAAATGTACTTTTTTAAAATAAAACAAAGGCATTCTTAGAAGACTTCTGTTCCATCCTGGTCAGAAGGATGAGAGAGGAGGATTATTTTATACAACGTTCTGTCTCTGCCTTCTTTTGCTTATCTTCATGGAAGAAAGAAATGCCCACTAGGTATCTCTGAGTTTTAGCTTCCAATCAGATTCAGTGGATCTGTGAACTACTAGTATTTAGGAAAGTCATAACCCAAGTGGGGTATGTCTGCGCCTAAAGTGAAACTCGACTATATTTGGACAGACAGCTCGCTTCTTACCCACATCGGAGCTGCTGGTGGCAGAGGCAGAGGAGTAGCCATGAAAGGAGGAAAGGGGGTCGGCACCCCTCTGGAGGTGTATGTAAGTGCTGGTGTGTGCACGGGTCCCACAACCACATGTGGACCCTGCTTCCACAGAACCTACTCTGCATGTTCTGGTCAAAACCATTTTCTTACACATTTTTAAAATATTTAACGAATACATAATAATTACACACACTTGTGGGAGACAGTTTGATCATTCAGCTCATGTGTACAATAGGTAATTGTCAAATCAAGTAATTAGCACTGCCACCTCCTTAAACATTTACCACGAAACCTTCAAACTCCTCTCTTTTGGTTTGTTACAAAATACTTAATGAACTATTGTGAGCGGTGCTGCAGAGACTTACTTTTAGAACCATACGTCAGTCCTCGTTATGCCTCTTCCCTCTCTTCCCCTCTACCCTTGCTTCGTGCCCATTGTGAGGATCCCCTGGGCTGTGAACCTGCGTTCCCTTCAGGATCCCCGCTTCTGGTCCTGCCTCGCAGGTTCGCTTGTGCGCGATGTGTGTGGGCCACCAACAGGCGCAGGCGCCACGGCTCCTTTCTCCCCTCCCCTCCCCGATGGATCACACAGACAAATAGTCTCAGGCCAGGCCCGGATTTCTTTTGCTCTGTCAAGTTCAATTTTTTTTAAGGAAAATGCATAATATGAAATGACAATACAGTTAATTTCATTTTAGGGTTTTTGAAAATGTACTGTTCTGCTCCTCCCCCGCTCCCCCCCCCACGTCATCCCCTCTCGGAAGCCCCCACCTCCACCTCCGCTGCTTGCCTCAGAAGGTCACAGCCGCGAGGGTGCTGCCTGGGTCTCCTGGTCAGAGCCCTGTCTGGAAGGAAATGTCTCTATTTCTCTGGTGAGGATGTGAATGCTGATTGCGTGGTGTTTTATTCTTCTCTTCAAAACTGACAGGAATTAAGCCTTTTGGAAAGGTCATCTGACCCAGCAGTGATAGCCCTATTGTAATGAAATACTGATGGCTTGTTTTAATGTCAGGGGCAAATAGGAGAGCAGAACCAAAGGAAGGATCTGTGACCAAATTTATCTCGAAGGAAGAAAAGAAATTGCCTGTTCTGTTTGTATGACTAAGAAATGTATTAAACAAGCCGTGCACCCCACCCGGGGAGAATGCTGTCAAAACATGAAAAAATAATAATAATCCAGAGATCACATGAAAGTCAAGCCTGAGCTCCTCTTGTAATCGCATGGCTGAGTATCCTTGCTAATTGTGCCCACACCCTGTGTAATTCTGTCTTCATCACACACTCCTGCTGCCTCACCCCTGCCCAAAAATTTTGCCGTGCCTGGGGCCGCCACAGTATAAAGCAAAACAAAGCCAGCAACGCAGCTCACTGAGAAGAGCCCCGGAGTGCGTGGAATTCACTCTTAACTTACGGTCATTCCCTCAGAGACATTCTCTCAAGATGGATGCACCACAGGCATTTGTTGGGATGACTGGTGTGGAACCTCTCGGCAGCGACACAGAGAGAGGCTCCCTCCGTGAGCCGCTCGATATGGGCTGCAGAAACATGGAGAGGGTTCTGGGGGTTGTGGAAGAAATGCTGCTATATTCTGACTGGTTTTCATTCCTGTGACAGACCAAGTGGGGTACAGACCCTACTGGCAGAGGGCTGTTTCGTGCACAGGGAAAAATAAGTAATTACCACAAGAAAAAGCAAGTGTACACAATAGAGGGAAAATATGAGAAGCATTCCCTTGAGCGCCTATAAGATATAGCTACATATAGACATAGAAATGAGGTGAAAGTGTGTGTGGGGGTGTGGGGGTGTGTGTTTCTGGAAATATGCAGACAGGAGAGATGAGCCATTGGCTTCTACAGAATGAGACAGAGCCGTGTATTCACCATGCCTTTATGCATAAAAGGAAGCTCAAGTTTCATGGTCAGTTCAGAAAATCCTCTGACTTAAACCAAGCAGGTTCTTCTTTTCCCCGTGGGTGATGAGGCTGCAGTCTTAGCCCATCTGCTACAACCCTGTCCCTGGCACCCTAAGAGTCTCTGTCCACTTATCTTCAGACGCCAAAGAAAGGAGCATGAGGTGAGAGGGAAAACCAAAGCCCAGGGAAGATTACTGTGATGCAGATCAGGGACTCAAGAAGGCTTTACCCTGAACCAGGCGGCTGCAGGAGGGTCCTGAGGACTTTGGATGTGAGGGTCGCTGGGGTGTCTTGACTGAAGGTTTTCCACATGTCCATACAGCTTCCCCTCCTAGAAAAGAATTTTGGTTGGGGCTTTAATGCCTTTGAATGTGCATCAAGAATAACACTGACACGCTTTTGCCATAGCCTTGGAATCCTAAAATAAATAATAGAAAAATTGTGATTTAAAATATAATTCCAAATACTAACTGGGCCCTGCTGCCTAGATGAGTAATAAGCCTCAATAAATGTGTGACAGGCACAAGGCTCTTCAGTATGAAGAGTAGTGAGGCCTCAGAAATAGAAATAGGTTTTTCATTACATGAGGGATTATGTTCCGTCTGACTGTGGAGCCTGTTCATAGGGCCACAGCTGCATCTTCTGCCTGCGGTTGAATTAACCAGTAATAGTAAAACAGTGACGTGCTGCCCAAAAGAGCGATTTGTTTTAGGGAAGAGAAAAAGGTCGCTTTCTCCTGCTTAAATCGGGATTACCATTGTTTACTACACACTTTCCCTTAAACTTCTATTCGATGGTGTTAATGAGCTGCAATTTGAGTCGGTTCCACCTGGGCGCCTGCTGAAATATGTGAAGGAGACCAGGAGCTGCAAGCAGGGTGCCTCGGGTGGTGCTTATGGCCAGAGTATTTTTACCTGCATCGGCTCATCAACCCAGGCAAGGAGGGTCTTTTTTTTTTTTTTTTCTTTTAAGATCACAAGAAGTTTTACTTTTTGAACATCAAGAAAACTCTTACTGTCCATCCAAGCTGTTTCTACTTCAGGAGCTCAAACTCAGCTCTCATACTCCAGGATTCCTTTCTGCTCAGAATAGAGATGTGTCGGAGAGAAACTAAGAGTCACTCCACCTCTGGCTGACCAAGGCTAGAGCTCCTCAAAGATGAGCTTGAGTTGGGTGTGAGAAAGCGGTGGAGGCTCAGGGGAGGAAGGACGCCTGGAGTGAACATAGCTTACTACTTTAGATCAGCTTTCTTCCACCCACATTAATACAGAATTCCTGGCTCGATCCAAATAATGATTCATTGAGACTTTATCCTTCACAGGCCATTGTTTGTCTGTTGTGGAAATCAGAGGTGTAGTCATTAGAGTTCCTCACTGGAAAGCAGTCCAGTGAATAAACTCCAGATTTGGCTTTGGAAGTCAGGTTTAAATCTTAACCCCTGCTAACTAATTACTTTTGGAAAACCATATATATATATATATATATATATATATATATATATATATATATATATATATATTTGGTACAGACTCATAATGATCTTCCTGTTTTCAGACTCCTCAGCACTGGGATTATAGGCATGTGCCACCATGCCCCAGACTTGGTGGCTCGCCCAGTGCACCCTGGGGTGGGGCCAGTGCAGCATGTGGTGTCCAGGATGGAACCCTGGTCCCTGAACTTGCCTAAATAGGTGCTTAGTCTGTGGAGCTATCTCACTAGCCCTGGAAAACTTTATTAAATTTCTGTTGTTTCGCCAAACTATAAGGAAAGGGTAATAATAGTTTTAATGATAAAACTACCCTTTTTGTGGCCATTCTACATGCAGTTGAGAGTAGATGCAGTTTTTTTTTAAGTATTTTTGGCTGAAAAACCACACAGAAGCACTGCATTAAAGTATGGAGAAAGAGGACACCGGCCCTGATTTGTAGCAGTTGAGGAAAACTGGATTGTGAAATCTCCAGGTTGGATCAAGCCCAAAAGATGGATACAAATGGACTAGAGGTGGGCTAGAAGCCCCTGAGACAATAAAACTAGCAGCATAAAGGGTGAGAGGCCAGAATGCATGGAGAAAGTTGGGGACGCGTAGAGCTCAGCTAGCATGGAGGAGGATCCCACCTATGAGCAGTGGCAAATAGTAGGGGAGATACGACATGACCGGATGATAGATGGCCCTGAAATTGGGGAGGAGGTTTAATTTCATTAATTTGGCAACAGGGAGGTGCTTTAAGTTCATAAGCAGGAATGTAATATGATAAAATTATGACACGAGATCATGTCAATTACCTAGTAGATGCTCCATAAATATTTATTTGCTATTTGATTGAGAACTCAGGATAGATTGGGAAATAGGACAGGAGACAGGGAGCTTTCTCAGAAGGGCTCTGGCAGTAATCAATGTATGTGTGATGGTGAGGGCCCAGATTAAAGAGAGAACCATGGAAATAGAGCTCCAGAGGCAATCTGAAAGAGAGCTCTCAAGAAGAAGGGAATACGGGGTTGGAATACAGTATGTACTGCACTGACAAGGGAGCAGGGGAAGAGAAGTTTCTAATATGTCCCTGGAGTTTCTTTATTGGCAGAATGGGAGAACTGGAAACCTTAAAAATTAACAAACCGTCTTTAAATCACCACATACTTTTCTAAAAAGCAAGGTTGGCCAAAACATTTTTAATGGCTGTGTAATTCTACCAAGGCTGGCTGGATGCCATTCCTTTTTTTAATGCACTCAGTAAATCTCTGTGTGGTTTCTTTATTAGGAGAGGGGCCTTTGATCCAATAAAACCCATCAAGACCCCTTCTGAGGCATTCACTTTGGATTTTGTGTGAAAGTCTATAGAGAAAAAGAAGAGAAGAATTGGGTTAAAACTAAATTCTAACGCAATTCCTCCATAACGCGGTACTTATATGTAGTGCAAATTTTGTGAACCAAGAAGAGCCATCAGGCTACACACTGAAGCTCAGCATACCCAGTTATAAATAGAAAACACACTCCAGGACCTGAAGGCTCTTGCCACTACAAACACCGACTGTGACCAGGGAGGCTATGCCATTGCCCTTTTTGATTTGGAGCAGTGAAGCTTACAAATGAAAATCTTAAAAGAAGAAACTTGCCTTTTGATCAGCTGGTTAAAGGCAGGTTTGAAATTATGATAAATCTGCTACATATTCACCGTATGAGCAGGTTTAAACTCTAATGCGTCTGCCCGTGTATCTGCAAATGAGGCTGACTCACTGTACCCGGGCTGAAGGGTGAGATGGATGAAGTTGGTTATGGGTTTATGGATCCGGGCAGAGAGGGCTAGACATCAGGGAATGAGCCTTTGCCCTTCTCCTTCACCCTCCCTCTGCACCACACTGAAGTTTCGATTTATTTTCCCTGCTTTAACATTTGACTGAAGTACATGAAAAGCCCTCTCAGGCACTGGGTGCCCAAAGTAAAACCATAAAGCAGCGCCCCCTACCTGGGAATTTGGAAATTGGCCTTAAACTAGCGAAGGTAATTTAGCCCCACCCTCAACCCTAGCTCTTTAATTTGTGTTATCTATATTCACCATACAGAAGACCCCAAATTTGGTCTGTTACTATGTCTCTTCACTTTCTTTTTATCTTCATCCCTTGTCACACCTCTTTAAGTCTCTCTTCTACTACAAGAGAGCAGGAAACTAGACAGGGCCCTTAAGCAAGGCATCCTACCTTCTGTCCAGCTTTTGACCCTGTGCCTTGATGCTCATCTTAGGGTCTCCTAAATCAGTAACCATTTCAAAGTTCAATTGCTCAACACCAAGATCAGATCCTTGTCTCTTCTGTTTCTCCTCAGATGAGAAGTGCCTTGATATACTGAAAAGAAAAAAAAACACCCCTGTAGCAAAATCCTCCTGCACCCTCCCCAACACCCCATCAAAGAGAGGTTGCCAAGATCAGAAGTCATGTTTTAGGGGAGAATTAATTGTAGTGTACATTCCCAACAAGTGCTTAGCTCAGTAATAAGAATGGAGAGTGATTGTATATGGCATTTAATGTAACTGACTTCTTAGCCAGATTGGAATCATCTCAGGATAGCTATAGCATTATTATCTAATTGTAGTCCTATAGCTGACAACACTCTGTAAGCCTCTTTAAAAATATCAAGGGAACCTGATCTTGGGAATTCAAAGATTTCATAAGAGGTGTAAGACATTCAGGAGAAGTTTAGAGTGGAGTTTGGAATAAAATGAACAGGCTCTTAACCATGAGTAAAATTGTAAGAGAACAGCTTACACTGTTCTTGCAAACCAACTTGTCATTTCTCAAGTGTATAATAAAATAATGTGCATGCATATTTTCATGCCAAGCAGCCTCTCCCGCAAGTTCTGTCCTCTTCAGCATTTCATACTATCCACAACAGTGCTTTGGCACAGCATTCCACAGTCTTAAGACCGAGAGTTCCCAAAACATCCGAAGGGAAGCACAAATAGTTAGCAACTCTGAGATTGCATGTTACTAAGCAATTAGTGGTGAAGACAGGTGCTCATGAGGAACAACTCTGAAGGTTACTGGGAACTGTAGAGGATGAAAGTAGGAACGCATCTAGTCTGCAGCCTCCCAGGCTTCAGATCTTTTCTGCTCTCTGTGTATAAGGGAGCAGAGGGCCTGCCAAACACTGCCCAGGTAATAGGAATGAATGAACACCCTGTCTGTTTCCAATTTGGGGTGTGAGTAAACAACAAGGAGTGAGGGGCCCTCTTGCTCGGTGGTTCCCTTTCCTAACTACTCTTACCGTGATCCTTTTGACTGTAGTACCGCTTTGTGTGAAAAAGATGGACGTGTGAAAAGAACCCACTGGCTCTTGTGACAGACTATCAAAAATTTTGCTTATTAAGCTGACTTGGTTTGAGGAGATCCGTGGCACAGACTGATGAAATCTCTCAGATGTTATCACTTCTTTGCCTCGCAGTCCAGCTGAAGTAATAACCAGCCACTTTAGCCCTTGCTCGCTAATGAGGTGGTCAGCACCCAAAGATGTGCAGGATTGTGTCTTTTCTTCTCTTGCAATTGTGCACGTGATCCCAAATGACCGTGCTTTGGAGACCACTTACAGATGGCCTCTGGTGCGAGTCACGTAGGAAGATTTGTTTTTGTATCCCAGAGCTTCAGTGCCCTTTGCTTGAGCTAAGTGCATCCTCACACCACTCCTAGGAGCACCTGATAATGTTTGCATTTTTGGTTGCCACAGCTGTAGGATGTTTCTGACAACCAGTGTGTAGAGGCCAGAGGCTCTGCTAGGCATCCTACGAGGTGCAAGACAGATCCTACGAGGAAGAATTATCTGACCCACAACGTTGGTAGAACAAACATAAGAAATTCTACCCGAATTGATTTATGGTAATAAAAATAAAAATAAAAAAAACCTCAAACCAATGTGAGACAACCTTCCCTCTGGATTATTTATTCCTTTTGGCATTGTTTGGTATTATCTTTCATGCCAATGTCTGTTTCTGGGATAGAAGCAACTGGGCTATTGAGCTCTAAGAAGTTGTTTGACTAAATAGGCCAACTCTGTGCAGTGATTAAAAACAAAAAAATTCTACTGAGGCAGAGAAGTGAAAAGTATCCATAAATGTAAGTCTTTCCCAAAACATCACCACTGAGGTTTCTTTCCAGGAGAAGGGTAACCCAGTCAGCCCTTTATAAAGGACCTACTACGTACCAAGCTCCACATTTGATATCTGACCTCGGCTTCCCATTAACTTTATTTTCCTGTGTGTAACTCGGTAAAGAAATTCAGAGAGGTTAAATAACCTGCTAACGGTCATGCATAGCCAGAGGGAGGTTGGGGTCTGGACTTCAGGGTACCAGTTTCACTGTGCTCTGGCCACTATGTGGATTGCTGTCAGCTTATAAATATATGCCTGTAGATGTTTCCATGTCTCAAGAATTCCCTAAATCCACCTTTAATGATAATGCTTTTAAGAAAAGAGAAAATAGAGTACTTCTGATCACACAACGATTGATCAGCTGCATGTTGGCTATGTCCAAAGAGCCCGAGAGATGACAGATTCCTCAGCCAGTCCTCTTTTATAAAAATAATTCATGCTGGGGAACCTGAAAGGCAAAAGGAGTTGAGAAATGGAATGCATTTCAAAACTGAAAGAGAGGAGGAGACTCCCAAGTCCTAGGCAGGATGCGTAATTAAGAGTGTTTCAGTTAAGAATGTTTTCAGCTAGAGCTTACCAAAAATAAACAACCATTAAGCCCCTAATAGCAGCTTCCATCCAGGCTCTATTTTCCTCTCCTCACCGACTAGACACGCAACATTGCCAAGGTCCTGGACCATGATGCTACAAGAACACGACCTGTTCCTATTTTCCCTCTCCACTGGTCCCAGCACTTTGCTTTTCTTTCCAGGGATTTGCTGCCTCTTTGTGACAGGATGACACTAATGCCTCTCCAGACACCCTGTCTCCTTCCAAAGAGGAAAGAAAAGGGATGGAAGGATTCAAGCTCTTTGCCCCTTTCATCAAGAAAAGCCTCAGCCACCCCTCCACCAACATACACACACACAAGCGTACTCGCTAAATTTTGCTGACATCTTAGGACTTGGAGTTGTGTCACGTGGCTGTCCCCTATTTCAGGAAGGGTTAGCAAAGCTTTCTTGGACCTTTTGATTGAAAGCAGCAGTGAGAAGGAAGGTTGGAATTGTCTGGTATAACCAGAAAGCACCATTGACTAGTCAGAGAGATTTCATTCTCAGAAAGCCCAATGACTGCATTTGTGGAAATAGACGCAAGAGGCACTTCCACAGAATCTCTGCTACATACTTGTGGAGGGTGGTGCTCTGGTGGGGAGTGTGCTCATTTGCTGGTGCCACTGTGATAAAGTACCACAAACAGCAGTTTACAGTGCAGGCTTATTATCTCATAGTTCTTATAGTCAAAAGTCCAATATCAAGGGCTGGCAGGGCCAGCCTCCCTCTAAAGGCGTTAATGCAAGAACCTGTACCAGGTTTCACTGGTGCCTTAGGTGGTGGCGATATTAACATATAACCCCTGTCTTCACATGGCGTCCTCCTGTAAGAATCTTTCTCTGTGTCTAAATTTTCCCTCTACATAAGGACATCAATAATAATGGATTTGGGCCTACCCTAATGAGCTCACTTTAACTTGGCTGATTGGGAAGACCCTATGTCTTAAGAAGGTCACATTCATAGCTACAGTAGGACTTCAGCACCATTGTAGAGGGTGCAATACAACCCACACCACAGGGTTGTTCTGAATCTTTCATAAGTCAATATGTGAAATATATTTTGTGTTCAATAATAAGGAAGGTATTAATATTTTGAACCAGTTACTATATGCTAAGAAGTTCACACAGGGCTGGAGAGATAGCTCAGCAGTGTAAGCACCTGCCTGGCAAGTGCAGGGGTCCAGACTCGATCCCCAGAATGGCATACTGTTCCAGCCTCTTGCCATTCCAGACCCTGAGACCCTGCATGGTGGTGCACATCTGTAATCCCAGTGTTGGGGGGCTGAGATTGGAGGATCACTAGGAGTACTGTGAGTATGAGCTGCACAGTGAGACCCTGTATCAAATAAATCTTTAAAAAAAAGTTCATATAGACTTTCTGACATGGAAGGGTCACTATTTCTGTCTTAGAGAAAAGGAAACTGAGCACAGGTATGGTGAGGTCTCCCAATGACAGGGTACAATCTCAGCAGCATGTGTACAAACCCCCAGGTCCTTGAATTCATCATGTAAACTCTTCCACACAGCTGTCCTCATGGCTGGTGTAATAAGTTCCTTACCAACAAATGCCAAATAAGGGCAGACAGGTTGATTTCTTTCAAGCTTAAAAAAAAAGAAAAAATATTATAAAGTTTTTTTTTTTTTTTTTGCTGCCTTAGAAACACAAATAAACCACTTCATTCTGCACTTGGCATAATGGTTTCCTCTTATTCAAATGCAGGGCCATCTGTGCAGAGTATTTTATTTCATCATTCATTGAAATTCACTTAAAAGATGAAATCACCCTTTAATGGAACAATGAAATGGAAAGATTCTCAAACTGAAGGCAAATGACTTGAAAATGGGGTTCTGGCCCAGCACCCCCCTACCTACAGTCTTCTGGGTACCTCTGACAACCCCAGGGAGGAAAGGAGGCTCACTGGGAACAAGATGGGATGCACGGTCTCCAGCCCAGGACGTTCCTGAGGCTGCTGTGAGGTTTTTGCTTCTCAAGGCTGCAGTGCAGGCCTGGGTGGAGAGGTGGAGCTCTGCCTGCCCGCAGGCGCCACAACAGATCCCTGTTGCTGTAGGCAGTCCCAGGGGCCCCTCCGAATCTTTCAGGCCCCTGCTGCTGTCCTCATCCTGTTACAGGCCCACAGATGGAAGGGAGAGCTGCCTCTCACAGACGTGACTGAATTCTCTGAGGGAAAGTGGCTTTGCAGAGAAGTGGCCTACGTCTGTCTCTGCCTCCTGACCAGGAAAGAATAATATGAAAAGTGATGGTGGAAGGGAAGTAGTGCTGCACGCCACTGTGGTACCTGTGTTTCTGTGCGGCTTTATTAACTGTGCTTGGCAACTGCAGAAAAATGCTCAAGCAGGAAAAAGAGCCTGTCCAAAACACATAGCTAGCAAATCAAAGGGTCTGATACTGATCCATAGGTGTCCAGACTCCAAATCCTGTTTCTTTCCATAATGACATTCAGCACTGCCACAAAAACTATAATAAAGTGCTTCATATAGGAGCTGACAGAAGCTTCTAGAATCAGGAAGGGAAAAAATTCCACATGGAAGACCAAGGCACTTCTTATTCCGGGCACTGTGCCTCAAAGAGAAGTCTGTTTAGTCTGAGAAACGAGAGTGCCTCAGGGTACTACTTCTGCCTGGATTTCTTTATTTTGGGGTTTGTCCACTTCATAATTGCTGCTTCTCTCTGAAGGATGTTTCCTCCTTGTTTTTAGAGTAGGTGAACAGACATGAGGAGGAAAAAAATGTGCCTCCATATTTTTCTCATTCCTGAAGATAAAAATCTACCCTCACATCAGACAGGAAAGAATAACCACAGCAGCTAACACCTCACTTGAAAATAATGTTTGAGGCCTTGGCCTGTGTAATTCCTCTAATTCTCTCCACACCCTTGTTGGTAGAGATAAGAAGAGTTGTTCCCACTGACAGTGGGAAAACTAAGTCAAAAACAATTTCTGAAAGCTAATGGTGCATAGCTGAGCCAAGCAATATGAAGTAGAAATTAAGAGGGCTGCCATCTAGTCCTTTCTCCACTGTCAACTCACAGTGTAGCTCTGAACAACACCCTTCCTAGAGCCTCAGTTCCCCCATCAGATTAGCCTTGGCATTTACTCAACACCCACTCCACATAGGTCCCTAGTTTCTGCCTGCATCATAACATTTACTTTTCCCTGCCTCTCGGTGCAGATATATGGTTTTTATCTCCATTTCACAGATCAGGAAAATGAGGTACAGAGATAAGAGTTTGTCCAAAGTCATATACAGACACGGTCTGAAGAAAACACCTTTAACCATAATGCTGTGTAGCTTCCTGCAAATAATCCCCAAAGTTGTTCAACTCAGACTATCATTCTGTTATTCCATTTCATTGACTAGACTCACATATTTTTCTTCCCAAGTAGCAGCTCTATTATAGGTTCCTATACTGTATCACACAACATTATTGTCTTCCTTTTATTCCTGCTGTACAGATGCAAAAACAGAGGTACACATTAAAAGGCTTACTTGAAGTAATATGTACAACACAACCAGTACAGGGAAATACTGGCTTCATGAGTACGCCTGCTGAATTTTATGTAGGTTTAGTAGAGCAGGGCTGACACCCAAAAATCGTGCTTACTGCTCTTGGACTTGACCTTCAAGGAGCAATGAAGTCATGGTCACCATCCGTCTTCTCAGTGGGAGGTGGAGGAGAATATTGGTAACAAGCAGCAGAACCTCTGGAATCACACAGAACAGGCTAGAATCCCTACTCTCCTACTCTAGTTCATGCAATGAGTTAGAACAAGCTGAGTGATTTCCCTGAGATAGCTTTGTTTTTCTAATTTTTTGAAGTTTTTATTAGCACATTACAGTACATAATGATCACATTCATTGTGGGGAATTGGTACATGTACATAGCACATCTCGATTCTTTCTCTTCCTGAAGCTCCAACCTCTGAGAGTTGCTGCAGAAATTAAAGTAGATATTGAATGCACAGATTTTTATGTCAGGATTGGTATAAAGAGAGTTCTTAATAATTGTTATAAAGGACTAGATTGGATCTCACAGGACCAAAAGACTAAGACAGCACAGGAAGGATAAGACATTGGAATAGGTTTCTTCTGCTCTCGGGTATTCTGCTCTGGTCCTTACTGCCTGCTTTGATCAATTCCAGAGAAGCATTTTCTCTGGACATCATCACTGCCCCTGGCTCAGAACAGGGAGAGAGGGCTCTCTTCATCTCACTAGAGGAAAAGGAAGCAAGACCGCAGAAACTTTTACTAGTAGGAAACTGAGATGGATAAAATGTTAGCTCTGGGTATGATCAGACCTGGGAATGAATTTACTTATGATTTAAGCCTTCCTGAGAGTCAAATTATCATCCTAACATGAAGATAGTAACACCTCCTCCTGTAGAGTTATCACAGAGACTAAACCCGAGAAGAACTACACATGGCTTTGGTAGATGACAAGACAGAGGCTTTATTTTTAGATTAGCCATCTCATTTTCCTAGGACCCTGCTAGTGGGCCACTGAGAAGAAGCAATCTGAGTTCTATCACTGTTCTTTGTCCATTTAGTATGGTATTATTTGTGTTCTGTGCCTGTACCCTCTGGCTGTAGTTGTTAATTCTCTTACAGCATGTGGTTAACAAATTGCTTTTGAATACTATCCATGGCTATTTAATTGGTATTGAGTTAGAGAAGTATTACAAGGAAAATAGTATCTCCTGTTCGGAGTTCAAAAGGCGGCTTCCTCAGCCTCTGGGCCCCTGTGGGTCTGCCCTTCTTAGAACAAAGGGCTGCCTTTGTCTTTGTGTTTAACAGTTGTGGCCATTGGAGACAGGAGCACACCGAAAGGGAGTACAAAGTGGAGAAAGGCTTCAAAGTTCTTCAAGTCACTTCTGCCACTTGTTGATGGGTGGATTCTTGAGGCCCTTCTGTCCTGTCACTTTCTTCTTGACATACCACCTTTCGTCTCTTCCTTCTTAATCTTGCCCCTTCTCATCTCTTCCACTTCTAGTGCTGGTTGTTCTACTCTTGGAAAAAGTACAGATGCCTTGGTTTAAACTTAAATTTTCTCCTTTTTCTTGTGAAGACAGTGCACTAGCATCTTAGGGTTGTTTGGGGGCCACACAGTGACTATGTGGGGTGCATTCTCAGTGCTTATAAAATGCTGTCTCTGTCTGCCCCTCTGCCCTTCTGCCCCTCTGCCTACCCCTGTCTGCCTATCTGTTTCTCTCTCTCTCTCTCTCTGTCTTGCTTTCACCCTCTCTCTCTGCCTCTGTCTCTCTCAGTCTCTGTGTCTCTGTATCTTTTTCTCTCTCTCCCTATCTCTCCTCTGTCTCACTCCTCCCCCTCCCCTCCCTTCCCCTTCCCTCCACTCCCCTCTCCCTCCTCTTCTCTGCTCTCCTCTCCTCTCCTCTCCTCTCTTCCATAATCCTCTTCTCTCAACATTAAGTCTGATTTCTTCTCTCTCTGAATTTATCCAGCTCATATAATTTGCCTTTTCATTTCATGAATGGAGATAATTTGTGAATAGAAATTACTTCCAAATGTTTCAAAAATATTTTCTAAGCATTTGCTTTAAGGCGGTCTTGTGAGCTTTTTTATTCCCCCCCCCCCACCAAGGAAATAAGTGTTTCTAGGGAAGTAGAGCCCAGGGAGAAAAGGGATTAGATTGCCCTCTCTTCTTGGATCTCTTTTACTGATGACAAATTTGGGTCCCCTGTTGATAGAGTAACAGCAGATATGGATTTGTTGACCCCCCGAGTTCGGGAGGCTGCAGGCAATTTTATTGAAACCCTCTCTCAGGAACTTCCAGAAAGGAATAGGATAGGAGGGAAGAGAGAGGAGGAACCAAATGAGTTCTGAAAGTAGAGCTAGCCTAGAGGCTGAATATTTTAGGTGGGAGATTCCCTACATTGATTTTTGTACATTAAGGCTCATTCTCATGTTGGAGATGATTCCGGGGTATTTCAGGTGGATAGGCTTCGTTCTTTGTCTCTCTGCTCAGCTCTTATGCAATGTGTCCTCCCTTCTCTACAAGTGCTGAGACCCTAGTGATGCAGAAATGGGAGATAGAGGTTGCTGCCCCCAACAAGAGACCCATAGGACACAGAGGGAAAGCAGACGCACAAAGTCCTGACAATGTAGCAGCAAAGTGGCCATGAAGGTGCTGGAAAGGAAGTGCGTGAGGTGAGGAAAAGGAGTCTTTTGTCTGAATGTATCAAGGAGCACTTTGGAGAGGAGGTGATAAAGAACACCCCTTGCAGGGACTAAAGCCTGAGGAATCCTGGTATTGCAGGGCACCACTTATCACTACTCAGGAGCAAAAGTATCCAGAGAGCTGCCGTAGGGATGAAGATGGGAATGAAGTACCACACAACGAAGAGCCTCTTGTGCCATGTGAGCGTGTGTTTGCACTTGGTTCTTAGGTGAGGCAAACCCTGATGAGGATTTTCACCACAAAAGGGCATAGAGCAGTCTGGAAGCCTCACACAGAAGCAAATGAAGCCCTCAAGAGGCAGTGAGAGCTGAGGAGGCTCTTTGGAAGTTGTCCTAGTTACCTTTCTCTCATTGCTGTGACAAAATAAGCGACACCCAAAATGAAGGAAGGAAAGGTTTATGTAGCTCACAATTTGTGGAGGTTTCAGTCATTGTCAGCCTGCTCCAAGGCAGTGTGGGAAGGCAGAGGGGCAACAGTGCAAGGAGGCAGAAGCAGTAAGAGTAGAAATGGGGGTGGTCAAGCTTCTTTTGCTTTTATATTGTAAGCAAGCTTCTGCCCCCTAGGGCAGGCGTAACATTCACCCCATTTTCCTGCCCTTTCTCGCACAGGTTGAGTGTGTTCACATATTGAGGGCCCTGGCTCACTACTGAGTTAATACTTGTCAAGTTGACCCAATGTATCAACCGTTACAGAAGTGTAGAAAAAGAGAATTTGAACACCACAAACATAGGAGCAAGGAAGGTAGGAGGAGAGGGATTGTGGAGAGACACCGTGGAGGTGGAACATTCAAGGTTGGTGGTTCGAGAATCTGATGAGAAGAAGGAGACCCCAGAATAGTTTATTCAGATTGACCAGATTGTTGCTCTGTCCTGAACAGAGTGACCTAGGGGGCCAGTCCTTGGAAATGAATAAACTGAGAGACATTTTCCTGTCACTGTAATTCACAGAAGACTGGTCTTCAGTTACATGTCACCTAGGCTGGATGATTCCTAGGGTTCTGGGGCAGGGATGTGCTACTCAAGTCATTTTCAAACATGTAATGAAAAAGTTAGAGGCAGTACAGTGGGTTTAATAAACTTTCCCATTTTAATTGTCAATGAATGATGTTCAATTGTCAGCGAATGACAATAGGTGTTAAGAAATAGGAAAGGCTTAAAAAGCACTTACTTCTCTTCACATGGATGATGTGTTTTATACACCTGATGATTTAACTGCCTAAGAGTAGTGAACAGCAAAAGAGCAGATACCCCATGCTGGGCTCCAGAAGAAGTGAGGTTTCTACTCAGATACCAATTGTATGCTGGGTCTTCTGATGTTAGGCTCCACCTGAGGCTTCAGGACTAGGTCAGCATGGACAGGGATTCGATTGTTAGGATTACCATCCACATGAGATTCGTTGAAAATAAGCAGATTGACAAATTGAATTCCTTTAGACTTCCCCCACCCTAAATATGCACTACTTAGCTACAAAAGACAGACTCTTGGGTTGCAAGGTACCTCCCAAGAACTTCTTTAATGAATACTTGGAATTTCCTTTTCTCCAGCTAGAAGAAAGTAGGATTATCCAGAAACCTTCCCTTCATTAAGGCAAAGGCACAATCCCCGATTCCCAGTACCTTCAAGCAGATAGCACCAGATTCCTCCTCTTCTTTTCTTCCCATAGTTAATTTTATGCTTTTTTTTTTCAATTGGCCCACTATGTCTCTACAAGGTGCACACAAGTTGTAATATGTCATACCTAACCTAGCTGTCACTGTTTTCTATGGCTTTAGTTTTCTGATGTCACCTTGGGTTGGCTTTCTTGGAAAGACCATCGCCTGCCCACTTACAGCAACTTGCTTTCAGCAGGTGAGGAACCAGCTCATGCACGTGGTCACCCCTGGACCCCGGAGCATGTCTTTCAGGGACCTGTGGTGGGGTAGGATGGAACTTCCACCTGCCTGCTTCCCAAATTGAAACACTCGCTTTTCTGAGCCTCCAAAGTTGCTAAGATACTGTGTGCCTTTGGACACCATCCAGGCTGTTTCCTTCCACACTCACAGCTTTGACGGAATATTTCCTCTCCCTGATATTGTTAGATAAGTGACATGCCAAACCAAAGTTAGAACCGTTACAAGACATTTCTTTGAGTGCAGTTTCCTAGGTTCCTCCATTCATCTGCTCTGCTGAAAAGGAAAAAGTAAAATCAAAAAAACCCCATTAAATAAATGTGCCAAGTAACGAGGAATAGAAGAAAAAAAGTTTCTCCAACTTTTATATGCTCAGAATTGTCTCACAAGCATATTTTTGTGCCTTTCCCTCTATTTAAAAATTGATAACCTAGAAAGAAAAGTCAGGCACAGGCTAGCAGTGGTTTGTGGAACAAAAGTGGCACCTACTGGTGGTAAGCTTCAGCTTAAATTCGAAGTTTAGATTTGTGCATGACCTTGACCAAAGTTATATCCTCCTGAGAAGGCTTCCTAATGATTTTCTATGTCTGGAAGGGCAAACCCTCTTTAGATGTATAAATATTAAAAAGTGCTTCTTAGGCATGAGGGCACCGGTTTCAGGGCTACAGGATGACTTTTCCAGCTTGTAATTAAAAACATCTACTGGATAACTAACCAGCAGCACTGTTTGCTTAGAGGAGCAAATGATTTAAAGCCAATTGGGCTTCCTACAGAAGTGGAGGGGCCCGTGGGTATGGATTCTGAAGCATCTACCCAGCTGCCCCAAGCTCCTCAAACCACTAGGGTCTTGAAACCCTCTGCGTTCCTTCACCTCTGTCCTTGGGGTTTTTGCCTTCTCCTGATGGCATTAATTCTGCATTTTGATGTCTTTGTCTATGGTCTGTATCTGAAACTACAGACCTTGTCCTTAAAGGGAAATCATTGCTCTCTTCTTTAAGGGCATATGCTTTAAGGTACAAGTGAACCCCAGCAGTGACTGTCTTGACTAGATAAGACAAACATTAGTGAAGGACTGTAGTTTAAAAAAAAAAAAAAAAAAAAAACAAAGGCCTCCTACTTACTGATTTTTTTTAAAGGTAGACTCCACCAAATGCTGCAATGAAAAACTAACTGATCAGAAACACAGTCATGATTTATCTAAATGAATAAAAGATAAAGTATGAGACCTATCCTCTTCTAAATAAGGCTTCTGCTCTTCATTTTGTCACCTGATCTTCCACATAATTCCATGCCAGCCTCATTTCACAGACAGGAAAACTGAGGCCTACAGATTATTTGCTCAATGTCATGTAACAGTTACTGAGAGATCATTTCAGGAATCATTCTGACTCAAAAATCCATTTGGATACCTGGTGACATAAAACAAAGGCAATCTTTGCTGACTCCTTCCCATTCCTTCCATGGATAGATAGTATGTACCTAGAAATGGGCAGTGCTGAGGAAGCGGAGAAGCTGCAGTTCCTGGGGAGCCTGCTCTCTGCTGTCACCTCCAGAGCCTCCACATCCCACCCTGCTCTCTGCTCTGACCTTTCTCTAACCCCTGGGGGAGAAGTTGACATATTGTGAACATCAATTAAAAAAAAAAATAGTTATTGAATTGTTTTGTCCCGAGGCTTTTTCCAGTTTCCAGTGACTTCTGAGCTCTAAAGGAAGCCCCCTCAGAAGTCACGTGCAGTCGTATTTTCATCATCCTGCCACCCTGGACCCCAGGACATGGTGTCAGGGTGTTGCCCAGGAGGTGCATTTTTCTGCACAGCTCTTTAGCCTTCTAGCATTTGAGTTGAGGTTGGCTCTGGGCTTCCGACTCAACATACCTTCCAGGTGTGTTGTACTCTGACTGAAATAACACAGCAGTAAAGAGGGGAAGGATGCTGAGGGAAGGCACATTTTTTTCTGGACCTAGTACAAACACGCCACGAGATGTGTTCATGTCCTGGGCTCAGCACGAACAGGGTTTGTTTTCATTTTTAATCTTGATGAGAAGGGGTGGGAAAGAACTGCTCCACAAGTGAAGAATTGCTCCTGAGTTTCCGAATGGGGGTTTTTTCCTCTGAGATTCGGGTTGTGGAGTGCAGCCACCCCCTCACCCCTGTGCTCCTAGGCATCCAGCTTGCACTCAGGAATCAGGCGCATGCATGCCAGCCTATTCACCACTCCTGCAGCCCACTCCCCTGTGCTTCCTTAGTCTGTGGAAGTTTGCTTGGCCAGCAGCACTTGGGTAGTGAGGACTTGGATGAGCACAGCTTTCGCTGCTGTCTGCATGTGGCCTAATAGAGTTGGTAGAGAAGGTTCTTTAGAGGCGCTGGTTCTGACCAGGGAAGTGTCTGTAATCTTGCCTTTGTTTAGAAATATGAACTTCGGAACCCTACTGCAGAGAGTGTTGGCAGCCACGCTGATCCAAGGCCTTGGGCAAATTCATGTGAATTGCTTTGAAATTGGATATTCAAAATTCAATAAAAAATAAGCCAGCCTGATGGTACAGCTGCAGCATTCCACCCATCCAGCTGGGTAAGCTGCGATGATTTCCAGGCTGAGGATGAGAAAGCCTGAGTGGGATGGGAAGAGAGCAGGGGCTCTGCCAGAAGAGTCTTCCTGGCAGCCCAGCCTGCCCACGGCTCCCTGCCAGCCAGCTCCTGGAGCAGGGCGGACTTGGCGCTGTGGTGGCTCCTCTCCTAGCCTGCCCAGGCAGGGACCTGTGCCTGCCTCTGCCGGTGGCCAGGGGCCAGTGGGAGGGAATGCCTCAAGGACAAATGGATGGGGTGTTGAAAAAACAATAAAATCGCATCACTCCAGTTGTTTGGAGAACGGCTGGACTTCTCAAATACTCTGCCACTCAGATTCAGAGCTGTCAGACATGTGGGTGGGTTTAATTAAATTGTATGCAGATGCGGGGAAACATCCTAATTTGCCCTTGGGCAAAAGCTGCAGCTTTTGCCTGTAACAGAGTCTGTGGCGTTCAGAAAATTTCTTGCCACCTATCCTGGAGGGTCCCTCTTCACAATGGGCTTTTTGGAAAGGCTGTATATATATATATATATACACACACCATTCTTTTCTTTTTTTTTTTTTTTTTATGTATTTAGTACAGGATCTACAGGGTCTACAGGGTCTTTCACTACATAGATTGGCCTCGTAATGATTCTCCTGTTTTCAGCCTCCTGAGTTCTGGGACTACAGGGGGGTGCACTACCACCCCCAGTCTAAGGGAGACCATTCTTACTGTCCCAAACACTTGAGATGTTTGATCTCTCTTCTTCAAAATGATGTATCACAATTATGGGTAAAATGCATATAGGATGAAATATATATGGAGGGAGATGTATGTGTATGTCTCCGTTCATCTATATACATATAGATGTGTGTGTGTGTGTGTGTGTGTGTGTGTGTGTGTGTGTGTGTGTAGCATTCAGAAAATTTCTTGCGACCTACCCTGGAAGATCCCCCTTCACAATGGGCTTTATGCAAAGGCTGTATATATATATACACACACACACACACTTCTATAGCTATGCAGGGATACGTGGGCGGGTGGGTGGGTTGATGGATGAGTGACTGATGCGTGGATGGATAGATGGCGGACAGATTTAGATGTACAAAGAGACTCCACATATGAAGGGTACGTCTTGAAACCCTTGAGAAACCTGGTCAGTTTTCATAATCAGGCCCATAATAGCACATGCATGAATTTGGCTTTTTTCTTTGTTGGAATTTGCATGCACACAGACAACTTTGGGGCAGATTCCAGGAGAAATACATTCCTTCACCTTCTGATTGTCACAGCTAGGCCACCCACCGCGCCATGCCTAAAGAGGAACTCCCGCATGCAGGGACATTGTGAGGGGCCCCTCCACTGGCCTTCGCTCTGTATCACCAGCCACTCAAGGGCCAGCCATGAAATTTAATTTGGAGTCTTACAGAGACGTTCTGAATCCGAAATCTCAATAATAACTTTCCCTTTGCTCAGCCTTTTAACTGTGAAATTCAGTTGGGGAGTTTCGAAGCAGCAGGTAATGTCACAGCACTCCAGAGGGATTTTGCCAGAATTCTACTAAAGTGCTTGCAAGTGTCATTTCCATATTTAACTAATTTCAGTTTTTAATTAGCTCCATGTGAAAAATGGGAGTTCACGCTGAGCTCCTCTGTCAGCACAGACGCTTGTTTCCTTTCTAGGATCTCAGGACAATTAAGAAAAAAATAGTTGATGCTACAGTAAGTGTGATCATGCATGCCTGTCTCCAGCCGTAGCATTGTTCACTGACAGCAAGGAGGTGCCCGTGCCAGGGCCAGCTCGCCACTGTGCAAAAGAGCAGTTGGGAAAGGGGTTGTGAATGCAGATTTCTGAGTCCCAGGACCTGAGCAATTTCTTAGCTGCAGAAAGTGTATTCTTGTTCTTGAACTCTCTAAGATGACCTGTGATTGGGCTTTGAAAGAACACTGTACAAAGCAGGTAACTGCAAAGATGGTGTTACTATGGGAACAGAGGTTTCTAGGTACCATCTCCACACTAAATTCCAGCATCCAGATACCTAAAAGGTCACTGGACTTCAGAATTTCAAGACCCTTGACATATGAGAGTGATTGCTTTATACATTAAATTTCACAAAGCAGTACAGACATAGAAATTTGCCAATCCTAGATTCAAAGTGTAAATTTACCACTTGGGACTAACATGCAAATGGAAAACTACACACTCTTCAAAAAAAATACAGAAGTTCTGTTTTGCATACACTGAAAAATATTTGATGTGATCAGGTTTCAGAAATAATTTTGAGAAAACCAAACAAATACAGGCCGTGCATTTCATTTGCATAGCATCCATGTTAATGGCATTATTTGTTTAAAAGAAAAGATTCATTAAAAGTTTTGAAAATAATTAAAGTAGAAAAATGTTTGACACTTCTCTTTAGGAATACTTGGTGGAAATTGGTTTGAAAAGTAGAATCATTTTTTTTTCTTTCATACATTGTAGTGTTGGATGATTGTTCTCTGTTGACAGTGAATGTTAACAGAAGATATACAAGCAAGAAAGCTAGATGTCTCCAATAGAAATTTGAAAATGGGAATCCCAGCAGCAGGAAGAAACTTCAGGTGTCAGGCTTATGGGCTTCACTAGGAAGCAGGGCAGAGTAGCATTCAGGCAGGAGTTCTTCTGTGTTCCCTTATCTGATACCCAGGCATGAGTTTCTTAAATTTGTGGGCCATGTAGGCTGTGTTTTTGCCATGAGATTGGAGAAAGAGGTGTCCTTTGGATTAGGCAGAAATGCCACCATTGGAAACCTTTTATGAGTGATACGTTGAAAGATAGAGGCAATTTTTTGAACATGAGGAGACCATTCTGGAAGTTACTAAAACTAGAGCAATGGCTACAGTGAGTATCAACTGCCAGCAGCAAAGCCTTGATTGTCCAGTGAGACCTGGGATTGGAATTCAGTTTCTCTGTTTGAGAGAGCTCCCAGCTGAGCTAAGAGGGTAGCAGGCCCTTCTCCCAAGGCTATGACAGGGAGAAGTCTCATCTGTGCTGGGACTGAATCTGCAGACTGAGAGAAAAGCAACTTCGAATTTAGAGTTTCCTCTAACCTATTCTTGTACTAGTCAGAATTTGGAGCTCAAGAGCCAGCTCTGTCAAACATCTTTGGTCACAGAAGACTTGCCCTTCCCTCCTAGGCATGATGCACTGGTCCTTTGAGTGTTGAAGGCTCTGCTCAAAATACAAAGTCCAGGCAGAAGCAGCATCCACCTAAACATGTGTCCATTGCCATGGGGATTACCATTCATCAACCCCAGGACAAGGGAGTAGTTTACTAGAGTTATGGACATAGCCCACATTCTGGAAGAAGTCAGAACGAGGTATGGAGGGAACAGAGGGTTGGGGAAGCAAAACACAACTTGAAACGGACAGTGCTTTTAGAATTTGTTATGTGCATGCTGGACCTGGTAACAAAGGGTAGAACCACACATGTTATCAGAAGTGCTTGATAAATTATCCACTTCTTTGTTAATTTATCAGACACATATTTTCAGCTACAACATATGAGAATTGGCTAAAGAATCCAAACTGCCCAGGATCACATCCTAGCATTTCCCGCTTGCAAACTATCTGAGCATGTGCCACTTACCCTTCTCGTAATCTAGCCCCGATGACATTCGTGGAACCCCCGTGGCTCATCCAGGTTTGGTGGGCCCTGTGTGTAATAGTGGGGAAAAGGCAATAATATCACCTATTTCCTATGGTTTTTGTAAAGATTAAAGGAGACAGCTCTTCCTGACCCTGGCACTGTGTGTGCCAAAAGAAAACTACTAAGAAAAGACTGCCCTTGTAGATTCTGAGGGTACAGTAGCGAAACAGCCAGCTGCTTGCCGAGAGCACATAGCAGCGCACACAGGTAGAACCAAGGAAAACTAATCACTCCACAGCCACACAAAGGTCATCAGCCTTCCAATTTCTATGTGAAGAAAAGGATATCAAATTAGGAATGGGACCATCACAGCAAGAATAAACTAATTAACTAAAACCACTTATTGAAATGATAATCTCTCCACATGGACAAGGTGGTTTTGTGTGCACCTGCCAGGAAATTAGACGCATAGACACACACACACACGCACGCACACACACACACACACACACACACACACACACACACACGATAACCCAGAAGCACATATCCCAGAAAGGCTGAAGAAAGGAGAGTCATGCTTAGCGCACGAGTACTTGTTCCCCAGTGTGGTACAAACCACAGGAACATAGGGAGGACATTAAGAGTCAACTCTGATACCCCTGACAATCCATTTCGGAGGCTGCTCTAAGTGTATGGGCTCAATACCACCAAAAAAACAAGAGTAAGCGTATGGGCTCCCCAGGCAAAAGAAATACAGTCTTCCCCTGAAGTCCAAACATGCCGACTTCTTCATGGGTTGACTTCTTGTTTTACTAAAGCTATCAGATAATTCACCTAGTCTTTTCAAGGTGCTATGGCTTCTTCCAGGAGATTAGAAAACACGAAGGAAAAGTTGCTCGGCTCAAAATCTTGACTCTAACTGCCTTTGTCGCTGTGTACCTAAATCTGAGTGCCCTAGGCTTTCTGGGGTCAAGTTCTAGGTTGAGGGCAAGTGTGGGGCTAGTTGAGGCAAGTATGCTTGAGGTTCTTTTTTGGCTACTTGGTACTGAAAAAGAGGGTCCTTGCAACTAGAATGAAAAGATACCAACTAAAAAAAAACAAAACAAAAGTTGAACTATCCATTGTTCCTATCTTAGTAAATACAATAGAACTTCAGCTTTGATGGCTCTATTTTCGATGTGCTAAATATTATAACACAGAGCAAATCCCTATGCACGTTTTGTCTGCTGTTTTACTTTTGTCTCTGTTTTACTGTTTTCCTCTGTGTGGACTGGTCCAGTAATTGTTTGTTCTTACCATCTACGAAGGTTCAGCACACGGGTACTATAGCAGATTTATGTGGTAGTAAGGAGACATCCACCTATTATTTTGTGTAATAAACTTGCTTCCAGAAGGAATAGAAAAAACAGCTTGTGCCTTGACTACAGAGCAAGCTTAGCAAAATACCTAGTGGAATGAACATAGCTGGCACAAACGAAGCTTGCAGAGACCTTTACATTCCAAACTTATTATCCCTGTGAGAGGAACTGAGCTTAGAATGCAGCCTTACAATGCTTTCTAGGGAGAGGGCGCTAGCACACAGCCTCAGAATAGACGGTTGGACCCTCTAGTAAGTCTCGTGCCACATGCCAACTCCCTCGATATCAGATTTGTCTAAGGAACTTTGGCAAGAAGAAAATCACAATTTGATTCTAGCTGCATTTTCTGATAAATCCGCAGGTCCCACCCAGGAATCGATGTGGTTGGTAAAAAGAGTAGTCCATATGCTTTACACACCAGACAGCCAGGCAGTTTTGACACTTTGTGCAAAGTGTAGATGCTTGATCTGGATTCCCATCTGGGAACGGAGCCATCCCAGTGCCACGTGGAGAAGGGACTCAGAGGGGTGCTGTGTGGCCGGGGCTATCCTCCACAAAGAACTCTGTGCCTTTTCAAGTTTTTACACAAATTGTTCTGGACGCAAAATAGGGAGCCCTGACCTGCTCACACCGAGTCCTTTGGTGATGGGGTGGCCAGATTAAATGTAGGATGCCCAGGTAATTTTTTTTTGCTGAGTTACATTTGAATTTCAAATAACAAAAATGCATTCAATAGAATTATTTCCCAAGTATTGCATGAGATATTCCAATTTAACCGGCATCCTGTATTTGTATGTGCTAAGTTTGGCAACTTTGATTGGTGTCTGTCTCTCATACTCTATGCCCTCTTCAGGTAAGGCACTGAAATTAAACAGGCTCAGCAGTGCTCCCTTCCCAGCTATAATTAACTGGCCCAAGGGATGATCACATGATACCAGCTCAGCCAATCAGACTCTTGGCCCAGGATGTATAAAACTGAAACTGAAGCCCAAGGGGATAGCCCAAGGGTCCTCTGTGCAGTCAGTCCTTTCCTATAGATGAAGCCCCTCTTTAGCCTTCAGGTTTTTATAATACAATAAATAGCTTGTTAATAAGAGACATTTGTTTCTCAGGCTTTGCAGGCTTGCATGGCACCAGCAGTTCTGAGGTCTGGAAAGAGTCCCCTTTCTGATTCACAGAGGTTGTGTGTAGCTTTGTACTTCAATGGTGGAAGAGACTATCCAGCTCTGAGGTTTCTTCTAAAGGGCTCTGATCCCATTCATGGTGGTGCAGCATTGATCATTTAGTAGCTTCCCAAGCCCCCACCTCTTAATCCCATCCACTTGAGGGAAAAAAAGAGTTCAACATGTGAGTTTGGGGGCAAAGGGACAACATTTCTCCTACAGCAAATCCCACTGACAGAGAATAAAGATGGGTCTTGATTGGCCAGCAACTCCTTATCTCCCATAAGCTACCTTAATAGGCTTCAAAAGAATTTCTCTTTGCTGCTTAAGCTGGGTTAAGCTGAGCCCTTAGGGTCCTGAGCTAATACGTAGCTGTTCTGCTCAAACTATCAAGTTGAGCATTATGGACCATAGGAAAAAAAGGAGTTTCCCCTGGGAATGTTCGCAAACAGGTGTTTACAGCCCATGCCCCAGCCCTGATGACATTCGTGGAACCCTAATGGCTCATCCAGCTTTGGTGGGCCCTGTGCCTAATAGTGGGGAAGAGAGGGCAGTCAGTGCTGTGAGCAGAGCAGACCTCCCTGTCTCTCTCCGGTCACCGTCTCCAGAGGTTGGGATGAGCAGAGTATGAAGGAGGGAGCCTTTCCCTTGTTCCATTTCAGAGCCATTGTCTAAAATATCTTCTGTCTAAAAATAACTCTCCCTCTCACTGGCACAGTGCCTAAAATTTCAATCCTTAGAGTTTATATGTTTGGTTTAAATCATTAATTGCCTCTATAATTGCATATCCATTAATGGTAGAAAATGTGACATTATTGTGGGGTGGGCTAGGGATGAATTATTTTATCAAGTTCCAACAGATTTTTTTTTAGTTCCTTTGAAGTGGCTGATCTGAGTTCAGTGGAGTCCAGGAAACGGCAAGTGGCACCATTGAGTTTAGAGGTAGACACTGGGTGTCTGGCCTCTAGGCATTATAGAGGAGCAAAAGGGACAGTCTGCAGTGGAAGGAGAAGGGGTGTGCCCAGAAAGAACTGCCCTGTTTCCCTGCTGCACTTTGGCTCAACCTTGGGCTGTTTGTGCCATCTTTCCACTCTGGCTTGAATATTTCTTTTCCGTATTGCATGCTCACAGCTGTTTCGGGCACGCTACCTGTGTGGGCGCAGAGGTCTGATCTGAGCTCTCTCACCTCTACTACCTCATGGAAATAGACAAGAGGAGCTTGTGCTTGTCCTTGTGTTCTCTGGCATTAATTAATTGGTGCCAACTTGGCCTCACACACTACCTGGGCTTTCCTCAGCATCACCTGAAGCTTTTGTTAATGCACAGTTGCTCTGAATCCACCCCTGGGTTTCTGGTTTGTACGTGTCAAGTAGGGCCCAAGGATTTGCATCTCCCATAGATTTTCAGGTAATGGTGGTCCTGTTACTCTGGGGCCATGTGCTCCAACACAGGCCTAGACTCTGAGCTTTTTGAGGGCAGCAGCAGGCTTGGTCATCACAGTATCCAGAGGGGTTATCTGGACACAAGGCGCAGGACAGCAAGCCAGGAATTGCAGTTAAAGTGCTCTGCCATGCTCCACAAGCCTTTTCCGGCTGCAGCATCAACACAGGTGAGGAAGCGTCTTCAATTTTCAAATATCAGATTAAAAGTAGAAAACATTGCTCATTAGTGTGTTTTTAATACACTGGTCTTTCCTGAATATCTACATAGGCAAGGATTAAATGTGGAAGTGAGGGTTTGTCTTGAAGCTCCATTTACACGTGAGAAATACTTAAGTTGTTTGTAATAGCTTTAGGGAAGGTGGAAGGTTCAGAATTCTCCCGGCTTCTCCCATTCGCACCCCAGCTATGACTCCTAAACACTGCTTCCTGTTGCTCCCGACTCCATATGGGAACTGCTCAACCCAGGTTTGTCGCTCCAAAAGGACAGCTCCGCAACTTGGTGCTGTAAGGTGGAAGCAGCAGAGACCAGGAGCCCATGCTTTTGCATACAGATGCAGGGCCTCTTGGCCAAGGGACCCCCCACACACACACTGCTTGTAACCTCTTCCATTAAAGACTCTGAAAGAGACAGTCCCTAAGTATTTTTCTATATAGGGTGCTGTGAGTTTAATTCAAAAGCCAGGCCATTGCCAATTGAGGAATAGGCTGTCTGCTTGTGACCTAGCTATTTGGAACTTGAAAGGTATTTTTCTCCAGACAGACATCATTGCTTCTGGCCAGCACACAGTGCAGCTGCTGTCTCTTGGGCTCTCAGTTCTGTGCAAACACTGAGCTAAACGCTTTGAATGCTTTGTTTTATTAAAGGCGGCAATCCATCTGGGAAGTAGTGGGTTTTCAGAGTCCCATTTTACAGATGAGAAAACTAAAGAATGAAGACAAGAAAAGAATTAAGGGAGAGGGAGAAGGAACAAAGGAAGGAGAGGGAAGATGTAGGGAGGGAGGGAGGAAGAGACAGAGAGATGGGAAGGGGAGAAAGGAAAAAGAAGAGTGGAAAGAAGGGAATAAGGGAGGAGAGAGAGAAAGAGAGAGAGAAACTATGAAGTTTCTCAGAGCTCACAGCTATCAAAGCCCAGAACCACAACCCCAAGTCTGCTTGATGCCAGAGTTGCTCTAACCTTCTAACCATCATGTTCTTTTGTCTTCACAAAAGTATGTACAAACTTGAAAGGCAGAGCCTAGCCTTTGCACACAAAAGGCTTTTTTTTCTGGTCTTTTGACTAGAAGAAAACAAGTCTTATAGCTCATTATTCTTATCCAGAATCTCCAGGTTCAACTCCAGCTCTACTACTGGTGAACGAATGATTTCAACAATTTAATCTCTGTCTCCTACAGTCTCTTCCATTGTAAAATGGGTCTAATAAAAGTATCAGCTTCTTATAACCATAGCATGAATTGATTAATACATGAAGTTACACCACATAGAACTACTAGCTTTCTACTATATTTTCATCTACATAAAATGGCATTTTTCTAAATATTTAAAGTTTTTAGGACAGTGTCTGGCACATAGTGATTGTACAGGGCTAGCTTCTTCCTATTAAACATTGCAGGGAATTTGCAGAAACTGGAATACGGTAGGAGCTGGTGAGGGCAGGGGGATTTGTTGCATTGCATCAGTAAAGGGACGCCCAGAACACACTGGTAGTGATCTGCGCTGTGGCAGCCCTCCAGGGGCCAGAGGACAGGTGACGCACAAGAAGAGGAAAGGCTCCCCCGTGCTAACCTGCTTGAGACTCCCCTAGCATTGCCTGGTGTGAACTAGGAAGTTTCTGAGCAGTGGAAACTGACCCCTTAGATGCAGTCTCCCTAAAGCAATCTGTTTCTGCTGGACCCTAAAGGAGTGAAAAAACAACAACAACAAAAAAAAAAAAAAAAATCAAGGCAAAGAGTGTTTTGAGTTAAATTTTTTGTGATTTGTATTTTCTTTTCTTTTCTTTTTTTTTTTTTTTTTTGGACTGGGGATTGCTTGTCAGGAAGGCATTTATGCCACTGAGCTATATCTCCAGCCCTGTGTTTTCTTGATACAGCTAGAAATAACGAGAACAGGTGAGCAAGAGAGAGCCTCTCTTCCAGCCTATGCCTCTGCGAATGATACTTCTCTGCATGGGTGACAGAGGAGCCCAGGAATGCTAGAAAGGCAAGGCCCATGCAGCAGGGGGCTGTGTCACCCCAAGCGTGTAGTCAGGCCCCTGGTCATGTGCAGTAGGACTTCATGAGGGGTAGCGGCACATGTCCGTTGTTTTAAATTGTATTCTGCTCCATTTTTCATTGTGAAATAAAAACCCTATATTTATTGTATAACACATGTTATTTTGAAATATGCATATATTGTGGACCGACTTAGGTAGCTTCTTAAATTCAATGTTTGTTTTTTTTTTTTTTTTTTTCTGATGTATCAGAAAATCTTGTAAGTGATATGCCAAGTTTTGTTTGTTTTTTTTATTTCATGGATTTTACTTTGGGATGAGGCTACAGGGATTTAAGTAGTAGGGGGCAAACCTGTAACACAATCACCCCAGACGGGTGTTTGCTCGCGATTCAAAGCTCTAAGATTCATAGTCGCTGGATTAAAGGAGACCAGGGATGTAGTTCAGTGTTAGTGTAGCAAAGGTTTGGTCCTTGGTACTACAGAAAGAAAACAAACAAGAAGGGAGCCTTTTAAATGTAGTCATGAAATAATACTCATAGAAGTGGAGCCTAAGATTTAAGTAAAATCCAGTAAGAGGTTCTTTGGTGACTGAGTTTAGGTATAAGGCACCCCATCTGGATCTCATCGCAGTCCAGAGGAGTTAATGTTTGTAATCCCACAGGAAAGTTACTGCAATTCTAACAGGTAGATTCCAGTGTACCACTTCCAGGGCAACCCATGGTGAGAATAAAGACACACAGGCCTATCTGCAGTTGTGGGGAGCCAAGGGGGTCCTGAATCCCGTCAGAACAATGGCTAACCAGAACAAAGGCCTCCACTCAGGGCTTATTAATTTGTGAAGAGGGGAACTTCTTGGGGTTGAGCGACTGTGAGAATAGTGGGAAGTAGTGAATACTGTGAGCTGGGCTAGCTGGGAGGCACAGAGGCACCTCTGCAAGATGCAGAGAGGTCTGCAGAGAGAGCACGGATTCTGGTGACAGGTAGCCTCTAAATTTGGAAGAATTTGCATAACAGTTTGAGAAAGTATCCTGTGTTTGTGGTGGGTTGCCTCAGCTTTGATATGTGGCCTTCCCGCCCTGAGAACATCGGGGCCTCTTTCTCAAAACCCAATCTCAGACTACAGTGTGGGATTGAGTCTCTAGGCTCTTCTAGCTTTACAGGAGGGAGCTGTAGGTGGGGCATCACTGAGCTGTGGCATTGCCGCAAAGGCTACACATCCGGGCCTCAGCGAGACCCCTAGCGTCGCTTAAAGCCACCTGAGGGGTACAGTATTTTCCTAGCCATCGCTGTACACGTCAATACACAGAAGTAGGGCCAGGGTTAGTCAACGTGGAGACCAATGGTCTTCTCTCAGGAGAGCTCTCCCAGTGGTCCTCCACACTGACAGAAACATGGGGTGGGGCGGGCTAGGGTGCATCCATAGGCTCTTGGCTCTGGCAACTAAGAGCTGTGTGAGAGTGGGAAGTTATTTAATATGTGTAAACCTCAGTTTTCTCATATATAAAATGGAAAGAACGTTTGCTATCTCAAAGGAGATTTTGTTTTAATATTCCCTTATGATTCTTTTTATTTCTTTTTAAGCATGTCTATGATCTATAATAATTGCATTAACCTTGGGGAATGGGTCCGTGTACATGCCCCACTTCAGTCACTGTTACTTGTCCTTCTCCTCCCTGCCCTTCCATGTGCCCTCATCCTCGGAGCCTTTGCCCATATCCACTGTCTACCTCCATTTCCTTCCCTCTGTCTCTAATTTTGACTTTAAAATTATTTATAAAAGGAAGAATCATGATGCGTGTGTATGGACAGTACAGTTGGGATAGATACGTCGTGCTTCTACATAATCCTATGAGAGACAAGATTTGCACTGATGGTGGTTGGACAGGATATTATGTAGGCTTCTAGTACTATGGACAACCACTAGGAAAACAACAAGGTAGAAAGTATTAATTATTGAATCTGTGATATAATTCAGGTATAAAAAATAAGATACGTAAACAGCTACACTCTCTTAATTTACTGATAAGAGACATATGGTATAATAATGTCTCTAAGTATAATATCATGTATGCACCTTGTACGATACCAAAACATTATGAAAACAGTTTGCAATGTATTAATTTATCAAATCTGTCTTGTTAAGGTGTCTTAAAACTGTCTCATTGATATTTGTACTTGAAAAAAATAAAAATATATTTAAAAAATCACAAAAGAAAAAATTAAAATAAAATTATTTATATGTTGTATCTCTCATATAATACAAATCATGCAATATAAGTCACTTAGCCTGGGTCTGCCTTATTTCACTTAGAATTATTTCTAATTCTAGGGTACATTCATTTTCTTAACAATGACCCAATATTTTCTTCTTTATGACCTAGTCTTACTCCTGTGTGTGTGTGTGTGTGTGTGTGTGTGTGTGTGTGTGTACACCAAGTTTTCTTTATCCAGTCTTCTGTTATTGTGTATATGAGATGCTTCTGGATTTGGCAGTTACAAGTTGTGATGCCATAGGCATGGAAATGTGTGTAGCACCAGAGTATAATGTCTTTACTCTTGTGGGAAGATTTAGAAGAGCTACAGCTGCTTTTAATTCTTTGAGAAATCTCCATGCTGATTTCCATGGTGGTTGTACTACTTAATGATCCAAAAAAAGGTGATTTTTTTTCCTGATTTGGATAATTGAATGATAAATGCCTTATTCCTGGTACAAAAAGAAAAAAAGCAGATAGAAACTAAGAACCTGCCACAAACTAAGGATTCACTATGCATTGTTCTTTACTGTTACACTTAGTATTCTTATGCCAGGCAACCTTAGGACTGCAAAAGTTGTATTTTTAAACTACGTTCTTAAGCCAGTCTTTCTTTCAGTAACTATTTCTTAAATGTTATGATATTCTAAATCCTAACTTGGTGGTGAGGGAAAATTAGAAAAAGCAGGAAGAAGACCTGCCTTTACCTTCCAGTGTGCTCATAGCTGAACTCCTTGGGGTATGGGAGGAACATCTATAAATAAGTAATGGCCACACAAAGAGGGGTGCATGTAAATAGGGGCACAGAAGAAGGGGTCAGGCCAGAAGAACCCTGTCAAGCCCCAGTAGTCTAGATTTGCTCTGCCTGATGGGCACACGTGGCCACTGGGTACTTCAGAAGTGTTCAGTGCAAGTGAAGAACTTAATTTTATTATCTTTCAGTTCATTTAAATTTAAAAACCAAACCATAAAACTATTTTGATTATCAGTACTATTATTGTTTTGGGACGATGTGGCTTCTACTTTTAGTGTTGACAGTTTGCCATCTGATATGAGATATGCTCTAAGTGGAAAAGATGTTTTGAAGATTGTATTTAGAAAAAAAATTAAAAAATAAACACCCCATTCATGATTCTCTTGCTCATTACACGTTGAGCTGATAATATTTGGATATATTAGGTTGAAAAAACATTAAATTTATTTGTACTTGTTTCAAGGGGTTAATAGAAAAACTGCAGCTTCATATGCTGCTTGTATTACACAGTATTTCTGGTGAGCAATACTAACTCAGAAGCAGAATACAAATGATATTCTGGGTAAAGAATTCCAGAGATCAGGGATGTTCTTGAGGGAGACCTGACTTCAGTTACCCAGGACAATAGTTTCTGACATTATATCTAGAATAAAGCCTGGAAAATCTGAGAACCCTGATTAGAGTCCATTTTTCAGGCCATGGAAGAAGAGTTATCTCTGAGATTTAGTCCTAACTTCAGGACCTTGGTGGAGAGGACAGATTTAGCAAATTTAAAAAAAAAAAATCTAGCAGCGGTAGACCTTGGGGTATGTTGTGTAATTGTAATAAGCTCTCTTCATCTGAGGAGCAGGATAATAAAATACCTACTTCCAGAATGTCGTGTAAAGGTTACACGAAATTAAGTAAGACTATTAGGGAACACATTTAGAAACTTTAGCCTAAAAGCACTAAGCAATGAAAACAAGTTGAGGAACTTTATCAATGGCTCATCTTTCTTTAGCTCTGAATGTGCAGGTCTGGGAAATCCTTCCCAGGCTGGTTGTACTCATCAATTCTCCTTACTATAACAAACTACCTGAGACATGATTATTTGAAAGAAAAGAGGTTTATTTTGACTCACAGGCATGGTGGTGTAAGGCCCAAACAGCATAGTGCAGGCTCTGGCAAGGGTCCCTGAACTGCATCACATCCAGGCAGGCGTGTACGCATTTCTTTGTCTATTTGATCATTTTTTCTTTCCTTATAAGAATACAAGAACTCAGTCATGGGCCTCCCCCCCCCCATGGCTTCATCCAAGCTAATCACTTTTCAGAGATCCTACCTCTAAACTAGTTAGATGCCCACCTCCTTCCTATGACTTGTGCAAGTTTTGGGGGGCCAAACTCCTCTCTGCACTCAGGGAGCAAAATACTAAAATATGTGCTCTCTTAGAACAGATACCAGGTCCTACCTGGGAGCGTATGGTGTTATAACCAACCTAGGAGCTTTCATGAGTTATGACAAAGATGGGAACAATAAGGCAAGGGAGGTGCATTACAAACCACGTCCAATGTCTTCATTGTCATTATAATGCTTTGTAGAGGCCAAAAGTGTCATAGCAGCATACAATGCCACTGGCTGTTGAGAGAAATATGTACCTGTAGCAAGAAAGAAATGTGTGCAACTGGAGTGTCACATAAAACTCTTGAAATTAGCTCTATCAAGTGTATTGTCACTAACTCAGAATAAGTTAAATTGTACAATTTATCTAATTGCGGATGAAAATGTAGTCCTTTGAGATATGCACAGATTACTTTCCAAAGAGAAACTGTCTTTTCTTCTAGATAAGCTTTCTCCATGTAATGATCAAATAGACTTAAGTTGACCATGATGGTATTGAGCAATAACAGATCTGAGGCACTTGCTAGCACTTGCCCAGTGTTCACAGGGCCTGGGTTTGATCCCCAGCACTGCAAAAAAAAAAAAAAAAAAAAAAAAAAAAGAAGTATATAGCAATTCAGAGGGGCCTAGCACATGTCCTTATTTGCATTCCCTACTTCCAAAGAGATGGAACAGATTTTTTATAACATGATGTTTCTTTCCATCAGAATCAAGTTTTAAACGTTTCAGGTTAGCCATGTGAAATCCATTTAACTAAAAACCATTTAAGAGAGAGATCAAGCTCAGTCTGCTAATGTAGGCAGGTTTTTTTTTTTCATTTCTGAGTTTTAAAAAATCCTTGAGCTAACCATGTCAAAAATTAAAAATTGAAAGGGACACCAGAAACCTTCCCATGTGCCTAATTTGGCTTTGCTGAACAAATGACCAAATTGAAATGAGAATTACGTATAGGATTTGTTCAACATCCTTATTTCTTCATCTCATTTCTCATTGCTGAAAAAAATACCAAGTTCATATGCAGGAGGGAACATGTCTGTATCGACCATAGCGTCAGCAGGCCAGGTAGAAAGGAGAAAAATGGTGGTTTGAGATTCTGCTACAGATGAACTTCTGCGGTTGGAGCCATTTGTCACACAGTCCTATCTACTGTGTTGAGGATTAGGAAAGACCATAAGGCCTCTTTTGCAGACTAATTTTATTAACAGGTCATTTTTGTTCCTGCCCTACCTTGGAGATAGTGGTAATAGAAATCTTAGGTGGATGAGAGGAGACGTCTCTGAAATTCCCCTATTGACTCCTTGCCAAGGGATTATACCACATAAAGGCTTTCTAATTCCTTTTCTTAAAGAGAGGGAAGGAATCATTAGGGAGAAAAATCAGATACAGAGTCAAGAGATCGAAGTTCAAATCTTGGCATAGGCAGCCCCTGGCTGGTATGACCTCGGGCAAGTCATTTCACCTAAGGGGAGCCCAGGGTCACCATTAGCCTGTCAGCAAAGGTCTGGCTGAAGTGACTTCCAGGGCTCCTTTGGAGTGTGGCTTCCATGCTACTGTGATGCAGAAAATAAAACTACAGAGGCGCTTCTCGGAGGAGTTCAGGCAAATCATAGAAGGCTGTTAGGATGAAGGCACCCCCCTACACACAGCCTCCACTGCTTAGAGTCAAACTGTCATCCCACTGTGACCATGGTGGCATGGTGCTCCGGCCACAGGTATCACACAGCTCAGAGTCAAAGCCCATCTCTTCCTGTTACTGGGCTGGTGCTACTTCAGCTCTTTGAGCCTCAGATTCTTCAACCGCACAATGGAGAGCAGCATACCTGCCTCATAAAATTCCATCCACTGCCTAGCACAAAGTTCTGTACATGCCACTGCTATAAGAACAAAAGGACCCAGGTCCCAGAAGGAAGTGACACGGGCGTGATTCCTGTCTCCTGTGTGCCAGCTGCCCTGAGAACCCTGCCTATGTGATGCCTGCCGCTGTATCAGATCTCTCGGATGATCCTGCTCTCTGTGGATTCTGTCCTGTGCCACCTGATGGGGTTTCAGTCAGTGACGGGCTCCATATGTGATGGTCCATAAGATGGCACCATGCAGTGACATCACATTTTGGAAGCACACTCTGTGATGCTCCCACGGTGACAGAATCACCTGTTGATGCATCTCAGAAGGTGGCCCCATCTCTACGTGGCAGGTAACTATCTAATCAGAGAACTGAAAAACACGGTTAGGAGCATGTGTTTAGTTCTAAACCCAGCCACCCCCTCCTGAGCCCTATCAGTACCTCTGTCCCCTCCTCTGTAAAATGGGAGTGATCACAGTACTTACACCTCATTGTTTGTAAAGAAAAGGTCATATATTTAAAGGGCACAGAACAGTGCTTACCACTGAGGTGTTAGTTTACAAAAATGTTCAAGTAAAGCTCAGAGGGACAAATTGGTTGGTCCAGTATCATTCACTTATGAGTAGCAGTGCAGAAATGTTTAGCCTCCTGGGAGTGAATCTGGTATCCAGGGACGTAGGACAGGAAAACAGACCCTCTTCGCTCAACTGCTAAGCGCCTCGTCACCCCAATTGTTCTGCCAGGTTTTAGGCCACCTGACCCCTGGGCCACGAGTTCAGCTCAGAGATTTCCTTCTAGGCAGTTTGTGGGGGGCTGTGTAAAACTTGGGAGAGAAAGTGCACCTAGACCCTCCCTCTCCCTGCCTGCCACGTCCAAGTGAAGGGACTTCCCCTAGGAGGAGGGCCTGGCCGAGGCTCTAATTGGCACATGCTGACCCCTTCCCACTCCCCCCTGCGCAGGGCTGTTTTTCACAGGCGAGTTCTCCCTCTTTGTTGCGGCCCACATTGCACATCTCCCGATCGATACGACATCTCATCCTCTAAAACATTCATAATGTCTGCTTCCTAGGATTCCAGTGGCCGCGTGCCACGCGCTGCCCGCCTCGCCTTTCCTTTGTACTTGGTAGCTATGTGGATCTGCCCCCTCTCTAACAGGGCCACGGTTGCTCTTCTTTAAAGAAAGACAAATACTGTTTGGGTTGTCAACACCGAAAGACAGGCTCAGGCAAAAGTAAGATACATCCGGGTGTCTGTGTGCGGATGGCAGGGATGTGTTTTGTTATCACAAAAGCTCTTAAAATACCACACCATGATTTATTTGGTGAATAAAATCTCCCGATATTATCATTCTCTAAAGGGATTTTGATCACACAGGCCTTTTCTCGGAGAAAGAAAGGATTTCATTTTATTTCTTTCCCAGGAAACAGAGAGGCAGGCACAGGGTGGTCTGGGGCAGGGAATGATGCCCGTGTGGTGGATGGCTCCAGGCGTGTGTCTGTTGGCCCGAGGAGGAGCACGCTGCACTGGCCTCCACAGCGGGGCACGTGCCTGGGCACTCTGCACAAGGAAGAGGCAGCGGCTCCAAGTGTACACATCTGCTCTGCATATTGGCCTGCCTGGTGATGCTGAGAAGGTGGGGGTGGTATCTCTCAATGTCACCCCCATGCACCAGGCACTACACACCCATACTGCCTGCAATGAGAGGCTCAAGGGGACCTGAGTAGGGGACGACACCAGCTCAGGGGCCCAATGGATCTGTAAGCTGCAAGAAGCCCTGGTTGCTTTCTGCAGACTCAGGAACTGATTCATCTCATCCCATTTTACTCTCATCGGTCCATCCTGAGCCTGTCAAGAGGTGAGATTAATGTGTGGGTCCCTCTCTGGGGATCTTCTGATCTGAAGAACATACGGCTCCCTGGTCCCAGAGCTGCATCGGGTCTGTCACCTTGCCCTGCTCATGGCAGACATGCAGAAGAGGACAGAAAGCCTCCTTGCTTTTTTATTTTTACTTTACTTTTTGGTGGAACCGGGGATCAAACTCAGGCTCTTGTGCTTGCCAGGGAAGTGCTTATTCCACTGAGCCTCCCTCTTTGGTTTTTTAGAGGGACTAGAGTTAGGAAAGCAGCAGACAAAAAATCCCTGGAGGACGTTTTAGGACCACAGCTGGAAGAGGACAATACCTGAACTCAGTAACCCTTTCCCCAGAGCCCCCTCTCATTGCAAGTGGCGCTGCCAGGATTCTGGGATCATCTCTACTCTCCACCCTTCCTTTCTCTGTAATTCCTAGGCCATGAGCTTCACAGTTGTTTTGGAAGCTATGAACTGATAGTTGGAAGGAGGCGAGCAAGTTTTCGGAGCCCGCTCGCGAGATAGGTGCACAAACCCCACTACTAAAGGGATTTGTGGGCGTCACTTCCATGCAATGCTTTGAAAATTCATTCCATTCAGTGTACTGGGACAGTGTCTGAGAAAATAAGAGAAATCATCTCACCAAGGTGGTTAGAAGGGGATTTTTTTTAACTCCTTTGAGATTTAAATTTTTTTAAACTCCTTTTTTGAGACTTAAGGCAGTTTTGAGAATGTTATCCCTCATGGCTTTATTTGCATCTCTTCTTTTGGGCAGGAGGTAATTTTGGCACTGACAGCATTCTTTAAAAGGATACCACTAAGGCATTGTAGTGCCTCCTCCTCCTCCTCTTTTTATCAAAGAAGAAGGAAAAATGCTGTACTCTACCAGACACCCAAAGGGGGTGAGCAAAATGACGAGAGAAGTCACCAAACACCAATTGTTAGCCAGCCTGACCCTCAGCTGAAGTTGTGAAATAGATGTGCTGTATGACGACAACAGTTGCTCTCTTAAGTCCTATAGTAGAGTCTGTGCTGGCATGGGCACATCTGCGAAGGACTGATGACAGCTTGCTGAAGGAGGCATCTGCTCATGAGTGGTTCTGACAGGGCTCGCTTAGGAATTCTGTAGCCTCGTTGCCCTGTTCCGGCCTTCCTTGGTCCTGGAAAACCCAGGCCAGTGTCCTCAGTAGGGGACTCAGTGTGCAGTCAGCTGAGACACTGGGAACTCTACATCACAGGCCTGTGTCATACATCTCCCCATTTGCTGGCCCTGTGATCTTGGGGAGGTCACTTGCCTTTGCTTCAAATCAATTCTCCCGTGACTTGCCTCACCCAGTGGGAGGGCAAAGCCCCTTCCAGGTGTCTGCTCTCTCCAGCATGCCCCCTTCTGCTGGCTGCCTGTCTGATTGACACCACTGCAGCTCAAGCGCAGATCCTTCCCCAGGCTTCAGCACAGACTTCTATCGCACTTCCCTTAGGTCTTTAATTGGATGATACATAGCACACATGCCACCCTTGACTAGCTTATATAAAGCAGAAGAAAAAGAAAGACTTTACACTCTCCCATCTCCTGGCCCCTGGTGCTACCTGACCCTATACTGTATTTTTCATGACATGTTTAGTTTGTAGCATGTAAATTCCATGGGACTATAAGTTCCATGAGAGCAAGGATTTTGTTCTGCGAACTGATTGATCCCTGGTGCCCAGCACTCACATGATGCCCTGTAGGTGCTCAATAAACATTTGCCAAATGATAGATAATGAACAAATGCTGTCATTCACATAATTAGCCCAGCCCCTGGTGCACTGTCAAAATGAATGTGAGTTACCACTATCACGGAGGCGATTTATTCACGTGTGTTTGTTGTTTCCTGTGCATGGCCAGGGGTAGCAGTTGTGCAGCTTGGCCCTGATTGCTCCACTGTGGTCCTCCCCACTCAGCAAGGGGTGCTTTAGGAATCCTCTACATTTCCCACAGGAGCTCTGTCATTGTGGACTTAACTGGCTGGCTGGTGCAGAGGCAGGGAGACCCACCTCTCACCCTTCCCATCATCCTCTCACTGTCCACACGAGCTCAGCAGCGTCTGCAAGGTCCTTGTGTCTCTGCCCACATGCTGAGCCACAAGACCCAGCAGGCTTGGCTCGTCCTCTCCCTCCCAGAGCTCGCCTGGTCCATGTCTTCCATGTTCAAAGGGAAAGCCCAATCTCTTCCTCGGGTTATATATCGACAGGCCTGATCTTTAAAGATACCCCTTGCTCCTGGGGGCCTGCTCAGCAAACACGGAGCATCTGTGGTCCTGTGTTTGCCCTCCTTGACAAGCAGGGTCTGAGCAGCTCTCTGGGAAGTATTGCTGACATATTGATTGACTCTCTTGTCAGGTTGATCCTCTGCCAGCCACTGAACATGGGATGTTCTAAATGGCACCCAGCAGGGCCCACACATATCCTAATTACTCTTTCAGACAAACCCCCTTTAAGGCTGCCACTTTCCAGGGCCTAGGAGCTCCCTGTCCTTGTGGTTGTGGGAGAATCCGCAGTTACCTGCTACCAATCCCACTGTCTCTCTACACCTTTGGATCCTTCAGGTATGTCTTGAGAGCCTGTCTGGCACCCAAACACAGCAACTTCTGTAAGAAACTATCAAACTGACTCCAGGTAGGTCTGTTTATTGTTCTTACTGAAACCTGGGATCTGTGTGTGGGCTTTCCATCCGCCTAGGTTCCTTTTCAGCTCCCCATGCAAGTTTTCTCCAATTAGCCGGAGGGATACTTCCAGAATTTGGCTGCCTCCTGTGTGTACAGTGGCTGCTTTCCCAGTGGCCACCTGGATTGCCCAATCGCCTGGCCCTCGGAGCCCTTCCCTGGCCCATCCTTGCTGACCCACAGAGCCCCATCGTTCCATCCAAGGGTCTCTCTGGAGCGCAGCCTGTCAAATCATGATGAATTGTATGTTTGGTCTGTCAGTGGGGAAGGAGGGAGGGTAATGTTATGGAGAAGGCTCTGAAACTCATTTCACCTCTGGCCCTAACATGGACTGAAGCAGACCTTTTCGGATGAACCACTGGAGCATTCAGAGGGGACACGAGAAGGGCCTAGCCAAGTCAATGCCTCCAGGATCTCTTGTCCAGTAAAATGTAAATTGATGAGTCCAGCATTTACCTGAAATCCCAAAATGAAGAAGTAATTGGGCTCTGCTGAGGCTTTTGAGCTGTGTAAGTCTGGCCCCGAGAGCTGATGGGAGATAGGTATAATGAAATAGTGTTTAAAGAGCTACTTGTTCGTTGTTGCTAGAAACAAAGGTAATGGCACTAAATATGTACTCATTTCCTGTGTAGGTTTCAGAGAGGTACTGACCCAATAAATTTTAGAGAATGCACAGAGATCTGTTGTGTGGAAATGATGTCTCCCACTGTCTTTTGCACCTGCTAACTCTGTCTGTTAAGGTCAAGTCAAACAAGCTGCTGTAACAGAAAAACCCAAATGCTGCATGTTCATCACAATAAAATAATTTCTTCAGGGCCAATGATGTAGCTCCGTGACATGCTGCATGCCTGGCAAGCACAAGGTTATAAAGTTCAATTCCTACTACCAAATAATAATAAGCAGTAAAGACTTCTCTTTTACTACTGGCCCCAAAGCCACTGTGAAGCTTAGTTGAGACTGTCATCTGAGGACACCTCCTCTTGGATTGCCCTCCCTGCCCCATTGTTCTGGGTCCTGGCATTTTGGGGATTCTGTGACTGAGTGCTGAAAATGTGGGTGTGATTCTGTCCTAAAGAAATTAAGCTGCTGACCCCACATCTAGGAGTCACAGTGAATAAACTGTTAATGGAAGAAAATGTTGTAATTAATGTAAATCTGTTGGCTGCTTTGTATCTGGATTTATATAGTGATGCAAAAACTTAACCGCCATTTGAAGCCATATATATGACTTTTTTTTTTGGTCCTGGGGGTTGAACTCAGGACCTTGTGCTTGCCAGGCAGGCACTTAGGTCATTGAACTATCTCCCCAGCCCTGGAGTCAAATATTTGGAAAGAAAACATTGAAATTGTATTTTCCTATGTACTTTTTATTTAGTTTTTCACTGTTACAAAAATAGGTAATCTGAGTTTTTGCTTTTGTTTTGGGTGTTGTTTTTGTAATTTGATTTAAAAAATACATATTGTAGCAGGATTTCATCCATTTTTAAAGCACATGTATTCACTTTTATATTAATATACCTGATGTAAAGTTTATGAGTCAAGCATGTAAAACAAATTAAAATTGCAATAATTTCCAAAAAATAGTAATTTCTGCATGCCCTCCATGTTCTGTCACTGACCAGCCATGGCTCTGATCCATGTCATCTTTATTCAGGACCCAGGTGACACTGTGCTTCTTGATTATATGGCCATGTCTGGATGCAATGGGGTGTGGCAGTGTACCCTGCCTCGGGAAGGTGTGCTACAGATACTGAGCTGCCCTGGGATGCTGATGGGCTTTGAACCATAGACAATGACCGTTTAGCTATAGTGGGGCTGATCGTCTCAGGCCCACTGTAACCCTCCTCTGACTCTGAAATTCCTCACCCTCTGACTTTACAGTCAGTAGTTTCCTCATCTGTGAGTTCAGCACTGTGATAGCAATGACTTGGTATTCCTCACGGAGTGTCTCACTCTGTACCTAGCCATAGAAGGGCACAGTGATTGACAGCAGGTGTTTGCTATACCAACAACCAAAGTAGCCCCTCTTCACATCACAAGCTAAGCCATGCAGGCCCCGCCCCCGGGGTGTGCTGAGACTGGGCGTGCTGGTGTGTACCTGTAATCCCAGTGCTTAGGAACCTGAAAACAAGAGGATCACTACCAGTCTGATCTGTGGAGTAAGACCCCATAGACCTTGTCCTAAATACGTAAAAAATAAAATTTCAAAAACAAAGTAGCCACTCTTGTGAATTAAACCATATTGCTACAGCAGCCTTAACCCACCCTCTCTCTGTGCTGTGTTATTTACTTCTAAGCATATAGTAAGTAGTGCTCCACAATCCATCCTTCCAAGTCCACCCATGCATCACCATCTATTCTTCTTTTTTCCCAAAAATGTATCCTCTTTAATGTTGATGAGTACTACACAACATAGACATAACTTTAGACACGCATTAGTTTGATGTGGGTTTACATGTCACATTTTTCATCATTTGCTGAGAATGTTATTTCAGACCTATAGTCTCATCAGAAAAATGTGGAAAGGTTCTAATGTGTATTCTGAGTTTTTTATGCCCCAACCATCATTATGAGGTCAATTCATATAAACATTGTACTGACTTACCTTTCCATCTTCCCATTCCCTATAAATACAAATTAAATGTAGTTTAAAAATATTCAAATTATTCTAAAAATTACTGTCAAAATTAGAAAAATATACCTTCTATTCTAAAGCCAACATTTCACATATATAAAAAGAATGTTTGCAAGCATATAACACCATTCATCACCATCTATGCAGAAGGGCATCAACGTGGTACCTTCTGTGTTCCTGACGCCAGGGATCTCCCAGGGGCTGCATGCACGTGCCCTCTCTCTGACCCTAAGGAGCCATAATTCCACCTGTGAAGGGAAACTTTCATGAAACATAAATGTAGAGACTGATTGAGAGACTGATTTCTCAGCCTAAACCATGGAGCAAACCAGTAGCAGAAAAAGAAACAGAGTTCCCATTAGTGAGGAAACTCATTTACTTCACAGCCCCCCTGGGTCTTTATCCTAAGGACACTCTCTAGTCCATTCCCACAGGCCACAAAGAGTTCCATTTTCTTACTCAAGTGAGAGACAAAGAATGGCTGATGGAGGGGAAAAAAAAGAAGTACCAGCAGATACACACACCCTCTCAAGACTCGGGAGAACGTGGCTGTCCCCCCTTCATAGGATTCTCACTTATTTACTTAGCGTTCGATCCAACAACAGGAAATATGCCCAAACTTGAGTTCCATTTTTGCTGCCTGCCTCTGCCAGGAGGACAGGTCTTCTGCTCAGCGGATTTGGCTTTTCCCCTCTGCAGTCTTCATCTCATTTTCTTGTTTTCCTTTTCACTTCTGGGAGTTGTCTGGGAAGTTATTTGAATTCTCTGACCCTAACCCTTTGCACCCCGCCTCTAGTTTTCTTTATTTTCTGAGTATTTTTTAAGCGAAGAGATGACATGGAATCCAAAACAAAAGGACAGGAGGAAAGGCGGGTCCTTGAAAACGAGGAGCAGCGTCCTGACTGTCCCCTTTCTGTTCCATGAGATTAGGGTTTTGTCTGCTTGCTGTTTTCCCAAGGCCAAGGGCAGCAGTTTGCTCTGTACCTCAAAATGACATGCCTGAGTGGTGCGTGAGGAGGGCAGTTCTGACGAAGGTTTCACCTGGATGGGCCACAGAGGAGGTTTTCGTCTTTGCCTGACCGGACTCAGAGCTTCTGTCTGTAGCTGTGAACATCAAAGCTTTGCCAGACCAGGGCCCAGCTGCACGGGGGGTAATTGTCAGTGTCTCTCTCCTAACACACAGAGACCTCCTCAAAAGGGCTGCGGCAGCTGGCTCAGGCAAGCTCTGATAACCCAACATGTGGCTTTTTTTTTTTTTTTTTATCAAAAACCATTTTAAAATAGCTAATTCCTTGGCTCCCTTCACCTGGTAATTACAAATCAGAAGCTATCGTTATCTTGAAGCCGCCACGATTAGTTCTCATTTCCTGACCTCTGTACAGTGGAAATATGTCATTATTTGAGGCAATAGAATCTGGTCTCTTCAAGTAAGTGACCTACATATAATGGATAAACTGCAGGAGAAAATTAGGTATTACCTTGACAGAAAGTGTACGGTAAATGTCACTTTATTAGTATTTATCATCTCGAAAAGTTGCCTTGGTGGGCCTCACACTTCAGGATAATGTGAAGAACTGCGGTTCTGAGGTGGGGAAGTGTGTAAGAGAAACACGCTCGCATGCACACGTACACGCACACATAACGCGTACTCCCTCCCAGACACCTCGCAACCGTAATCTGCAGCCATCAATCTAAACTGTATTGTTTGAAGATAGGTTTTTAACCTGAATAGAAGGCAGCCTGACTTTAAGTGGTAGTAGGCATGCAGAATTAATTGCTATGTGAACAATTTCCTAAGCATTGTTAATTGTGTTTCCTGTGGTTAATTGTTTCTCCCATCCCCCACATCAAATTCGAATCTTCCCGGGTCAACAGCCTTTCTCTCCCGCAGCGCTGCGAGCACAGCTACAGTGTCAACCTGTGTCCGCTGAAACACCAGCCAGAGGCGGCACAGTTACTGTTTGCGTGGAAAATATGCAGGGGAAGGTGCTCCTTACTTATTCACAGATGAGGCGTCTCGTGCTGAATGTCAGGGCAGGGAAGGAATGCAGGTGTTCGGGTTTGCCTTTCATTCCACTCGGTAAGAAGGAGCCATCAGGCATAGGGGTGTATTGAGTTTGCTAAACTCACCTGGGTGTGTGTCCAGGCCACGCACCAGGAGCTGCATACAATAAGTTTGTTTGGAGGCTTGATTCTGCAAAAGTGCCTGTTCCCTGAGCAAAGCACGGGCAGTTGTTTGGAACTCTGTTCTTTTCTGTATGCTGGGTGAGAAAGAGAAACAATAGTACCGTTTTCCAGGAAAGCTGTGGACCGTCGTGTTTCCACTGAGCTTTTTCCACAGCGTGCTCAAAGGTCTCTCATCAGAGGATAGAGCAAAGAAAACAAAAAATAGTTTCACAGTCTGAAACAGGGAGACACAGTTACTAAGGGGCCAGTACAACTGCAGACACCGCTGGCTGCTGCAGTATTTCAGGCCAGGCCCTAATCACACCAGCAGGCACAACCATTTTGGTGGCCTCACTTGGGTGTCTGAGTCACCTT
>PVKA01000352.1:67155-214062 GCA_004027165.1 Ctenomys sociabilis
TCCTCCTCTTCTTCTTCCTCCTGCATTCCAACCAGCATCCTCTCCTCCTCCTCCTCCTCCTCCTCCTGCTGCTGCTGCTGCTGTTGTAAAGGAGGAGGAGGAGGAGGAAGAGAAGGAGGAGGAGGAGGCTAACCACTCAGCTTGACTTGCTTTCTGTATTTAGATAATTCCTGCGGCCTGGGGCAAGCCATTTTTTTGAACTACTACTTCCTTAAAAGGCAATCGCTTGGAAAAAGGCACCTGGCCCTCCCCCTTGACATTTGCATTGCTGAATTATCTATTCATATTTTCATTACTTTGTCTCTCCCGCAGCAATGCATCTGCTCGGACTCAATTGGCAACTCCAGCCGGCAGATGGACACACCTTTAACAATGGGATAAGGACCGGCTTACCAGGAAACGATGATGTGGCAACAATGCCCTCTGGAGGCAAAGGTGAGGTTACACCTGCTGCTTGCCCTCTCGAGGTCACAGGAACATTCAGTTCTCAGCAGCTGGTTCAGGCTTTAGAATCCAACTTTTGGAAAGTGTGCAAAAAAAAAAAAAAAAAAGGAAAAGAAAAGGGAAGGAAAAAAGTATCATTGCCTTTCATAGGGGCCCCCATGAAAAGCTGTTTGCTGTTCCTGTCTGTTAGCTGTCTTTGGCTGGAGTCACTGGGAGCTGGCATGTGGCGCCTGTTCTGAGCAGCACATGTACCTGTGTTGTCTGCAGCGACTGGCATGATCCAGAGCTGCTTGAAAGCATCCCAAGGCCGGGGCAGAAGCAGCAGCAACAGCAGCAGCTGGAGCGGCAGCAACAGCAGCAGGAGGAGGTCCTGCCCCATCAGAAGGCGGGGAGCAGCAGCAGCACTGCCACCAGGCTGGTTCCTCTCCCACAGCAGAGATTCGGCCTCCCTGGGGAGCCCACGTGCCTGGCTTGGCAGGGAAGAGCCAGGCTCCTCGCTGTTCTGCTGTGGGGGAGACTAGAAAGGAGTTCTGACAACTGGGCAACAAAACCGCCATTCTCAGAACAGGGAAGGGGACAATAGAAATGTTTATTGAAGCAATCAGGCAACTGTGTTCTTGCAGAGGAAAAAAAAAATAGGTGCTAACAAGGTGCTAAGAGAGAGGAGAGAAAACAGAACCTAGGAAGGTGGGGATGTGGAGCAATTAAAAGACGAGAACAGCAATGGCATGGTTACCTAGTGGGGGCTGGCACATGACAAGGTTTGCTTAGCTCACGATGGAAATCACACACCAGAGAGGAGTCTCTCCAAATGTGGATTTTCCAATTTACTTCTTAGCCCTTGTAGACAGTTCACTCTTACCATTCTTAAAATACCCCACAGGGATATTTCAAAGAAGAACAAAGTAGGATATATTATCAACCTCATATGTGCCAAGCGTGGCATCTTATAACTTCATCAGCTCTAAAGGGTGGGATATCCCCTCCAAGAAGATGAGGTCCAGAATGTTCTAGAAACTTATCCTAAAACACATGCAAATTTAAACTCAGACTCATAAACTTTTGGTCAGGACATTGGAGTTTTCCTTAGATCAGTTATTTTCCACAGAGAAGATTCCAGAATTCCTGTGTCCTCAGAGGTATGTATTAGCTGTTCTGAGATGAAAATGCTTCTTAAGTTTTCTCCCAGAGTTGCTCTAAAGCTTGCAGAATGGCACTTCTTTTTATCTAGTCTGTAAGAATCACTGTTCTCATCTGTCATAATCATAACACTAAATTACCTTTAAGTAAGCATAAGAAAATTTATCTGAGGATGAAATGATAGGCTTTCCATTATTAAGTAAAACTACACCTTAAAATGAAAAGTTATATTTGCCTTAACTAACCATGTTCTGCTTTAACTGACCCAAAAGCTGAGAGCCAGATATATGGGCCTCAGATTCGAAATCCATTCACCTCCAGCACCTGACACCATCCCCGCCCTTGATTTCCTTTACAGCAGTGGCTTTTAGCCTGGGCATTTGTTGCCCCTAAGACATTTGCCCGTGTCTGAAGAATTTTTTGATTGTCACATTTGGAGGGGTTATATCTAGTGAGCAGTGAACAGGATGCTTTAAACTTACAATACACAAGACAGCCCCGTATAATGAAGAATTTTCTCCACCCAAGCATCCGTGGTGTTGCTCTTCCTACTTCAGGGGGTCTCTGTTACATTTTGTCCATTAACATCCTTTAGTCTACAGTGTGGAAAGCTGTCCTTTCAGAAGAGTGCAGACGCCATGATTTCAGAAGAATATGAAAGTGACCATCTATGTTCTATCACTGGGCCAGAGATGTGTGTGATAGATGTATATGTTGGAAAGTTATGCACAAATGCCTCTTAAATGGTGTCCTTTGCAAATGGGGATCACTGACCCGAATGGGCCTCCATGAATTTAGATAGCCACCTCTCCATTGTGATTAGGCTACCCTTCCAAACCCCACGCTGCTTCAAATTCCCACAGCAGCAGGTCAGAAAACTCCCTCTGAGAGTAAGCCTTGGAAATATAAGTCTCTAAATGAACAAACAGAGAAACTCTTCCAATTGGATCTTTAAAAAGACCAGATTTCTTTCCCTCTTGTGTGACATGATTTTTGTGTAAGTCATGTAACCTTACCAGCCCAGATTCTTCTCAGATGAGTTATGAGACGATACGTTTGCCAAGTCATTGTCCAATGGGTTTTGTCACTAGGATACTTATTTTATAAATGTTAGGATTTCAAATTGCTTAAAGATAAAGTAAAGTTGAAGGACATCTTTCTGGAATACCAAAACATATTGTTTTATTCACATGACTAAAAATACCAGATCTCTAAAGTTATTTTGATGATTCTCTATTAGGTAAATACAAAGAGCTCACCGTCTTCACACACGTTTTGGGAAAGTGATTGTAGTGTTGAATTTCTTGACCCAGTGACCTCACCCTTTCCCCATTCTCCAATTCCATACATTTAGATAACCTGAATCAATTCCAATCGACTACTTTTCCAGTGTCTCAAAGAGACAATCAAGACATATTGGCAATAAGTTAATTAAATAACACCCCCTCCATTTTTTTGTGGAACACGATAATCCTTCACCACGATGTTTTAATCAAGATTCACCACACATTGCCAGGGAGGTTAATCTTATTAGGCAATTACTGGTAAGTATCCAACAGGAGCAAATTAAAATGTAAGCAAAACACGGGCATGTGAGTCCCATCTAAGATGGCACATCGATAGAGATTTCATTACTTGGTCTTTAGGAGTATTTACATTGCTCAGGTTTGGGAAGGAGCCTAATAGAGAAGGCAGCCTCCACACTGTGATATGTTAGTGGAAGCAAAGCACTTGATTAATTAGTTGGGAGAGTATGTTCTTCGGGCTTTGTCTTCCTTTCCCTTTTCCATTTGTTGTTGTTCATGCTTTTTGCTTTTTTCTCCACTCATTCAATTAAATCTTAATGTGGACAGTGGTTGGGCACGGCCAGAGTCACTCACCGTCTTGGTGTATTTCTGTGTTCAAAGGAATGAACTCATACATCTTCATTAAGAGGCCATGCAGTGCTTTTTCAATAGATCTGGGATTAGATAAGCCTTGGGAATGAACATTCGATACAGTATTCTGAGCCGGTCAGGTAACACAAGGAGACCCAGTTTGATTGGCTGGGCCCAGCGATGTACAAGGACTTCAAAGGGGTATCCAGTCTGTGCATAGATTTTCAGAAAGAATAAGCTCCCAACAAGAGTTTCATGCATTATTCTCAAAACTTAAATTCCAAGTGGCCCCTGTTTCAGGAGCTCGCAAACTGTACTCGGGTGAAGTCTGGTTGCCTACAGCTGAAGCTTCATGGGAACGCTGTCATCCCTGTTTGTGTCCTGTTGTCTGTTGTTGTCTTGGTGCCACCGTAGTGGAGCTGAGTGGGTGTCAGACTGGCTAGCCAGCAAAGCCTGATTATTTATTGCCTGACCTCTTACCAAAGGACAAGCAAGGAATGTCTGGCCTGCCCTGTATCATCTCCAAAACTCATTAGTCCTTTTCTGAAACTTTTCCTATAATTACATAAGTTATAGGAGATCAGCAAGAGGAAAACAGAATTTTAGTTCCTCAGTTTTTCCTTTTTTTTTTGTACTAGTAATAAGCCTAGGGCCTTTGTACTGAGCTGTAACACCAGATTATTATTATTATTGTTATTATCGTCATCTTCACCCTCACCATTATTATTATTTCTTATTTTGATACACAGTCTAGCTAAGTTGCTAAATTGCCCAGGCTAGCCTCTAACTCGGCATCCTCAGCCTCCCGGAAATGCTGGGATTTTAGGTATGCACCACCAGCCCTGGTTCTGTTTTTCCTTATTGACCAAGCATGGATTATAATACTTTACACTAAAAGATCATTTCGAACAGCGATGGGGAACCTTTTAGGGCTTTCAGTGATGCAAATCTATGTGACATAGATGTGACACCCCTGCTTTAGGGTTGAAGACTCTGGCACTGGTCCGGCCGGGTGCATAACCAGCTCCATGCCTCCGTGGCTGTGTGCCTTCACGTGTGTCATTTCTCCTCTGTCAGCCCCTCCTTCCTCACCTGTGCAGGGGTGCTCCCTCGTAAGCGTGCGTCCAGCGTCACAGAGCTCACCTCGGTAAAGCATTGTTCATAGCATCAGACGCTCACTGAGCAAGTCATGAATGTCAGTTGCTGTCCCTGCAGTCCTTACCACTCCCTCGTTAGGTGCGTTCTCCAAGTCTCCCTGGGCTGCTGCTCCTGCAAGGTGCCTTGTTTCCCACAAGGAACAACTGCCTTCGAGAGGGTCAAGACAGAAAACAGCCGCTTTATCTTCGCTTCTCCATCTAAGAATTAACGCAGGCCCGGATGAGGATGTCTTCCCAAACATGTTTGATGTGGTCAGTGGGAAGGACATTCCGCTCCGAAGGGCAGCTGTGTGGGACACGCTGGCCTGCTCCCCACAGCATCATTTGTCTCGCTGAAGCTTGGGCTTCATCACTGCCAGCCTGTCTGTTTTAAGCCCTACCATTCTCGGTTTATAACTCAGCTGTAAACATTTATTTGTGCCTGAAGCACATTTCTTTCCTACCCTTTGAAAAAAAAAAAAATCAGAATTTCCAGATGGTATGCAAGTTGGAAAAAATGGCAAAGACTGTTATTCTGTTTAGAAACATGTTTTTCTACACTTGCCCTTTCAGCAAAAACTTCATAATGATTTTTACTAGTTGGCTTAATGCATGGTACAAGGAGCCAGATTAGCAGGGAGGTTGGTAATTCTTCCTCTGGCTCCCGTCAGTCAGCTTCTCCGTACACACAGCCCGGGGTTTCAGATGATGGCTTCTCTACATGGGGCTTTTCCAAAGTCAGTGAAGCTCCCAGAAGGACAAGGGGTCATTATGTTTGAGGCAAACATCCCGCTAAAACACATCTGCTGGCAAATACATCAGCTGCCTGCTTATTGATGAAACCGCTCCTCTCGTTTTGGAGACCAGATTGTTCTACTGTTGTTTGGGACGGCATCACTTCATAGTACCCCTTGGTGGATTGGTGCATCACATTGGCAGCCTGCCACCCACAGCTTCCTTTTAAGTTCCATAGTCTGTATTAGATGTAGCATCCTCGTGGCTTGACCTGAGTAGGAACAATTAGATCCGCTTCATCCCTAGCTGTCTGCCCTTCTCATTGGCCACTGTTTTCCACCATTGATGGGTCTACCCAGAGATCTAGTCTCCACTATCCTCTGTAGTTTTGAGCGTGGTATACCTGGCCATTAGGTTATTGTGGCTTAGAGTCCATCAGATGTGGCTTTGATCCCACTGCCACTATGAAGAGCTATGGGACTTGAAACCATTTAATTTCCACCAACTTGGGCTGGTGGGATAGCTCAGCAGTGTAAAGCACTTACTTAGGCAAGCACACAGGGACCACAGTTCAAACCCCAGCACTACTCGCCACGTCAGCCCCACCCCCAGGGTGGGCTAAGCTGGCCACAAAAAAAAAAAAAATCCAACTTCAGTTTTTACATCAGAAAAATGGGAAGAAGGCTACTGGTGTCAGGAGTCACCCAGCACATAAGCAATCGCCATGCCAGGCATTTAGCTGTGCTCATCACACAGATGACCTGAGTGACCTATGAAAGCAGGTCTTCCTTCTCCTGAAAGGTCAGGGGTACAACTATTTGTGAAGACTCCCCATGGCAGAGTTCACCCTTTTATCTAAGGCGGCAGAGTGAGATTCTAAAGGATATAAAGGCCACATCCAGTCCCTAGAGCAGATTTTCAGCATTGCAGATAATGGAAGAAGCATAACTGTCACGATAGAAAGCTCTTCAGAAGAACAGTCAGGAGCAGGTGAAGGTTGCTAGAGTGAGTGGTGGGCTCCAGCCAGCTGTTCCAGGGCAGGGAGTCTCAGGCCCTTCAGACAATCGTTTCACTTACACGTTGGTTCCATGGCAGTCTCAGATGGTTATCCCGATTCCCAAATAAATGGAAACGAGATGTAATGTCTGAGGCAATATTCTGAATTCAACTTTATTTGCAATAGATAAAAATATGTGAGGCAGAATAATCTGCAAGGCAGATTTATTCGGAGGTGCCTCTGGAGCTCGGCTGAGTTAGGAAGCATTAATATGAGGCTTCATTTCCCTGCTATGACTGTGGGTCCTTCCCTTCATCGCTTGTTTGGGGAATAGTTTCGCTGTTTCCATAAATGAATTATGGTAACATTTTCTGAAATGATTAGCTCTTAATGTGGCTGTGGAAGGCTGTCGTTTTGCTCAACATCAGTCTTATTTAACTGGTTGAGATTTTAGGTACATGTTTCAGAAATAGGCAATAGCTTCACATTTACATGAGCAATCTTCCATGGAGTTATGGAGCCAGATGATCCTGTGAATTGATCATTAAGTGTTGCCTCTAAAAAACCAGGAATCTCATCCTTAAGCTGGAGATGAACTAACCAGGACCACTGTACTTGCATCTCAAACATCTGCTTTTTCTGACAAAATAATCATTGTCTCCACTTTTCACTGTGCAGCTCACAGAGAGAGAGAAACACTCCCAAAGCCAGAGCTCTGGAAACACACACTGTGCCTCGTCCCTTGACAGAATTCCTTGGCCAGCATTGCCCAGAGCCCAAGGATAGGATGATCCCCAGATGTTCCTTAATACCTCTCTACTCCTGATGTCCCCAGTTCAATCCCAGCTCGAGTCCTCAGGACCCTGGGCTGTAGGGATGATAGGAATGCAGCATACACTCGAAGCAGGCCAGAGAGTACCTAGTACTTTAGTAGATGCTTATTAACTCAATAAATATTTATTGCATGAAAGGGAAGAAATGAGTCTCCCAACATGCTTTTGATGTTCCTTAATCATTGTTAACTAAATGAAATCGGACTGCTCTTTGCTTAGCAGGTGCAGAGTTCCCCACCTGAGCAGCAGCTGGAGCACACATCAACACGGCCATTTGGACTGAAGGAGCCAGTGGCTTTGATTGCTCTGTGCATCTTAATGCATATGACCTGTGCTCTGCCCCTCCCAGTCCACAGACAGACTAACTTCTCGCTGTATATTGATTTCTGCTGCTCTGGAAAATGACTGCCTGTTCCATTAAGCCCCACTGCACCCCTTGGCCCTCTCTCATTAGTGGTGGTGAGAGCAGGCAGCCTAGATGTGAACATCACAAATTTACCCTTTAACTCTGAGATAAGGTGTTACAGCTGATTTAAGAGAGCAGTGAAACATAGAACAGAAAAAGGTAGACACACCTACGAGTCTACAGATGTTACTTCATTTAATCCTCAGACATACCTCCATTATACAGAGCGTGCAGGGCTCAGAAGGGGGTGGTGATCAGCCCAAAGCCTCACAGCCCTCAGTAATTATCAAAGCTGAGCTCCAAACTCAGGGCTGATTAACTTCACTCCCAGTTTCTCCACATGAGGTCAACTACCCAGAAGGTAACCATAGAACCTCCTCCGCTGCTTTGTCTCCTTACTGCCTGCCTCCCCATGGGGTCCTGTCAGGAACTCTCTGAGGTTGATGGTTCCAGGACAGCTGCCGTGGCTTGGGAGAACCCTCGTTCAAGTCCTTGTTCAGGGGACACAGCCTGTCTTTCTTTGACCTTAGAGAACAGCAGAGTGCTATGCTTCCGGTCATCCAACCCAATCTTGACTGGCAGGGATCATGTGGTTAAAAGGGTTCCCATGCTGGCCACACCAACTCACCATTCTTACATCTTTTGACAGTGTCTATATCATTGTTTTTAAAAGTACAAAAGCTTTACACATTCATCATCAAAGTGTTTGAAAGTAAACATACAAAACTTGTATTACTTTTGCTACTGGAGGATTAGTATCACTATTGGCAGCTGGAAAAAAATGCCATTGTTTTTAATAATAACAGCAATGTTCAAAGGTAAAGGAGATTCCTGTCTATAGCTTACTCTTAGTGTTTCAGCAAGTGTGTGTGTGTGTGTGTGTGTGTGTGTGTGTGTGTGTGTGTGTGTTTGCATACTGTCATCCTTTGTATCTGGGAAATTCTTTTCAGGCTACTTCCCATAGCAAAATCTGTAACTGCTTAATACATAAAGTAGTGTGTTATGTGAATAAAACCTATATACATCCTGCTGTACTCTTTAAATCATCTTTAATGACATAATACCAAATACAGTAAATACAGTGCAGTACAAATATTTGTTATACTACATTGTTTAGGGGAAAATAACAAGAGAAGTCTACGTGTTCAGCATGGATACATTTTTTTCTGGATATTTTTGATCTTGGTTTGTTGAACCCATGGACTCAGACCAATGAACATTGAGGGCTGTGTGTGTGTGTGTGTGTGTGTGTGTGTGTGTGTGTATCTATATTTTTAAAGAGGGCTTTGAGACAAATATGTGTAACATTTGTGGAATCTGTATTAAAGGTCATGCATCATAACAGTTTTGAATGTTCTTGTAAATCTGAAATTATTTCAGAATGAAAATGCAGTGTTTATGGATGTGGATCTGTGCATCCATAGTGGGGAATGGGAGAGAATTCCATCTGAAAGCAGTCACCAACTACGTAACAGTGGACAGCTGCTGTTAGGTGCACTCAATCTGTAGAAGGTGAAGTGCATCCTCAGCCGCCCCTGAGGACTCTCTGCTAAACCATCCTCCTGCTGGTTGACACCCCAAATTCATGCACACTCTTACACGTGCCTTGTAGTATATGCCGAGAGAAGGCCCCCAGCTCACGGAAGGCTGGAGCACAGCGCCACTTAAGATGACTTTGAATGCACACAGCCTTGGGCAGGTGCCAGACCCTGAGCCTTCCCAGCTGCATCTACGTGGCAGCAAGGATGAGCGGAAAGGGTCTTTCCTTCCACAGAAGGTTCAAGGTCAGTAGGTCACACACCAGGACCTTGGGTCTTGGTTCCTAGTCAGCAGGACCTTTATGCACACACACACACACACACACACACACACACACACACCATGGTGTGTTTTAGTGTGAAATTTTGCACACATAAAATGAGTTTACTTAATACTCTTCAGAAGGATCCATTATGCTGCCGCAGATACCACTTGGAGTCCTCCAAAGTTAATTGTATGTTTCGGGAAAAGTCCTATTTACATGCAGCTCCTCAGCAAGCCTGCCTGAAGGCTGTCCTGTCCCTCAGCAGGAGGCTAGAGTGACCCCAGCAGCTGGGAGCAGGCACTGGAGCCGGTCGGTTAGGAGGCGGTGGGCAGAGGCAGGACACCACCTGAGGTGCACAGTCAGGAGCCTGAGGAGGGTGCCACTGGGGCCAAGGCTGCAGGCCGGTGCGGGGCCGCGCTGCCAGCACCACAGAGCACAGGCTCTGGGGAGGGACAAGGTGGGCTGCTGCTGTGAAGGGGCATGAGGCTGCATCAAGCCCTGACTCCCAATGTTAGGCTTTTCCCAGATCATGTTTATTCCAGAAGTAGACACTGGACAGACATGTGTCCAGTTACATAGATGTGCACGTATGTACACACACATATCACACGGAATTTGTGTCTTTTAAAAAGATCCTTTAAAAAGCCAAATGCTTACCTACATAGGTTTTCTTTTTTCCATATAACTAGCTACTGTGCATTTTGCTATTATATGCTAAATACTGTGCTAAGCTCTTCTTTGTGTACTTCTATTTGTCACTCTCACCCTGTGAGACAGTTAAGATTGTGATTTGCACTTGACTCAAAAGACTGCAGGCCCAGAGGGCTTAAGCAAATTGCCAGAGGTCACACAGCATGGAGGAACCAGAGCTAAGATTTGAGCCCAGTTCCATCTTGCTGCAAAGCCTGTACTTTATCCTCAACATCTAAAATCCAAGGGCTGTGACTACTCATAGAAGTAGCAAATGGTTTCTTGAGATCAGCATTTTGAAGTTGGGTTCTAGTAAATGCAGAGGGGTCCCACTGTAGGAGAAGCAGACACATGCAGCCCCTTGCCCGGACATCCCCAGTGCCACCCCTCCCTGGCTGCCAGCTCCCTTGTGACTCTCTAGTGTCTGCTTCTGGCTTGGAATGATCAGAATTCATGGAGATTTCCACAGTGGCTGAGAGGGCTCTTGGGGGCTGACTTCCTGCCTTTTTTTCATATCCTGTCATTAACTCAGCAACCCTGAAAGCCCCACAGACTTGAAGGAAAGCCCATCTTATTAAAGTTAAAGATGATAATGTCTTTAAAGTTCTCTCTTAGTTTTAATGCATTTCTTTAACTGGTTGCCACACACGGTGCCGAGATTGCTGTTGGTCTCCACTGAAAGCGCCCAAGCTCTCATTTTCCAGGGGGCCATTTTTACTGCATACCTTCCTTCTGTTTGATCTTTTTAATTATATCCTTCCCCAGAAGACCTTGATATGGAGGAAGGGGGTCAAAAGGAGCATTTTAAGGTAAAAATGAGTTTTTCATGTATATAATCAGAGCTTCCCATCAAGTTGCAGAAACAAACATTTCGACCTGGACACGCTGTTTCAACAGCACTCCACCCCAAAAAATTAACAGCACTCTGTTCAGGCTTTCAGGTATAGCAATAGCCCACCTACTTCTGCTCCTTTTGTGCCGAAAATTTTTCTAGGAGGTCTTCTGCATGGAGGGGCTTCTTCACTCCAAGTAACGACCCTACTACATAAATGCTGGTACCTGGCCAGCTGGACAGATGAGGAGCCTGAGACATAAGTGCTAACGCTCTTAGCAAACATCAAAGCCAGGATTTGGACAGGGGCATTCTCAGCCCAGAGCATCTGCTCTTAAACATTGCCCTATAGTCCTCCTCCTGCACCTAAGTATTCAGTGCCTGCTAGAAACACTCACCGAGATTCAGAAGTTTGGCCCACTTAACAGAGAAATGATCTAAGCCAAATCTGAAGATCTGACTCATGCAGGACCTCGGGGTGCTTCTTTTCTTCTCAACAATATTACATCCGGGGAGTTTCTAAACTTCCTTAGGAGCCTTTTCCCTAGTTTTATCACCCCAGAGTAATAAAATGGCAGTGAACACATGGCCCATGTGTCATCTTTTATTCTTTGAAGACAAAAGATGCTAATGTATGAGTTGCTTTTTCTGAACTAAAAACTTCAGTATTCAGGTTTAATTGCAGCTTTGGCAGTTTGTGATAAATAAGTGGGTTCTGCATTGCAGTTTGGGCCTTCAGCTCTAAAAGGTTCACCATCCCTACTGTCCAGGTTCAGTGGCTCCTTCTTAAGCCCCATCCCAGTGTTTCTTCTACTTTGAGGACCCCAGTAACTTTACATTTGATCCACTGTTAAGCTCAATAAAAATGACTCATCCTTCCTCTCTGTTGAAGGATGTAAATAAATAATTTCCTGGCTCAAAACAGTAGTTATTTTTGAAATGTAGGCAATAGAAGAGCTGTAGAGATACAGATGCTACTTCCGCATCTCACAGGTGGGGAAAGTGAGTCAAAGCCACATTGGAATCCTGTTGCAGGGGGTCACTAGAGAGTGACAGAGCCAGATCTGTCGACTCAGGTAGCAGCACTGACTTCTCGTGCCGGTCTTTGGCAATTCTGTAATTTTTCCTGACCCTCAAATCCTTTGCAATGGTGAACATGCATGGAAGGGGACTTGTTTTTTATCCTTTGGCCACCAGGCTCAAGAAGGAGTCAGATTGGAAGGGCTACCAGCATGAGTTACATCTCCATAAGGGAAAAGACCTTAAGCACAAAAATCATGTCAGTTTTCTCTGTCTATGGCTGTGCTTGGTTTTGAAGTCCTTAGAAGATAAGGAGCACTAATGTGTGATTTTTTTTTTAATTTCCTACTAAGTTCAGAATCCATTTGAAGGCATCATAAATGACCTTTATACAATGAGGGTTTTCTTCCCCATTTGGGAGAAGAGAAAAATGAAGCTCTGAGATGCAAATTAACTCACGTTTTTTGGCAATTACTAGTAACTCCTAAATTTTCCTTAATTCTGTAGTTGCAAAGAAAGTCACCTTCAGAAGGGCGGGAGGGAGGTCTACTGTGCTGTGAAGAGGAAACCTCTCCAAAATCATGTTTCTCAAACTTCCGGTATGAAAATCCTCAATGCTATGTGGGGGCAGCAAGTAATTTTAATAGAAACTATTTGGAATAGTATAGCAGAGCCGTTGTAATGTCGCCAAGCAAGTCGTGGTCCTCAGGCGCTCCCCTCGCTCGCACGCGAGAAGTCAACCCCGTATTAGGTCAGCTTCAGATCAAGTCTTCATTTCCTGCTGAGTATTTTATTTATTCTAGGCTGATTTTTTGTTCAGAGTGTCAGAGAGTATATTGGGCTTGCTTGTGTCTGGAAAGAATAATGAAAGGCTGAAAGAATTAAATTTGGTGCCAAATTAACATCATCCTTCCCTTCCCCGCTGGTCGTTTTTACATCTCAGTCACATTCAGGGTGGTTGGAAGCTCTGCATGTATTTCTCAGGCTCCAGCTCTTATTATATTTGATGAGGAAAGAGTAATCACAGAATTTTTTGAAAGCATTGTGCCAAGATTTCAGAAGCCCTGGGGTATGGGTTTATAGCTTTGTTATTTTAAACCTAAATGCTTTAGCTGTGACTTAAAGAGAAACTTGCCGTGAGTTTAATCTTAATATTAAAATAGCACCAAAAACTGGATTCTGGTGCAGAAGTAAACAAGAACGGAGAGCTGACTCGAGTGTTCAGATGTCCCTGACGTGGTGTCTCTTCTTGTCTTCCAGTACCCTGGTCACTGAAAAACAGCAGCATAGACAGCGGTGAAGCAGAAGTCGGGCGGCGGGTGACCCAGGAAGTCCCCCCAGGGGTGTTTTGGAGGTCACAGATTCACATCAGCCAGCCCCAGTTCTTAAAGTTCAACATTTCCCTTGGCAAGGATGCTCTCTTTGGTGTTTATATACGAAGGGGACTGCCACCGTCTCATGCGCAGGTATGACCACGTTTGATATCTCCAGGTATTTAAAGATATATGTGTAGAGCATTTATGCCCATGGGGATGCCAAAAACATGGACAATAGCAAGTGTTGGCCAGGATGTGGGATAATTACAACACTTGTATAGTGCTGATGAAAACAACAATGCAAGCAAGATCCCTACCGAAGATAGCCAGCCAATAAAGGTAAATTTGGGGGAGCACCTTTCTGTTCAGGGGTTCCGGTTATTGGGTTACCCATTAAAATCATTAGGAGGAGCTGGTGAGATGGCTCAGTAGTCTACAGCAGCTGCTTAGGCAAGCGTAGGCAGGCGCAGAGGACTGAGGTTCAATCTGCAGCACCACATGCTGTGCCAGCTCTGCCTTCAGGGTGGACTGAGCCAGCCAAAAAGAAAAAAAAAAATATATATATATGGAGGAATCTCACTGTATGTGGAAAGAGCACTTTAGCAATCTAAACTTCAGTGGTCGCTTCTCTATGGCAAACCCATACTTCATTCTTTGGAATGACGACCACACTACAAAGGTGAGCTCTTTCCGAGTGTTGAGAATGAGGAGAGATGGTTATATTATAGATCCCACTTTTCCCCCTCTCATCTTTCCTTTAATTTGTCTTCAAAGAAATGATCATTGTGTACAGCACTGGGGATGAATTAGCACAACTTACCTTGGTGTCGTTTTGTAGTAAGAGCTGTAGATCTTGGGAAAAGTCAAATGGAGTTTTCCAGCTTCATTTGCCATTGAATTCATTTGCCATATAAATACCTTAGGGAAAAAATGCAAGTGGAGGAACATACCCATATAGCCAGGCAAAGCTGAATTGAAATGTATTGGCAAAGTATTCATCCAGAATATTGCATTGGAAAATTTTAAAACTATTGACAAACCTGAAGCAGTAAGGCCACCATTCCTTGTCTTTAGCTCATGGCAGACCTTGCTAATCAATGACAGCACTTTTTCTCACTAAGCCCAGTGCACAAATACCTCCAGCATAACTCTCAAAGAAGCCACTACCAATCGACTAAAGTTGACTCTCAAGATGAAACTTATTTTGCAAGTCCATCTTCACAGCCTGAAATGATCAATATAAGGACTCAAAGGCCTACTTCATTTCTGGGCAAGGAGGGTTGCATAAGTTTTTATTACTACACACAGCCCATGCTATAGGGACCAATATGTAAAGTGGTAATCAATGAGGCGTCCATCCATCCAGAAAGATATTTATTGGGCTAGGCACTGGTTGTTCAGAGACGTAAGTTAATACAACCCCTTACCAAGTGGAACTCCCGATACAGAAATCACATCTGCTGTCCAAAGAGATTCTCATCCAGAGGTATGAAGGAATTCAGCTGAAAGGCATTTTTGTAGCTTCTGGCCAGGCAGCAGAGTGCTGCTCTAGGAAGTTATGGAAACTGTGAGGTCGCCTCCTTGACATTCAGGCTCCACTGACTCAAGTGTAGCATAAGGAAGGATTTACAGGGGTGAAATCTGCTTGTGGGCGTTATTCGGATAAGTGGGAACACGCCTCTGGGCACAGCTGAGCATCGCTTTCCTCTCAGCCAGTTGGCTGCGTGGAGCTGGGCTGGGAGGAACATTTCTCCCCCACTTCGTTCCAAAGCACTGTTCTTCCTTCCCTCATCCCTTGCAAGCACCGGGCAGCCAGAGTCATGGAAAACCCAGTGATTACAGCAAGTCAAGTAGGCAGCTCTCTGCAGCTGAGTGATAGTGGACAGCCGCGAGACACACTCCAGCTCGTTTCCCTGCTGGCCTGACACTCGGGGCTCCAATCCTCGGTGACAATGTCTTTTCTTCTTTTGTAGCTACCCCACACTGCCCGTCTCCTGCCAAGCTAGCAATTGTTCTAGTGATCGTCCTCTCAAAATAACTCCACTTTGGGAACGGCCCCATCACACACTGCAAGGGAAAGGAAATGAATAGGCACGGGCTGATGTGTGCCGGGGTTGCAGTTCAGCTGCCAATTTAGGTATTTCAGGGTGCGTGGGTGGGTAGGGGGGAGATTCAGGTAAGCTAGGCATGTTGCAGATGCTCCAAAATGCATGAGACAGGTACAACAGAGGGGCACTGCTTTTAAGAAGAAAGAAAAAGACTCCCTACATATCCTCACATTCATTCGCTGTCATTACATGCATTCATGTCCATTTGATGAGCTACATTTCCTGGAGGAGACAGCGCATAGCTCTTTGCAGGGATAGGTGGCTAACTCACGTCTCTAACTATTACAGAATTTCTCATTTCTGTTGGCGTATCCTATCAAGGAGCATACGTTCTGTGGGGATTGGCAGTCTAGCCAAGGTGACTCATTTGAGCCAGAGAGAGAAAAAAAGATAGAGGTGGGGAGGGGAAAGCTGTGAAATTCCATTGGCTCTGTTGCAAGAAAGGTCTGTGTTTAAATTTTATAGAGTATCATGCTCTGACCAAGAGCCTACAAGGTTTAGTACCCTTGTCCAAGGATATTGAATACAGACAATTCCTTTTTTACTTGCTTAAATTTCCCAAGAATAAGAGCCTGTCCCAGCTGACTTTTTTGAAACTGCATCTTTACAAAAGGCACAGAAGCAACACAGCATTGGCGAGAAAGTCCTGGAGTTAGAGAAGAACTTCTAAATGCAGTACCTACCACAGAATAGTTGGCTGACATTGGACATGTCCCATAACCTGTCTTAACAGTTTCTTTCACTTTCCATGTTCCCTACCTCTCAACATTGTAATTACATAGCAATAAAGATAGGATGGGAAAACACTTATCAACTTGAGCACAATGACAAGATATTTTCTATAAGTATCTCAAGATGTATAAAGCTTAGGGACTGAAGATGCAGCTTGGGATAGGGCGCTTGCAAATGTATGCAAGGCCCTGGTTTCCATCCCTAGCACTGCAACAATAAAATTATCCATAACCCTAGCAAGCACATGGGGGCTAGAGGCAATAATACAAATACAAATTTTTGAAATAAGATCAGTTTTCTAGGTATAGTCTTCCTACTGAAGAAGGAAATGTATTTTATGGCAAAAAAAAATAAATAAATTAGAAAAAGAAGAAAGTAAAACTGCCCACAATTTAATGTGGTGCCAATTGGCCAAATGTTAATATATTGTTTGTGTTATGACAAAGCATATCCATTGTAGTAAAAACAAAAATAACAGCCTGAGAATCTTAGTGCCTTAAAATAGCAAAGGGTATTTCTTATTTATTGTGCATCAGTGGCCCTACTTCTACTCCCTCCCTCCCTAGGGACAGCTGGCAATGTCTGGAAAAATTTTTTTGGTTGTCACAACTAGGCAATTGTTACCATGTCATCAGGTAGAGGTCTGAGATACTGCTAAACCTCCCACCATGCCCAGGGCGGCTCCGGCAGGGAAGTTACCCAGCCTCACAGATCAGCAGCGCAGAAGCAGAAAAGCCCTGCTTTTGGTGCTTGTCTTCAGTGAAGGAGGGCTAGGCTCCAGGTCTCCTCCCCCAAGGACACAGCCCTCCAGAACTTACACTGGCAAGAACTTCCCCAAAAAAGGAAGTAAAACTGCCCCAATTCCTGAGGAATTCTGACTAGGTGTGACAAATAAACTTCAAGCCCTTCTCATCCTAACCAAAGCAAGTCACATCTGAGCATCAGCAGGGCAGGAAATACAATCTCATGATGCCCGTGGAAGGAAGAGCTCCCGGGTAGCATAAAAAGCCCTCATGACATAAAATGTCGTGATACCTCTCCTCAAGGTTGGTCTCTGCATTCACCCTCAATCCTTGTTCTAAAAATAAATTTTTATGGATTTTATTCCTATTGCTAAATTACCTTGAAAGTTTACACTATTTACATTCCCACCTACAGGGAGTATTGTCTAAGTGCCCATTTCAGTTACTTTGATCCTTACATAAACTAGGCATTATCATTTTTTAAGCTTTGTCAATTTCAAAGGTAGGTATTATATTGTGCTTTAAATGCAGCGTGTCTGACACTCTGCGTTGCATTTTTTGAGATATACTCAAAAAGGAAGTCAGTCCAGCCCCTTCATAACCTGCCGACTTGCGCTCTCGTGGGGACCGTGTGTGTACAGCACAAGCCTGGTACTTCTTGCCAAATATTTGAAATCCTGCAAACTGTGTCAGATTTGCTCAGCTCCAGTTCTAGAAAAGAAACAGATCAAACTAGGGAGGTGAAATAATAATCTGACCTGGCTACAGTGCTAGGCATCAAAGGAAATCTCAGAGGCTGTTGCAGTGAGTCAGGATCTTGGGTGGTTAAGGCAGCAAGCAGGTTTGCTTGACAGCTCCTCACTGATTGCTGCTGATGTGTCAAGCCAAGTAAAACCCTCTGCGAGAACAAGTCAATAATCGGCAAATTAGGTACATGATTAACCTGAGACAACAAGATGCAGTTACCGCTTGGGAGCCCTGCCGGGACTTCACCTTCTCTACAATCCTGTTTAGCAAATATTAAAAATGCCTATTTCATCACTCAGACTGATGGAGCCAGGAGCCCAGTGGCTTCCAGCAGCAACTGAGAAGCATGGGCTAGGCTCAAAGCATCAACGGCTCGATTAAAGGGAGGTAGGGGATTGAACAGCGCTAAGAGAAAGGCAGACACCCCACAGGCCCTAATTTGCACGGGGATGCTGCTGTGGGAGGGAAGCGAAAGTACCCAGACATTGAACGAATTAATCAGTGGAAGGGAACTGTTTAAGAGGCCGCAAATTGCCCCATGATCATACCAAATAAATGCAAATATGGCAGTGTGCGCAAGTGTGAACTCAGATAAAATGAGCTGAGCAGACATTCCTATCTGTCCCCATCAGCAGAATTCCCTTAATGACATTTTTTAAAAGCAAATTTATTGGTGGCGATTAGCAGTGTTAGCTTGGGCCAGCGTTGGCTTATCTCTTTCCACATCAAAGCCTTATGTGCAAAGGCTCTCTATTTCTCTGTTCTCTCCTCTTTGCCCCAGCAAGTAAACCTACAAGATTGCAACTAAAAAAGGGACTGGCTGAGTCTCTAGGACACTCTGGCTCCATCAGCTTGCCACCGTTTCTGCACCCCATGGTGCCCAGTGACCAGGCAGGTCCTCTCTCCTGGGCTGCCCAATTCAGCACAGCTGTGAAGGGGAGGCGATGCCCGGGTTGAGAGGTCAGCTCATGCCACAACTCGTGGCGCCCTTTGCAGAAACCTCTCAGAAGATGTTTTGATTTCATTTTGAAGAGTGGCATATTTTTCAGCCATATTTTTAGAACCTTTCTAAAATAACTTAAGGTTTAAAGATATTATGAAACCAATCTGATTCTTCTCCATCGGACTGCTGGTAATAAGGGGCTTTCTCAGGAGATCCACTTAAGATCACGTGGCAGCTTCATAACCACTGTCCACGTCGGAGGGCGCCCTCTTGGGCAGCTAGAGCTTCTGTCCTAGGATCCTTGAGTCTGACAGGAGAGCTGATGTTGGGAGGTAAGAAATGGTGCTGGGCAGGATGCTGAATGCTTCTCGAGAAGAACAGAGCTGAAAACGATGGGCCTTCGAAAGACAGGAGTGGAGAAAAGAGGGACAAGTCACATCACATGCTCAGACTCGGTGGGGTCCTACAGTTGCTGGAATGGAGGATTTTGAAAATTTTCTAAGCAGAGGGTCTTTACCTTTAAGTGAAATTTTGGTATAAAATAGATGAAGGCAATGATTTCATTAACATAAATATAGTGAAAATCCATGATGATGTTAATTTCTGTATATGTATGTTGAATATGTGTGTAGTCAAGGGGACAGTCACACCTTGGAATCCATGGGGGACTGGCTCCAGGGTGCCCGAATCTGAGAACACTCAAGTCGCTTAGGTGGGGACCAGTGCGCATCCTCCTGTAGATTTTACATTACCTTTAGATGGCTTGTAATATCTAATATGGTGGAAATGTTATGTAAATAGTTATCAACTATCAGGTTTGGGAATGCTGACAAGAAAAAATGCCCCTATTCAAGAGAAATATATATTTCTTCTGAATATTTTTCCATCCGTATGAATCCATAGATAGCGACAGCAGACATCGATATGCCTCCAGGGACAGAGACCAACTTGTGAAAGAGGTTCTGCAGAGGGCTAAGAGAAGCATGTGGGGCCAGGATTGGGCTTTTAAAGTACTTATTTTTAGTCAAAATAAAATATTAAAGGTAAGCAAACCTTCAGTATATGTGTGAACACACAGAAAGACTGGAAATAAGTACAGCCAAATCATAATACTTATTCATTTGAATTAAACTATAAACCTCCCGATTTTTGTTATGTCTCTCTATGTGTCTTTAGGAAGTGAGTCTATGACATGGTTGAGTCTACTTTGAATTTTTAAAAAATCCTTGGGAGAACACAGGTGATATCTGTAATCTCACTCTGAAGATACAATTGATTCATGTATTTATTTTCTTTGCACTCTTTGGAGAAAAATCATAAGAAATACACATAAGGAGTTGCAAATAGCTGCTGTATTTTCTTTCATCATTTCCCTCCCAGGCACTAGATACTCTTCAATTAAATTGATTCAGAAGTTTGAAAGAGAAGTGGAAGGAAATAATTATTTCAAAGTTGTGTTACTTAAAATATCTAAGAACTGCTTACATCCCTATGCTTTAGGTATAAAAGTAGGCAGTTGTGGCCAGGCTTGGAAACTGTCCTTTAAAAAGATCCCTGTTACAGTAGCTGTTACATATGCATTCAGAATCCCACTGCTAGTTTCCCATGCTGACATGAACATGGACCTGTTCTCTGCCTGGAATTTGCTAGAAGAGGATCCACCAGTCCAGCTGCTTATGACTTTATCTAAGCAGACACACATCAGCCTGGAGTTAAAAAAGAAAAGTCCAGTACAGATTTTCTAAGCTTCCTAATAAATGAGTTACAGAAGTTCAAATCTGTGTTCAGAGATGTTAGGAAAAGCTTTGTTCCAAGATCTTCACAAAAATTAAAAGCTTGTGGGATGTCTATTGAAGGCTTTCTCAGGTAGGACGCTTTGTAAAGCAGCAAAAAGAAAATGGTTAGAAGATATCAGTATTCATTTACCAATTGTCTGATCATTTATGCAAATAATCTCTACTCAGAAACCCCTCCCCATTTAATACTAGTGTCTATTAGTATAGACACTATACTAACAATAATCATAATACTCTCGTAACAACAATCATAATACTCTCTGGCATTATCACCGAGAGCTACCGTGGACCTAAGACTGTCTATGTGCGTTAATTTAGTTTGTCCTTACAGCCATAAGGTGAGGCAGGCCCTACTTGGGAGCACTCCCACTTTACAGAAGGAAGGACTGAGATGGAGCTGAGGCCCGCAGAGCTGCAATGAATTGTACAGATCCATCAGACACTGTCCTACTGCTTCTCTTTGGTGCTCATTTCCAGGAGCATCTGAAATAATGTAAACTGCATCATTTTCAGAATAAAATTACAATTCTGCCAAAACCAGGAATTTCATTAAGTCAATGAAAGTGGTGCTGGAGTTCTTCTAGAATGTGTCAAAGGAAACCCTAGTAAATATGGATCTGGCTGTGAATGTACAGCTGAACATCAAGGCAGAGAGAATTAACAAAGAAGGTGACAAGATCAACACTTTCAGGCGGATGATTATAAAGGCAGCAAAAGAGATCCTGTGAAATCTGATGAAGACATCTACTTTGCTCACAGAAAAGTCCTTTTAGATTGTGTTGGGCTGGTCAAACGGAAAGGGTGCTGTATTGTTCTCATGTGCTTCATTGATTTGAAGATGCACATAAAACTCATCCTCTGACACCTCTGAAAACAGGATGTGTTTGGCGATCAATGAAGCTGAGATAGAATAAAATGTTGGGTGTCACATTTTTGTGTATGTATAAAAACTCAATATTCATTCTAACAATTGCACCTTCCTAAATCTGAGATAAAATAAGCTGGCTTTTATACCTGCAGTTTCCTCTTGCAAGACAAAGTCCTAAGCAAACATTTTCTGATATGTTGAGTGTATTTACTTTAAGTGGCCTCTTACTCATTCCAAATATCCTCAACAAGTGGTTCCTACTATAGGAATCAAGTCAGTATGGAGTTTCATTATAATCTTTAAGAAAAAAAATATATATATACATATATATAAAGTAATATTTGAACAAGCATTCTCTAGAATGTTGTTGTAGCCATTGAATGTGGGTAAGAAAGGATGGTTGGTCCTGACTCCTTAGCTATAAGTCACACCCCTCAACACTTTCAGTCTGTGACTCTGACCCAGTCTCATCCCTCCTCTGCAGATTAGGGTGATAATATTGTGTATTTCTAGCACTGTTGGCAGGATAAGTAAAAACATTACAGTTATAAAGCACTTAGACATGTGCTAAGATGATTTTTTCATAAACCCATGTTCAGTACCTCAAAAAAAATTTTTTTTAAAGTCTAGCTGATTTTTTTATTTTTAATCATTCCATAGTAAACTTCTTTGCAGGCATATGTACTTGTATTTTTTAATATTTTTTTTTCTGCACTTTTTCTTTTTGGCACATGCCTGTAGTTCTAGTACTTGGGAGGCTGAGACAGGAGGATCATTATGAGTTTCAGGCCTGCCCAGGCTACCTAGTGAGTTTAAGACCAATCTGATCTGCATAATGAGACCCTGTCTCAAAAAGATCAAAAAAATATTTTTTTTATATTAAAGAGAATAGAGAAATGGAAAAAATAAAATAAACTGATGCAGAATTTCAAAACAAAATGGCAGGAAATTAACAATGGTTATTATGTATTGTTGTCTTCAACTTCAAAGCAATTGCTCAGATTACCAGATATAAGTATGCAAGATTGATCAAACAATTAAGTATAACTGTCCCTTTCAATAAACCAATAGAAATTAATAGTATAATTATCTGAACTATCTTGCCTGTGTTAAAGTAGTACAATTACCTTAGCTATCATGTGTGTGTGTGTGTGTGTGTGTGTGTGTGCATGTGCATATTTCCCATCTTTTCCCTTTTCCCCCATTTTAATAATTTTCTTGCAATGAATTCTTAGAATAAAACTACTAACTCAGAGGACTTACAGTACATCCAGGCTTTATAACAGTAACAGTAGCCGCAAGTGTAGCTCACATGGATAGGGTGCTTCCTGTGAGCCAAGCCTAGCTCATGTGACTGCAAAGTTAAGTCCCCTGATTGTAACTTTGGGGAGGAGAGAGCAGGTGCCCAGCCTGCAGCTGTATTTCACCCAAAGTCACCAACTGCCGCCTGCCACAAGGTCAGGCCCTGCTTTAAGAGAAGCCAGACAGGGCGTGCATTCTGTTCTTCCCCTTTAGTGCTTGGGAAGTTGTTGTGGGCCTGGACACCTTCCCAATTTATTCCCTCTACTTGATGATGTATTTGATATATTTTCACAACCTGTGAAACCCTTCCCTATTGATCTTGGGAAGGCAAAAAGCCAACTCTGACATTTTTGATAAACCATTGGCTAAAAACAATTAGAAGGGAAGGTGCAGTAAATAAGAAATCACATCAGCAAAACACAGAGAGGTAAATTTTCCATTCTTCCAGCTTCATGGCACAGCCTGTGTGTATCTTGTGATGACCTTCAGATGTTCATCAGTTTCGCTGACCTTGAGCACAAGATCTCTAGAGTCGACACCGACACCATTGCTGATTTGGTCTTTGGTGTAATAACATCGACCCTGCTCCCGGGTTGTATCAAAAGGAAGTGTGATGAAGGCGTGACCTTGTGGGAAGAAGAAGTACAAGAGCAATCCGCGCATGTGCTCACCGGGATTCACCGAGTGAATGTCAACGCTGCAGGCCCAGATACAGGAGGCACTGACTCTAAGAGATAGAAATTCGCCATGGTAGCATCTAGGGAGGTGAGCCCTAGGGTGCAGCCCAGGCAGAGGGCGTGAACAGTTTCTCCATCGTCATTCTGATCTGGGGCTTGCTATTCTGTCTGCCGTGAAGTAGCCTAAGTGTTTACAGAGGAGTCTCTCTAGGTTCAGTCTCACCACCCTTCAGATGACACCTCTTCCTCTTCAGGTTGTTAGGAGAATAAATGAGATGATGCCTACAAAGAGTAAACACCCAGAGAGCCCAATGAACCCACCTGATTGGCCTCCAGCCCTTGCAGCTTATTCCACTGAGTGACTCCTTTCCCCTCCCCAGCTTGGTATAAATATCTGAAAGGATGGAGGTCTGGTACAGCTCACCAGAGCAGCTGCTCCGCCTGTGTCCACCTAATGCAGCTCTCTAGGAATGGGGGAATCATAGGCAGCATGCGTCCTCTTCACACTGAGCCCTTTACCTTGTTCAGCGCCAAGATCATGTGCAGAGTGTGCAACAACCATTAGCTGTTGGCTGTTACTATTCCGAAAGGCTGGGGTACGTGCACTTGGGAAACACAAAAGTGGCCCCCGACTCCCAACCTGCGGGGCACTAGAGTTGGCTTCCTGCAGGAAAGACTGCTCAGGATGAATCCTGGGGATGTAGGATAAGAGTTAATTAAACATGTAAAGAGTGAGGAGTGAAGGGGAAGGCCTTGCTAAGCAGAGGACAAATGGAGATGCCCTTGTGGTGAGGCATGAGCTGGAACATCATGCAATGGTCACTTTCTTTTAAGAAATTTTACTTTTGCCTAGTTGTGGCTCGCTGACAAGGACATAGCTGCTCCTTTTGGTACTGGTTCTTGCAGGCCAGCAGTGACCAAGACTGGGAAGCCCGTGGAGGGGTAGTGGCTGTGTCCTGTGTCGAGTGAGTACAGATTTATAGCAGACACACAGCTCCAGCTAAGAACATATATTCAATAGAAGGCAGCATAAAGCCCAGAGTCACCCTTTGAACTGGAAACATCTGCTTTTATGTGCTGCAGGAATAGTGTCATTGTAAAGCGATCAGAGCTTACAGTGTTCAGCTATAAGAATATCTCTCCTCAGAAATTTGATGTGAGAGACCCTGTTTTCTGATCGACGTCTCATTCTGCCAAAGGCAGGCCACGACATTTAGTTATCACGCATTGAGCACCTACTCACCTACTGTGTGCCACATGCCAAGGGACTGGAGCAGTGAACAGGGCAGCACTGGACCCCACTTTGCCACTGGTAGGCACTGATGCCTCTCTTAAGAATTCCCAAGAAGGCCCACCCACCAAGAAAGACCCTGTTCTCCCTCCACCCTGCAGGCCCTTATGTCTGTTTTAGCTACAAATCCCAGCTAGAAACAACTCTGAGAGGAAGTAGTAGCACCAGAATATGCAAATAGTTAGTAGCAATAATGATGCTTAATCTTTACCCTTTTCTGTTCATCCCACCATTCCTACTCTCTCCTACAAACAATATTCAAAATGTACTTCTTTTAATGAGAGACAAAGTATCTCCTTTAGTACCTAAAAAATAACCCCACAATTTAAGGTTTGATACATGAGAGAGTAGGATCTTGCCAGAACCCATAATCTGCTTATCTTCAACCAGGAAACCGCTAACACTCCTGCCAAGCCCAGTAGGCCCTCGTAGGACTTAGGCTCAGTAAACACTCCAGACCAAACCTTTCTTATTCATGAAGAAAAGGAGCTCTGCTTTCATCTTCTAGAGCCAACCATCAGAGCACGCTATCTCTGAAGGCCCTCCATCAGCTTCCCCTACACTAAAAGGAAAATCTGGAGTCGTGCTAGAAGACAAGATCTCCAGGCATCTCCACAGCTGCCCATGTGCTTGTCTGCAGTCGGAGCTCAGTAAATGTCTCGTGCAGGATCAGTTGCCCTGGCCTGCTGGGCCTCCCTGCAGCCTGGTTAGGCAGCCATCTCTTCCTCTCCTTGGACTCCACTGTGTCACCCTGCTCACTGACACTGCATCATGAGAAGCTCTTGGTTCCTTATGGGGGTCATTCTCCAACGCTACAACAAATACCTGGTAAATCAATATTCAATAATCAACAGATCAACTTATAGAAAGGAACAGATTCTCTTGGCTCAAGTTTCAGAAGAGGTCTTGGCCCCTGACAGATAGATTCTGTTGCCTTGGGCCTGTGGTGGGCAACATGCCATGGTGGGAGCACAGAGCAGAGTGAAGCTGTTCACTTCATAGGCAGGAATGGAAGACAAAAGAGAAAAGAGTTAGGGTCCCACCAGCCTCCTCTTGGATACTGCTCTGAACACAGGTGAGCTACCCCCAAGGTCCATCTGAGAGGATCTGACACCTGTCAACAAAACCAAGCTGGGATGTAGCCATTTAAAACATGGGCCTCTCTTGTTTTTGCTTTTTAATTTTATTGAGAAACAAATAGCAATGAGACAGCTTCAAAACTGATTAGTGGCACAGTTTCAATAATTAATACATTGCACATTGTTGTCTTCATAGTGGTTATTCATAGTATAAGATGCAGACAGGATATCCTGCCCCAACGCTATTAGTACAAATCTTTCTTATTGAATTAAGAGAAAGTAGCTGTATATCTATCTATCCTATTTTGTATATACAGATACAAAATGGTCCTTCATTTATATCCCCTTTTGTTATTTAGTCTTGTCAGAGATAGGTATTCTATTGCCATTTGAATATTGTAGGTGCATGATTTCAGCAAAATAATCCAATATAGTCCAGTAGTCCATAACAGTATGTGTTATCCATAGGACTGGCAATGTCAGAAGTTGTTGACTGGGGCCCTTTACAGCTCAGCATATTAATATGGCTTTACTTTTCATACCTCATTATTATACTTTTCTGCTGGATGGTTAAGACCAAGATAAAGCAAGACCTATATAACAAGAGATGTAACTTTTATATCTGACAAAGTCAGTCAAATCCCCTCAGGATTTACCCTGAAACCCTGTACTGCAGTTTATAGATCCTTTGTCCATGGATGAGTCATGGCATTGCTTGACCAGTTTGCTCTCTGTGAAAGCCTGAGAGAATGTTTTATTTCCAAGTGATTCTTCTTAGGTATACTCTACATAGTCAGTCACTTTCCTCTGTGGCCCCATTTGGGACATCACTGAGTTAGAAGGATTTATAGTACAGGTTCTCTTATATCAGGAGTCCTCAATGACCTTGAAAGGTTAGGGCCAAAATGTTGGCTATCCTTATACCCCTTCTTTTTCTCTAATTTTTTGGTCTGAAAACAAGTTGTTAACCCTCCAGAAGAGAAGTTTAATGATATTATTACCCTATAACATAGGCAGTTGAGGTTAAACTCACTATCTGTCTGAATATCAAACATTTTGGACATAACATGGAACAGGTATTTTCCATCAAGTATTGATATGTTGAACTTTAAATCCCTACAGAATGTGAAGAAAAAATATTTTAAAAAATAGGAATAAACAATTACCTATTTTTACACAGAAATTTGGATATCTAACCACATACAACATTATAGCAGGACAGTCCTATGACATTTTTTTCTTGCCTCTTGTTTTCATTTATTACCCTTTTTAAAAATAAACATTTACTTGAGTGACAATATAGCAGTACCTGAAAAGCAGTACATATTTAGAAGACCATAATGGCAGGCAATCCAACCATGACCCTAGCATTACACATTGCATCAGTGGAGTTGCTTAGTTCACAGGTATCAACATATATAGTTAGTCAGGGTGAGAATCCTACCAATTAACTGCTACTTTTAAAAACCTGCTGAAGATTCTCAGGATCATTGCCTTAACTATCTTGTGTATATAAATGTATGGTTTTGCTCCTGTCATGTTTCCTAGTTTTTTTCCTTGCCCTCTCTTCATTGTCTAATCCTTAAGTTCTTGTTTTCCTTTTAATTGTGTTATACCTTTCTATTTTTATTTCTTCTGAGTTCTTACAGTAGGGAGACTATATGATATTTACACATGTGTGTCTGGTTTATTTCACTTATGAGTATATCTTCAAGTGGCATCCACTTCAATATAAAGGTTTCAAGTTTATCATTCTTTATAGCTGAGTAATACTCCATTGATAAGAATACCACTTCTTTTTCATCCATTCCTCAGATTATGGGCATCTTGGTTGTTTCCAAGATTTGGCTATCACGAATTGTGCTGCTATAAACATAGGTACACATATTATTATGATATGACATTTTCAGTTCCTCCAGGAAAATTCCCAGTAGGGGGATAGCTGGTTTGAATAGGATTTCCAGTCCTAAATTTTTAAGGAGTCTCCACATTGATTTCCATAATGGTTGCAGAGTCTACATTCCCACCAGCAGAGGAGAAGGGTTCCTTTTTCCCCACAGCCTCTCAAACATTCGTTGTTGGTTGATTTCTTTATGATAGCCATTCTTTCTGGAGTGAGATGGTATCTCAGTGCTGTTTTAATTTGCATTTCATGAATGGCTAGTGATGTGGAGCATGTTTTCATATATTTATTTGCTTCTATAATTTCATTCTCTGAGAAGTGTGTGTTCATCTTGGATGCCCATTTCAGGATTGGGTCTTTAAATTTAGGGACCCTAATGTTTTTTAGTTCTTTATAAATTCTAGAGAGAAGACCTTTGTCAGGGTGCTTATTAGTTAAGATTTTTCCCAATTTATGGGTTATCTTTCACTTTGTTGGTAATTTCTTTTGATGTGCAAAAACTTCTTAATAAAAAAGGAGGTCCCAGTTGTTAATTCTTTCAAGAATTATCCCCATGCGATTTTTTTCTATACCAGGGATTGAACTCAGGACCTGCACTTGTCAGGCAAGCACTTATTCTACTGAGCTCTCTCCCTGGCCCTGTGATTTGATTTTTGTTCATGAACTCTTTGCCTACTCCTATGTCTTCAAGAGTTCCTCCTACTTTCTCTTCCAGGATATTTCGGGTTTCTGTTTGTTTTAATGTTTAGATCTTTAATCCATTTTGACTTTAGCTTAGTGCATGGTGATAGAACTGGGTCAAGTTTTAGTTTTCGGCATGTAGAAAGCCTGGTTTTCCAGCACCATTTGTTAAAGAGGCTCTCTTTCTTCCAGTAAGCTTGTTTGGCCCCTTTGTTGAAGATCAGGTAGATGAGTGTGTTTGTAGGGGCTCTGCATCATCTAATCTATTCTGTTGATCCTCAAGTCTGTTTTTTTGCCAATACCATGCTGATTTTATCATAGTAGCTTTGTAGTATAATTTCAACTCAGGAATTATAATGCCTCCTGCCTTGTCTTTGTTGCCCTAGATTGCCTTTGCTATTCTAGGTCTTTTCAAAACATGGACCTCTTGGGACAGGTGACAGAACTGTAGCACTCTGCTTTTTAGAGGTGGAGGGGCATCCCTTCTTCCTGCAGTTTCCTTCAGCAGATATTCACTTGGCTCTGGACTTGCTTATGCAAGATTTCTGCCACAAATCTTGCCCTTGGTGAGCCCTTTCCTGTCAAGTGAGTCTAAAACAGGACACTCCTCTATAGTTTGTCTCCTTGTCCTGCTTTCTTTCACTTAAATCCACTTAGGCATAATTTTATAATGACCGAATCAATATACCCATTTTTAAAGGAGCACTTTAAAACGTGGAAGTGTATCCACCAAGGAGTAGCTGCTGTGATAGTGATGTAGAACTCCCCCTGCCCCATAAAGGAGCCCCACCCCAGGCCTCATGCCCCCCCCCCCAGCCAGCGCACTTGGGACTGGATTTGTCTCTGCCAGAGGGGATCGTGTACGAGACCCAAGCTTCTGTGTGTCTGGTGTCAGCATTCTCATGTCATCCTGCACATCAGTGCCCTTGCCTTTGATTCCTGAGTAGATTTTCTGTTGTGTGGATGTACAGTGTCCCCCTTGGCCCATGGGGGATATGGCCCAAGACCCCCAGGGATGCCAGAACCAATGCCTATGCACAATATATTTTTCTATACATTCATTCCTAAAATAAAGTAGATTGTTTATATTTTATTTTTTTAACTTTATGCAAATACAATTCAATCCTCTATAGTCCCCTAAGTAAGGACTTGTTTCTTAAACTGTGATCTTCCAAATATATTGCTCCTTAATGCCTCCAACACATTGGTTAGTGCCAATTCATATGAAGCACCAGCAAGAACGAGAACTTGGAGATCTTTTAAATAATTGAGTAACATTCATCCATTCAAGAAGCATTTTTTAGCCAGGCCTGGCAGAACAGATTTGTAATGCCATGCTCTGGGAGACAGAAAGCAGGAGAACAGCAAGCACAAGGCCACCCATTGAGCCAACTGAGTGGTTTAGCAAAATGGGCTGGAAAGGCAGCTCAGTGTGAAGTACCTGGGTTGGATTCCCAGTACCAAAGAGGGAAGAAAAAGAATTTATTAGGCACCTAGCTCCCAAGACATCTGCCTGAGTAACAGACCTATCATGCCATCTAATTTGTAAAATCATAACATCGTACTATAATGAAAGTATTGTAATGAGGGGAACACTCTTATGTTCTCTCTTGCTCACTCGCTCGCTCTCAAAATTCAAAGCAAATATTAATTTTTTCAGTCCACAATTGATCATGGCTAAGTGAAGCTGCAAAACACAAAACTTTGGAGATAGAGGTGCCAGGGAGAAGCCTCAGTGGAATAAGTGCTTCCCTGGCAAGCACAAGGGTCTGAATTCAATCCCTGGTTCTGCAAAAAAAAAAAAAAAAACCAACTTTGGAAATGGGGTGACCCCAGTAGTACACTTTGTCTGCCACTTTTTTTGATGTTAAGGAGCATCAGAGTTGGCTGACTGGCTTTAGGTTTTACCCCTCACCCACTCCACTCCTTGGTACTGGCTTCCCCACTCACAGTGTCGATTCTAGGAGGGCAAGAGTTGTGTCCATATCACCCACTGCTGTGTGCCTGGAGCCCAGGGCAATGCCAGGCGCACGGTGAGTGCTCAGTCTTGGTTGGATGAATGACTGTTTTTACACTCATTTTCACCCACACACAAGGAAGGGGGAAAAGTGAAGAGCTGTGCTTAAAGGGTTCTTTTCTATGAATGCTAACTTAGAAACCATTATGTGAACACACACACACACACACACACACACACACACAGGTAAGCCTGCCCAGGCCCTGTCCTAGCTGCCTGTTGTTTGGGGTATTGACTCTGTCATAGTTCAGCAGATTAAGGCTGTGCTCTCTGAGCCCAGCCGGCTGGTGTGAATCCTGACTGCACCACTTTCTGACCTCCAGGCAAGTCACAGAGCCTCTCTGTGCCTTAGTTTCCTTCATGCAAAGTGAACTTAATTTGTATTCAAAAAAAAAAGAAAGAAAGAAAGAAAATTATGACATGAAAAAAAAAAAATTTGTATTCAAGGAGTTTTTATGAACCTGAAGACTGTTCATGAGAGTCACACAGGACAGAATCCAGCCTCATGAAATGACAGCGCACAGTGTCAGCAGAGCAGTTAGCAGGCAGCAACACCAGGAAATTGCGGTGCTTACTAACATTTCTAAAAAAATTTTTTTTACTTTTTTAATCCATGTTTGCACTTACAAAAGTATTACATTCATGGTAGGAAATTGATACAGTATACCACATTTAAATTCTTTTTCCCCTTCTGTCCACCCCTCTTTTATATTCCCAGCATCAAACTCATTTATGCATCTTATAAGGCCTTATAAAGTTATTTATATACTCAGATTAAAAGACAGGATGATAGACCAAAGAAGGCATGAAACATGTATGACCATACCAAGTCACGGTACAATTTAGACACATACCCATACTGGATTATAATAACTTTATTCTCACTCTATTCCTATGAACTTTTATTTCATTCTTTTTTTTTTTTCTGTATTTTACGGAAGGGCCTACAGGGTGTTCAGGGTCTCACTACTATACCAGACTCGTAGTGATCCACCTGTTTACAGTCTCTCAAATGCAGAAATTACAGGCATGCACCACCACGCCCAGTCTCAATATCTAGCTCAGTGCACCCTGGGGAGTTCGAACCCCTGACCTTTGCACCTGTTTGCAAGCCCTTTAATCTGCTAAGCTATTTGTCATTCTTTATATATTGAGTTTTTATATAAAAGAAACCATGTGATATTAAAGCACATATGTCTGATTTACTTCATGTAACATTGTGGCCTTTAGAAAAAGATAAATCAAGGCATATCATGTACTATTACAAATTCCCTGTGATGAATGTGATCATTGAATATACCCATGTTGTACCAATAAACTTAATTACATTTAAAATGCATAATTTTTTCAAAATATCATTATGGGCTCAAGATATATCCACTTTCCTACAGACAACTCCAGTTTATCCTTCTTTGTGGCATACTAGTACTCCACTGTGTCTAAGTATCACATCTTACTTATTCATCTCTTGATGGACAAATAGGCTTTCCAAAATATAGTTATTATGGGCTATGCTGCTGTAACCATGGTTACACACTCGTCATTGTGACGAGATGTCTTAACTCTATTGAGAAGATACCTAAAAGGCCAATAGCTCACTTAAATGGAATTTCTACTTTCAGTTCTCAGAGGAATCTCCAGACTGATACACACAGTGGCTGTGTCAGTTGATACTCTCACCAACAAGGAAGAAAGGTTCCTTTCACCCCACAGCCGCTCAGTATTTGTTTTTAGTTGCCATCTTGCTGGTAGCTACTCCAGAGGGACTTTCAGTGTTTGCATATTCATTTCTCAAGTGGCTAATGATGTTGAACACTTTTTCCATGGATTTACAAGCCATGTGCATTTCTTCATCTGGAAACTGTCTGTTCATTTCAGATGCCCATTTTTCATTGGGTTTTTAAATTTGAGAAATCTTCTTAGTTCTTTATATATTCTAAATATTAGTACTTTGAAGAGTAGCTGGCAAAAGACTCTTTCCATTCTATAATTTATATCCTCATTCTGCTGATGGTTTCCTTTGCTGTGCAAAAACTTTAATTTGATGTAATTCCATTTATTGATTCTTAGTATATTCCTTGTGCAAGTAAGGTTCTGTTCAGAAACTTTGTGCCTAAGCATACTCTTAAAGGATTTTACCTATTGTCTTGCAGCAGATTAAGTGGTCTTTAACATGTCGTGTCCTTTTAGTGGTCACCCCACAAAATGCATCCCATGGGCATCATCAGCTTTACCTAGATATTGATTCCTCTGGGCCTAACAGAGACCCATAACAGGTTCTCATTATGATCCAGGCATGGTTCTAGGCACAGAGGATGCAGTGCTGAGCATAACAAACAAGGCCTTTGCTCTTCAGGAATTAACATCCAAGCATAAATTAATGAAGGCTGGGAGACAGCTCAGCAGTCTAAGCACCTGCCTGGAAAACACAAGGACCCAGGTTCAGTCCCTGGCACCACATGGCACACTGAGCCAGCCACTGAAAACAGGCATGGTAGTGCAAGCCTATAATCCCAGCGCTAGAGAGACTGAGAACAGGAGAATCATTACAAGTCTGAGTCACATAGCGAGACCCTGTACCAAATACATTTTTTTTAAAAAACTATAAATTAATATATATGCAACACATTTTCTCAGAGTGATGAGTTTTCCTATGGATGGCAGCAAGGAGCAGCACCAGAGGGATTTAGAGTAGATGAGAGGTCATAATGTTTGTGCAAGGCTGGGCACAGGAGACGGCTGATACAAAGTCACTGAGGCAAGCTCCAGAAACAGAAAGAAGGGCACTGTGGCTGGAGCGCAGGAAGTGAGGAACTCAGAAAGCTGAGGAGTAGCTGGCTCTCAGAGAACTTACAGATCTGGTAGGGGAGGCTAGCACCCCACAAGACCACTGACCTATCTGAGCGTCTTTCTTTGTCTCTTCTGGTGAGACCTCCTTATATCCCCAGGAGCTGCTGCTTCTGCTCAAGCCTGAACCCAGCTGTGCTGTGTGTTTCCTTTCTCCCTATTCTCTGCCCAGTAACACTTGGAAGAAGACTCACAAACCAGCCCAACCACTAGCCCTGGCCAGCTTCGTGGAAAACTTGGAGAAGCCTCTTATAGTGTTTTGACTCATGCAAATCTAAACTCAAATCTCTGGCTGGCTGCCAGGCATGCTCAGTGGCTCTGGGTTCTTGCCTCCTCCTCCAGCAGCCATGGCTGTCTACTAAGCAGCAGGGATAAGGCAAGGGTCTTGGGAGGGCAAAATGAGACAGCATACATCAGCATTTCTGATGTATGGCATGTAACGCACATACAACCAGAAAGAAGCTTAATGTGGTATGATGGCTTTTTCCACTATTGCAAGGTGGAGAGTCATGAGAGAATCGAGATGAATTCTACCCGACCCTGACTCCAAGCAACGGGAAGTTCCTTTGGGCTTCTGGAGAGGCTAGCCCAGTGAGTCGCTGTAGCCTGAAAATGCAGGTGGTCACTGCTGTCTGCAAGCAGAGGAGCTCCTTCTCCGGGGCCCCCAGCACTGCCCAAAGTCCAGCCAATTGCCTCCAGTCAAGTCAGTCAGATTCTGTAAGTGGAAACTGAACAGAGGGAGTCCTGAACAAGATGAGAAAGGCCACGTTCAGGGAAGCCACCTCCACTGGAGGGCACTGCCCTTTGGAAAGAGGACAAAGAAATGGAGCAATCAGACAAGCACCCCTTGCCACAGGCCTGACTAGAGGCAGAGAGAAATGAACTGTCTGAGTGAGTGACCCACTGCCACTAACTCCTCGGCACTGTCACCAGATATGACCAGGGACCCTGTAGTAATGTGGTTTCAAGCAGCCCCTGCTCACACACGAAGCTCACACTGACCAGCTGCAGAGCATGCTTTGCTGTCTGAGGGAGAACAACATCTGATAGGGAGGCTAGGGACACGACCAGTGCAGAGGAAGGAGGGCAACTGTCCACTATTTGTGGGAAATGTCACTATTTATTGCTTTTCCCAGTCCGCATCAGCCCTCAGCAAGCAGACGTTCCAAATAGCAATAAACTTATTTTCCCCGTCTCCTGGGGTCCTGGACCCGGTAATAACATCTTCCTGAAGGGCAATGAGTCTGTCTTTAACCTTGCCCTCCTTGGCAGGTATGTACCGGTGCAGCTTCCAGAAGCTTCTCTGGACTTCACACACCCCACATGCAGATGCCTTCCTGTGCCTGAGACTGACAGGCCCTGCTCAGTGGTCCAGGCACCTCTTCTCTCTTCCAGCTCCTCTGGAAACCCACTAAGTTATCTTAATTACCCTTCCTCCTTGGTCTCTGCCAAGAAGTTGAGAGATTTATAATTGGATCAGTCAAATATTTGCTGTGGTTTATTTCTCTGCCTTGCGTGCTCTTGTGAAAGTTACATTTTCATGTCACTTTGGGATATGAGTGATGGCTCGCAGCACAGCCTTCAGGTTCCGTGCCAGCGTGAGTTATTTTCACAGGACAGTGCGAAAGAGAGGACGTTAGGGGTGGCGGTGTTTATTTAGGATGATTCAGCTGTCCCCTTTTGGGTGGCTGCAAGAGACACAAGCTACTTAGGGAGACAGACTTCCTCCCATGACCAGCCCGCACACAGATTCATCTTCTGTTGGGATTTGCTCCTGTCCCTTGAGTCCCCATCCAAGCCTTTGCAGAACTATTAGACATAATGTGCCATCCCACCTTGTTAGTCAACCAAGCATAGCATGGTCCCTAAGTCTTCCCGTGTCCTGGATTGATCACCACAGGTCCTGGAACAGAAAAATCAGACCTCCCTGGTCCTAAGCCTGAGTTATTAGCTCCCTGGGATGGGCCCTGCAAAGGGGACTCTGGCCAGGGCCCAAGCTTTTGGAAGCTGGCCTCCTTCTAGTGTCAGGCGTCTGCCAAGCAAGCTGGCCAAGCTGCAGTCTAGGACTGCCGTCCCACAGAGCAGAGGCTCCCCTGAACCAGATGGCCTCCCCGCAAACCCTCTCCTCCCTGGCTCCCGGCCCCCTACCCTGGAAGGCAGTTGGCTCGCTCTGCCTGCCTTATGTTTCCAGCTCCCAATCCTTTCCTGGGCTCCAGCAATGGTGAACACGGGTTTGTGGTGCTGCTTGGTACATGGTAGCCTGTGAGTGAGGAAACCATCTAATCCAATCCGGGGCACTTCAGAGACAGAAAGGAGGACTGCAAGGTGCAAACTGGGAGACTCGTGAGCAAAAGGAGATAAATAGACATCCTACACATCACAGAGTTGGAATTTTACCAGGGGGAGATGGCAAAATTTACCAGGGGGAGATGGTAAACTGGAGATGCTGCCAGTCTCCCCTTGGGGGATCAGTGCTTCCTTGATCTGGGAAGAGGCAAGGACTGAGGAAATCTATGAAGGCCACCCTGACGTCGCAGATCTCATCATTTCAGCAGCCTAATGTATTAAGCATTTATCAACTGCTCAGTACAGTTTCAGGCCATCCTCCAACTGCTAAATCTAGGACGCAGGCCACTCCTATCTCATGATTCCACTATCGTGGGCTGTTAGGTGTCCTGGCAAGCCACGTTCAGTGGCACACACATTCAATCGCAGAACTCCTGAGGCTGAAACAGGAGGATCCAAGGCCAACCCAACCCCTTCTTAGCGAGTTGAGGCCCATCCTCAAAATTAAGAAAAGGCTGGTATGGACACCATTTACAAACGTGTTGTGTTATTCATTTGTTATTGAACAAATATTTCTTGACCTGATTCTGCTCCAAGTGAATTTGATTCATCAGTGAGTTCTAATGATGACAGTGGCTGGGGAGATAGCTCAGTAGAATAAGCACTTGCCTGGCAAGCTCAAGGTCCTAAGTTTAATCCCTAGTACCTCAAAAACCAAAAAATATAAGGAAATTACTAAATAAAATCTAATGATGACAGACAAAAAAGATTAAGGCCAGTGGCCCACATACAAAGCACCAGCTGTCCTGAGTGCTTTCAATGTACTGACCCAGTCCTTAGCACAGTGTTTCAATGCAGATACTGTTATTCCCATTTTAAAGATAAAGGGACCAGGGTACAGAGAACTTAAACAGCTTCACAGGGAATCTAACTCCAAAGACCTCACCCTTAACCATGTTAGCTCGCAAATGATATCCCCTCACTGTTTAGATTCTTCTTAGTGAGGTAACAGTGGTGTAAAAACAGCTAGATCATTTTATGGAGTGTTAGCTTGGAAGAAATGGGGTGGAATAGAGGACTAAGACATCAGCGGCCACATCATGCCATCCCCTCATGCCCCAGTACCTTATTTGAGAACCTGCAAGTGGCAGATTCCTCCTTAAATGAAAACTGCCCTCCAAGCTTCCACAGGAGGACTCCGAGGAGCCAGCCAAAATAGATGTACTCTCTCCACTCTGAAAAATGCCTTCTCCCAGAGTAATTGGATTGGTTGGACAGTAAGCACTGCAACTACTCCTAAGCCATTTCTGTGTCCCTCAGCTGGCCGGCCAGCTCAGCGAGAGATGACGGATGCCCAAATTAGTAATGAGCAATAGCGCCACACAAGTAATCACCTTCCTCAAACTTTTCCTCTTGGGGGTGATAACTTGGACCCCAAATGAAGCCTATTCTTCTCACCTCGGCACCAAGGAAGTTACAGTCATTCCTCTGGCTGACAGCAATTCGTAGGCCTGGGTTTTTGCAGTCGGACATTCACGAGGTTGCTAAGGAACAAATGCTTTGGTTACAAAGGTCTCTGGAAGCAGTATCGGTTTGTCATATCCCTTCATGTCATTTATTTTAGCCCATAAAGACAGCTGTGACCAACAAAATATGGAGTGGAAGGAAGCTAAACACAAACAATTATTTCTCGAGCTATAGGACAAATTTCCTCTTCCTGAGCAGTGGTTGTCTGCAGCTCCCAAAACATGAAACCAGAACCCTGCTCTGCTTTCCCATCACCATCCTGATTTGCAAGTAGGTGACTTATAGTCACCAGGTAGTTTTAAAAATGCTTATTATCTCCAAGGCCCTGCCCTGAGCACTATCTTATGTCATCCTTAACATGACCCTGATAGTCAGGTGCTGTTAGCTGCCAGTACAAAAGCCAGAAAGAGAAGAAAAATAGATTCAGTGTCCAACAATAGCCGGTGGCAGAGTCAGAAAGCAAGCCCAGGTGCACCTGATGGCAGAGCCTTTGTGCTTAGGATTGCAGAGCCTTTTGTTTTCAGTGGCCACATTTCAGGTGGCAAAGCCAGCACTTCTGACGCTGGGGCAGTCACATTGGGAGATTCCTGGAGTTTCTTTCTGTGAATTTCGGGAGAGGGGTTATAGCTGATATCTATAATCTGTGAAAATCTTTGTATGGAAGGGGAAGTGGAGAGAAAGCTCAGCCCCACAGTGGTGGTCCTTATCTGCTGAAGACCTACACTTGGAACTCTGTCTGAAGTCAGAGGGCAGGCTAACTTTTGTATGCAGTGATTTTGAAAGAGTCTGCAAGATTAGTCCCCTTCTATGGGTTCTCTTGATTTTCTTGTCAACAAGTAAGAAACTGAGGTCTGCTCTGCCTTCTCCCTCAGCTCCTCTGTGCAGCTCACAGTCAGCCCTGTCTTCTGGCCCTCAGAAATTTCCCTCAAGTGTTGTCCCCTCCACTGTCCCCAGGAGACCTTGCTCATCACTGGTAGATTCCTTCGACCCCACTTCCTAACCATTTTTCCTGTTTATTCTCCTTCCCATAGACACCCATAGCCTGCTGCAAAAACGAGGCCCTCACGACTTCCTTTCATGCCACCAGCCACTGCTCAGGAGTCTTCAGCAGCTCCCAGTGGCCTGCCATAAAATTTCACTCATTATTTATAGCAGGCCAAACTTTTGGATACCACTTGCTCTTCCCACCCACTCACCACAGGTGCCCTTAGCTGACCCCTCTGCTTCGCCTAAGCTCTGAACTGAAATTTCTGGTTTGTATAAGGCCAGGCTTTGGGAAGATATAGGTGTTGTGGCTGGGCCAGTCCTTTGCTGTCACTGTAGAAGGCCAAGTGCCACAGGCCAACAGAGTTTGCACTTCGCCACTTCAGAGTTGTGTGTCTTTAGACAAGTTGCTAAACTTCTCTGAGCTTCAGGGTCCTAATAAGTAACACATGATTATAGTTTGGCAGTGCAGCTCAGTGCTAGAGGACTTGCCTGGCAGGCACAAAGCCTGGGGTTTGCTCCCCAGCACTATGCAAAAAAACACCAGACAGGTCCCCATTATAGAGTGTCTTTCAAGAACTGAAAAAATCCTATGATGGTGAGGATGACAGTAGCTAACATGTATGTTGTGCTTACTGTGTGACAGGCACCATTTGAAATAGTGTATTAATCTTTACAACAACCATGTAACATAGGCGCTACTATGTCAGTTTTTCAGATGGGGAAACTGAGGTACAGACAGGTGAAGCTAGCAAGTGTCAGTAGTGAGGATTCTTTCCCGGGCAGACTGACTCCACACTGCTCTTCCTTTGTCACTTGTCACTTCTAGGAGCAGTCTTCTCCTAGCTGGCAATATGGGTCCATTGTTCCACATGATGGAATACAATGCCTTTTGAAGTTCAAGACTTAGAGCATTGTAGGAAAGCTGTATATTACATAAGTAGAACATCTCTGTGAGCTCCACATCAACAACCTATATCTTATACGTACAAACACACACACACCTGCGTGTGGCACACACACATGTGCACGCAAAAAAAGAAAATGTTGAGTTAAAAGTTTTTGGGTTTCAAAACTACAGATAAGAAATTGTAGCCTGTAGTGATAAAAGAGAAAAACAGTCATTTTCAACAGAGTAGACAGTGACCATTATTATTGTCACTTTTGTGTCCTCTTCCTCCTGCGCTCAGAGTCAAATGCATTGAAAAGCAGGTCTGCTCACCTGCGGGTGGGTGGAAGGCAGGAGCGGGTGGGGCCGGGTCTGAGCCTCGGGTCACCTGCGGTGCTGTCTCATTTCCTCAGTATGACTTCATGGAGCGTCTGGATGGCAAAGAGAAGTGGAGCGTGGTGGAGTCACCCCGGGAGCGGCGCAGCATACAGACTCTGGTTCAGAACGAGGCTGTGTTCGTGCAGTACTTGGATGTGGGCCTGTGGCACTTGGCCTTCTACAATGATGGCAAAGACAAGGAGATGGTGTCCTTCAACACAGTGGTCTTAGGTAGGTGTGGGCATCGCCGAGATGAAGCACTTGGGTTCCCCTGTAGAAGACACACAGCCCAAGGTAGTTTCTGTTTCTGAGGTGACCGACCCAGAATCCTTCTCTTAGGCCTCTGAGTACTGTGCACCTCAGTGAGCCCTGGTCAAACAGGAAAGTTGGCTGAGCCAGGAAAGAACTGCCAACTGGCCCATGATTATAGGTAAGAGCTTGAGTCAGGCTGCTGCTAAGGCAAGCCCTGGCCACACAGGCAGATCCCCAACTTGTGGGAGCCCTGGCATCCTCCTAGAAAAGCAATGCTAGTGCCCACCCATAAGGCTGTTCTCAGCACTGAAGACAGTGCCCAAGTATCTGTCTAAGCTGTGGGAGGGTCAGTAAATACTGAACACTCCCATCAGTGCTTCTTTCAGAAACTGAGAGCCACAAAAAAAAAAAAAGTTTCTTTTTAAAACCTTAAGTTTAAAAAAACCCTTAAGGGATCATTGTCTTAAGAAGAAGTTACGGAGTTTTCACAACAAACCCTCAGAATTTTCACGAAGAAGCTACAGATGTGTTCATTAAGGTTATTTTTCCATTGGGTTTTATCTTCTTCACGGTCATGACAATCAATTTCACAGCGAAACAAACTGAGGTCCAGAAATGTGGAAAGGGTGGCGGTGGTGTGGGCTTCTGGGCTCTTCTATTGTTCTTCCACTACTTTGTGTTTTTCCCAAAAGCATTTAGGTGTGGCTCTCTGGATGTCCTAGAGAAATTGCATTGGAAGAAAGGCTAGCTCCAGGACTAAGTCCCAGATTTTCCTTCCCACACATTAAATGGTCCTCCACAGCCTCAGTCTCATCATCTGTACAAGGGGAATGGATATGCAAAGGTAGCCATATCCAAAAGGGTGATGGGAGACTCACCAAGACGGGAACACGATTAGCATGGAGTCTGTGCTCCATGGATGTGGTCTAAGGCCTCCCGTGCAGCTGTTTTTCTGTTGACAGCATTCTAAGAACTCTGCTGCAGCCCAAGATTTTTCTCAAATGACGTGTATAAGCCAACCTAAAATTCAGGCTGCAGTTCTTCACCACATGCACAAGTTCAGATCTGTCTAAAGTCTAGATAGTGAGTCTTGCTCTTGACCATAGAATTGCAGCCATTCCCAGCTCCCTCTGCTGAAGGAAGATTGGCCCCATCAAAGCTAGCCAAATGCTCTAAAGTAGGAGTTGGCACACTGTAGCCCAGGGGCCGAATCTGGCCCATTGCCTGGTTTTATAAATAAAGTTTTATTGGAGCACAGCCACATCCCTCTGTTTACATATTGTCTATGGCAGCTTTCCCACTGTGACACCAGAGTTGAGTCATAGCAACAGAGACCATATGGCCCACAGAGCCTAAATAGTTGCTATCTGTCCCTTTATAGAGAAAGTTTGCCAACCCCTGCTCTGCAGGAATGTCATAGCTTAGTATAATGAAAGTCATAGGAGAAGCACTCCACAAGCAGAAAATGTCCAGGACAAGGTTAGGCACTGATAGGGGAAGGGGAAGCAAAACGGCAGAGAGCAACTCACAGAAAGAAAGAAAGAAATGAGAAACACATTTGGGACATTTCAGATGTTGAGATTTTTTTAAATCTTTAGTTTAAGAACATGACAAGAATTGATTTCCTCTTGTCACCTTCTATTTAAATGCCAAAGGCTCGACATGCATACATGACAGGCGTACAATGCACAGTACCTGGCTGGCTGGGGCCTAGAAGCGCTCAGTGAGACGGTCGGTAATGAGAACGCATGCTATTGCCGGCCCGTGGCTTCATCCTCATGGGCTCAGCCAACACACCAAGCAGCCATTTGCCGTGCGCGCCATAGCAGTTCCCTCCACTTTCCAGCTGGGGAGGATGCCAAGGCTGAAAGACAATAAAGGACTTGTCCAAGGTCACACGCACCCAGTAAGAGGCGGTGCCAGAACTCAGACTGTCAGAGCCTATGTTCTCAACCCCTGGGGATTTGTTTTACTTCTGGTCAAATATATCACTCTCCCCTGAGTGGCACGTTTTTTGCAGGGCCAGGGTGCCTACCTCCGACCAGCCTCAGCCCTCCTTTCCTCTCACCCGCATGCAGCCCCAGGCACTGTGGCAATGAATTCCCTCCCCTCAGGCTATTATCGTCCCTCAGCTGTCAGGGCTGAGCAGAGTAGTTCTCCTGAGAGGATTTCTCTCTTACCCAGGCTGGAGCTCAGAGAGAAAGTCTGAGGTAATCGGCCTAATAGTTGGGCAGACATCTTGATAAAGCGATGATAGTAATTGGCCTGAAATACAGGGAAAAGAACAGTGTTTTATTTGGTCCAGAGGTCCTTCCCCACATACCTATCATCAGAATGTTCTCCATCAAGAGCAGCCAGGAGGCTGAAAGCCCCTGTGATGAGAAACAGAAGGAGAGGTGCGAGACGGGCTTCAACTGGCCGTCACACTAAGTACACCTTAGACCCAGAAGTCCATGCCATGTTCACCAGAGCAGCCACCTGCCTTCAGAAGGGGTCTCCTCTGGGAACAGCACAGGGGCTTCAGAGAAGCAGGATGCCAGCCTGTGTGCACTGTGATCCCATTCCCTGGCCCTCTCTCCTGTCATTTCTCCCTCACAGATACTTAAGCCAAATTGATATGAAGAAAAACAGTAATATCTTAATTGTAGTATTTAACTGAGAAAAGGAACTGAAAAGAATGGCTCCAGCAGTGCCATGTGATAGTGCTGTTCCCTCAAAAGCTGTAGAAATGCTTCAAATATAAGACCTCAAGGAAATGAGGTGGCACATGCTCTGTTATGTTTCTTCTAGATTCTCCTGCCCTCTTAGATGTGTGTGTATGCTTACAAGCAGCCACATTCTCTTTCTCTCTCTCTCTCCTCTCTCTCTCTCTCTCTCTCTCTCTCTCTCTCTCTCTCTCTCTCTCTCACACACACACACACACACACACACACACACACACACACACACACACATACAGCATGCTTTGATAATATTTACCAAGCACTTGATGTATGTCTGACTTGAGGAATACCTTACTGAGCAGTTTGGCCCTGGGCCCTTCCTCATAAGGCTCAAAGAGTAAAGACAGGCACATCAGGCAGCAAGGATAGGAAAAACAGGAATGAAGAAGTGACAGTGAAACTCAGATCAAGGAAAGGGAGTAGGGAGGCACCCCAGAGCTACATGATTTCTAAACTGACACAGAAGGACCGAGTCCCCAGTTGAAGTTTTCCAGCCAAGTGAAGAGGGTCTGAAGACTACAGTCCTCACTCATGAAAGGGACCATGGAGCCAGGGAGCTCCCTGAGCCCTGGCTGTCATGTGAAGACATGGAAGCACTGGCCTCAGAATGTCCATTTCCACTTACCATACCCAGACCCACAGGAATGATTCCAGAAATGTAAGCTGGATGAAATGGTTCCTTTGTTCCCAAATTTTCATTTGTTCCCAGTGGCTCCAGAATCAAATCCAACTGGTCTGCATAGCCTAGATAATCTCTAAGCTCTTATAGCACTCTGTGTGTGTATACTTTCCAGCTGCAGTGGATTCTGCTCCCTTTTTCCCTGCCTTTGGTGAATGATGTTTCTCCTAGCTGGAATACTCACTGAGCTTTCCACCAGCATGCTCCAGCTCATCCTTCCACGTTTCCTGCAAGAATGCAAAGACCCTTCTTGCTCCTACACTTTAATTAGTATCCTCTTGTCACCTATCATAGAATCCTATTCTCTTCAAAACACTCATTGTAAGTTTTACATGTTTTCTTTGATTTCTTACTTGTATTCTCTACAACCATGGAAAGTTCTAGAATAGAAGTGGCTGTGCCTATTTTATTACTCATGGTGCCTGCAGTTCCTTGCATGAAATGGGTCTTAGTTAAGATTGAACCCCATATCAAGAACTGTAATAAGTAAAGCTAACATGTTCACCTGCCACCATTTTATGAGTGTCATTAAAAGACATAAGACTATTGGGTCAGAGAAAAGGACCTTACTAAGCAGAGTGATAAAGTGTATAGTCTCAACATGCATTTCCATGTCCAGTTCCCACAAAGTAACACAAAGAGGGTCAGGTACTCCCACACATTCACTGGGTTACAGTACAAGAGAGAACTCCTGAGCTTACTGGTCTCGAGTCTCTTAGAATGGGAGTACTTGCTTGGGGGGGGTGGACATTATCTTTATTATTCATGGTAATAAGTCAACCTATGCTTTATTCAGGATAGACAACATCTGCCTCCCAAGGCTGTACTCTACTCAGACTGCCTTGAGAAGATATTCGAGAATCTTCCAGAATGTCAGTGCCTTTGCTCCCAAGGCATTAAGAAATGGGAACAACCCTAGGAGAACTATTCCTCTGCCCCATGTGAAATTACTGGATTTTGACCCACAGACACACCAAATGCTTTTAGAATGCATGTTGAGGATATGACATACACAAATAGCACTTGGATACGTACTTCTCAGCCAAACTTTAAGAGCCAAGCTCCCAGCATCTCAGCCTAGAATGTTAATTGCTACATACAAAAAAAAAAAAAAAAAAAAATACTGGCTTGATGGAATCTATGCTCCTTTTACTCAATTTTGTAAAAGCAATACAACTCATTGTATTTTCCTCAGAGTGCCAGAAACCAACTACAGCCTGGTTCCAAAAGAACACAGCTAAGAAGTAACACAATAGAAAGAAACAAAATTGCATGGTTTGATTTTTCAGTGCAGAGTAGGAGTAAATGGGAAAATAAGCTTAAAGGAAACATACCCTTACCACTCCTGGTGACTCTGTGAGGGGCACTTCGACTTCCACCGCCTCCTGCCCACTTCTCTCGGCACTGTATATATCATGTTTTGGGCCTATGGCTTGCATTTTTTCTTTTGTCATTTTCATACTTTAGAACATGAAAGTCTAAAAGAGTTTTACTTTCATTTAAGGCAAAAACTAGGATAATAACAATTTCAAAGGAATGCATCCATTTCTGTGTCGGCCCAGATCAATGGGAAAGAGCTCCAGAATGATCCTTTGTTTTTGTTTTGTATTGGTGGTGAATTTTCTTGCATTTTTTAATTTTATTTCATTTTGAAGAGTAAAAACAAAAGCAAAAACAAATAGATACAAAGCGAGCAGAAGGGTAACACACAACAATACATATGTTACAGATTTGCCAAACAAATATAGCAAATGAATAATGGTTGTTATATTACCATTTTTAATTAATATAAACTATTTTTATCATCAGATGTGTTGCTCAGATATAGCTATGCAAGTTTGGACAAATAAATTAATATTAATGCTTGTTTTTGATAAATTTTAATTTTTTCTTATTTACTTTTTTAAAAAATTATTTTAAAGAGAGTATAATAATAATTGATAAGACAAGATGGTACACACTTAGAAGACCAAGATGAGAGGCATTCAACTGTGATTTTTGTATTACACATTGCTGTCCTCGATGTAGTTACTTTTACTTTGATCACAATTATCAGCATACAGAGTTAGTCACAGTGAAATTCTAAATATTTACTTCTATTTTCAAAAAAACTGATAGAATTTATTAGTACAATCATCTCAGCCGTCCTGTATATATACTGGCATGATTTTCCCCTTCCTTTTTTCCTATTTTCTTTCCCTCATCTTCATTGTTCAATCCTTTTGTTCAGTCTCCTTCCGTTTCACTGTATCTATTATACCTGTCAGGGTTTTTTTCATTCTTTCAGATTCTTACCCTAGAGAGACAATATGATATTTGCACATGTGGGTCTGATTTATTTCACTTCTGAGGATAGCCTCTAGCTGCATCCACTTGCCTATAAAGGCCTCAAGTTTGTCTTTCTTTATAGCTGAATAATGCTCCATCGTATAAAAATATCACATCTTTTTCATCCATTCCTCAGGTGATGGGCATTTTGGTTCTTTCCAAGATTTGGCTCTGACCCATTGTGCTGCTCCAGACATGGGTACACATGTATCACTCTGGTATGATGTTTTCAGTTCTTTTGGGAAAATACCCAGGAGGGTACAACTTGAGAGTAGGCAGGAGATAGGATGCTTACACAAGTTAGAGACAGTGTGAACTAATTGATTTTCATGTGAAATAAGATCTACAAAAGTGAGGTGTAAAAGGATTTGTGCGTCACCAAACAAAGGTAAGTACCACATAAAGAATCCCAGGCCATGACTAAATGTCTGTCTTCCTCATGTCACTTTAACAAGGGAGAAACCTTCTAAGAAGGAGTCTAGTGGCAATTTCAGTCTTGTCCAAACATTATAGAGTAGTCACACTGATTCTGGTGCTGGAGTCTACCTACCCAGCTGTATGCCTGTACCGTCAGATACACTGTCCGTCACTGACCAAGGTGCTGTGTATGGCTCATAGCGATATTTGAGTATTTCTTTCATTACACTTCCTCAAAGTAGAGAAATGTTTTACCCTGGAAGCCTGACATTTGTAATAATCACTCTCCTTCTGAAGAATTATCCTCCATGCCTGAGGCTAAAAACTGATTTCCATGTATCAGATTATACCTTGAATGGGTGGGATAATTTTTTTTTTTTCAGGGTAAGAAAGGACACAGTGTTTTAAAACTTTTCAACATCCAAACAGTCCCATTGTTTTTCTGCCTAAGTAGGTACTTTCTTTTTGGAAAAAAAAAAAGCCAAAGTTCAGCTAAACAAACCCCTCCCACCCCCTTGGATTCATCAGAAAGAGAGTGGTATGGTGGCTCCTTCCATGTAGTAACCGGATTGCCCTCACTCCCAGCATTCTGTGTGCTCCAACTTCATTCACTTATATTTCTTCCTGGTCTCTAGGTACCTGAGTTGTACTCACTGGTCTGTAGAAGTGGTAGATGACTGACTCTTAAATAGCAGGCAGCAGAAGGAGGTAGTGCTAACTCTCTCTCTCTCTCTCTCTCTCTCTCTCTCTCTCTCTCTCTCTCTCAGATTCTGTGCAGGATTGTCCACGAAACTGCCACGGGAATGGTGAATGCGTGTCTGGCCTATGTCACTGCTTCCCAGGATTCCTCGGTGCAGACTGTGCTAAAGGTATGTGACACCACTTTTCCTGCCACGGTTGAAAAGCCAGGTGTGAGCTACCCAGAGCAGTGGCTGCAAAGCAGCCCGCTAAGCAACTTCTCCTTTGACAAGATGCAGACCCACACACACTCCAAGTCCTCACCTTTTGGTAAAGAGTAGGTTCTGATGGATGAACACTGGCCAGCGCGCCTAAGGAGCAAAGCAGTTGTGTTTGGCACTGAGGTGTGCTGAGAAGAAAGATTTGCTAAAAATGAGATGGTCAGATTTCCCGTAAAAGCAGGAGTGAATTACCATCACTCCTTTCTTATAATCATTAACTTCTGTGTAATGGAAGATTGAGCATCTCGGGGTTAGTAAATTTCATTCATTCTGGCCAGCTACACTCTTAATCTAAGAAGCGCTATTTATCTTTGTGGAATCGGTTTTAAATTGTATTATTAATTTATCTAGACTGTTTTGCAAAGAATGGCTGGAGCCTTGGGATTCTTGAGGGAAAGGTAATATAAGAAAGAAAATGACTCTCTCAAGAACAGGGGATTAGGGGCTGCGTACCTAGCTTGTGAAAGACCTTCAGAGCGACCTTCAGTGGCTCAGAGGCAAGTATTGCTCCTCATAATTTGACACGGCATGTGTGCCCATGTACACACACATATATATTCTCAATAAATACAAATATGATATTGAACCAAAACCCTCACAAAGCGATACCTTTACTCTGTTTGTTGTCTCTTTTATTCTGCCACTTCTGTAAAAGACTAGGTCTCAGCCCCTGTGCTGATGTTCTGGACAACAGGTCAGATTCCAGTCTGGAAACACGATAGGCAGGCTGGGAACTCTTGCTCAAGAGGCAGGAGGTCCTGGGGTGGGGTCTCGGCTCCACCACCGAGTAAGTACCTGACCTTGAGCAGGTCCTTGAGCATTTCAGGACCTTGGCTCCACTATCTGGAATGGGGGGGGGGGGGCAGCTACTTCAGAAATTCATTGTGACATCACTGTTGGGCCCACATGAAGCTTTTAGGTGGGACACTGTAAAGCATCAAAGAGTTTGATCTATTATTTATTTTTCTGATTATATTTTACTTTCTATTTTTATTTTTGTTTATTTTTTATATTTTAGGGGTCTATAGGTTGTTCAGGGTCTCACTACTAGATCGGACTTGTAGTGATCTGCCCATTTACAGCCTCCCAAAAGCTGAGATTGCAGGCGTGTGCCACCACGCCCAGTCTCAATTGCCATCCCAGGGTGTGGGGCCGGGACTGCAGACCCAGGGCTCAAACGCTGGCCCCTGCACCTGCTTACAGGCCCTTTAATGTGCTGAGCTGTTTGGCCAACCCTTTCTATTTTTAAATAATCTCTTCATTGTTTTTATTTGTGCTTCATTTGATAGTTGTTGTGGGTCTTTTTGAGACAGGGTCTTACTCTGTAGTTCAGCCTGGACATCAGCTCACTGCATAGCCCAAGATGGTCTTGAATTTGCAGCAATCCTCCTGCCTAAGCCCCCCCAGTGCTAGGATTACAGTAGTGTATCACCATACTTAGCTGATTAGTGATTCATTAAAATACCCTTTTGCTTAGATATCCTGAGAGGTTTATTATTAATAAATGTGCCCTGAATACTCCAAATAACGCCACTCATTTCTATTGCCCTTGCCACGCTTGCTCAGGAAATATCTCATAATTCAGATGTTATTCATTTTTCTGAGATTTGGGATTCCCAACTAATGCACACTTCCTGCTAAGTGAGTGGGGCTCTCTGGCCTTAATCGTGGCTTTGGAGGCTTGTGCAGAAGACTCACCACTGAGAGACACTACCACCGTCAGCTCCTCTACCTCACAGTGCAGAGAAAGGACTAGTTGGTAGTCAGATCTGGAAAGAAAGCAAGAATCCAGGGCACAGTTCTCCTGTCTGCCTTTCAGAGTCTTGCGCACGTGGCCCCTGGCACAGGGAAACACCAGTGGAGGGAACACTACACGCCGAAGCCCCTACCCGTGCTGGCCCAGGCTCCCAGGGACCCAGGCCGGCAAGAAAGATGACACATGGCCTCCCACATCTGGTGCTCCTCCCAGCGTGGGCTTAAAAGGAAGGCAGCCTTCAATATCATTTGAATGGCTTTTCTGGCGTAATCTAATTTTCCTGGGAGCGAAGGCATTAATGAGAGGAAGGACAGAGTAGTCCTTTTATACACGGCTGCAAATGGGCTGAGCACTCAGGTGCGCGGCCTGTGAGCTGTAAATGTATATTAACACTGACACACATCGATGTATTATTAATCCTAAAAACCATGTGTGCTCTGACTGCACATCCAGGGATGGGCCTTTCAGACCAAAGTACCCAGCCATTTAGGAACTCTTCGCTCTAAATCCATTTGCAGACAAGCGTCCATTGTGCACTATGGATCCGTAATGCAGTGTGCATTTAGCTGTTTAAAAGGACTCTCGGTGTGTGTTTTGCATTCACCTCCTGTGCTAGGGCTGGGCACACACCCTGTGTGTGCATTAGCCCTGGTGTATCATTGATCCCTGGGCAGCAAGTATTGAGTGGCTGTTAAGAGTACTTACTCCTCTATGTTCAGTCACTGCCCCCGAAACAGGGCTTTGAACTTCTTGTATATTTTAATTTAACTATTGATGCATATGGTAGACAAAAATTGAAGCACTTGAAAAACAAAATTGCTTTCCCTATTCATTCGAGGAAAAGTTAGCTCAAGAGTGTAAGGACTAAGCTTCTACCTCTGTGTCCTACCCATGCTTCTCCCTTAGTGTTTTTGAAATGATCACACTTTAGGGTACCTTCTTCCACATAACACCAGATTTCCTCTTATTCTAAGTGTGTTTTCCAAACTTCAGTCTTTTGTTTGCCAAGTTCATGGGTCATGGGTGGGGTGTGGTGGTACAGGCCTGTGATCCCCACATGCAGGAAGCTGAGGCAGAAGGAATCCTCATGACTTTGAGTCCAACCTGGGCTACTTAGTGAGCTAAAGGCAGCCTGAACTACATCAGTAGACCCTGTCTCAAACCAGCAAGCAAACAAATTAGTGGATCAATTAGTACTGTTACTGACATATTTCTCCTAATCAACTCACTGTTTCCATAGAGATATTTAAAAAGAAAAAAAGTGTTAAAAGCTGAAATCAAAAGTGAACACTAGAATTGATTGCAATAAATAGGAAATCTTATTGACAACATCCGGACACCAATATTTTCAGAGTGAGGAGTTTTCAGGCCATATCTGCTTGTAACACACTTTTGTCCCATCCACAGTCCCTAGTGTTAACTTGAACACACAGAGACCAGCCTGGCTTCCTGAGAGAGCCAAGCCTTGAACACCTTATCCCATAAGTATGAGCTCCTAAAAGTAACCAAGCTCCCTAAGTGCACCCGTGGGACGAAGTGAAGTCACGGAAAGAGAGGCGCAGGGCTCTCACTGAGCCAGCTTTAAGCCAGAAGAGCGAATCACTAGCACCCGATTCACTTCTAATGCATGCAGTCTGTACCTCCAGGTGTTTTCAAATAACAACAAAGAGCTCTAGACTGCTAAGTATGAACAGTAAGAAAACACTTAATATAGAGAGTCCTAGCATCCTAATGTCAATGATTTGAAATGAATTCTCTTTGTTTTCAGTGTTAAGGCCTGAACTCTGAGCCTTGCACGTGCCATGCCAGCCCTGTGCACTGAGCTGTATCTCATCCATGAAACGAATCCTATTTGTACCATTTTTCTCTCCATCCATTTTTTAAACTTTTTACATTAAAATTCTTTTACACTTCCAGACAAGTTACTGAAATAGAACATAGAATATCCATGCAGTGTCTTCCCATAGTCCCCTAATGTCAACGTGTAAGTCTTCATAATTCAGCTCCCAAAACCAGAAAATTTTAACATCCATGAAATAAGATGAACTAATTTGCACATGTGTGTATAATTTTGCCCTTTCACTCTGATTTGGGAGCCCACATTTTATTCAGTTGTCCTGCCTCCTTGGTCCCTCTGACCTCTCCACCCTGTGACAGGTCCTCTATCTACCCTTGTCCTTCATGACCTTGATCCTTTTAAAGGGCACTGCTTGGGGGTTCTGTATCAGCTCTCTCAGTTTGAGCCTGTCTGATATTTTCTGACTGAAGTGAGATTATACCTTTGTAGAGAGATGTTGTGTACCATATCTAAGATATACCACTGATGTGAATACGAAAAAAATTAAGCTATGATTTTATGCATGTATATGGCCTGTGTCCACCTTACGCACAAGGCAGAGAGACCAGAAGGCTGCTCCCACTGGCCCTGCACAATCGGCCAGTGGCCAGGACGAGTTGCCACTCACAGTTTTTGAGCCCAAGAACCTCTGAATGCTGGCGGGAGTGACCTGGAGTGGCAAGAATGAGGTGATCAGGCCAGCAAGTACCGCAAGGAAGGACAGCTGGTCCTCAGCCTCCTACCACCCCCAGCTGTGCCCACCGCCAATTCCCTTCTTTCTGGATTAAAAACCCTGAAGATGCCCTGAGCACAAGGTCCTCCCTCGTCACCAGTTCACCGTCACCTTTGTTCCTTCTCTGACAGCTGTACCCAGGCTGCCTTGAGCCCTGCCAGTTTCTGCTGGTGCAGGCAGCCAGCACCCAGGCCCTCCTGCCAGGGGGAGAATTTGCCACATTAGCAAGCGACATTCCCATCACATCCAAGTGACTGAGTATGCGTCCAAGTGACAGAGATACAGCTTTCCTCTCTTGAACTCACACCACGCCTCCTGTGCCCTCAGATGAGCCGTGCAGGCAGCAGCCCCTTGTCCGCTTCTCAAGCTGCCAGTCTGTATCAGGCATCTTCACACATCCTGTAGGGAGTGGAGGGACCTGTCTCGGTGCATTTGCAGAGCACTCATTCTGAAGCCCCCACCCCATGCCGGGGGTCCTGAGAGGTACTCAGGCCAACTGGAGCTGACCCTCACTCATACTCTGTCCTTACACACTGTTCCAAGTTACGTGAGGATATTGAACTTAATTTGTGCACTTCATGCCTGCTTCTTATGTGCCTGCTCTGAGTCCAGGGCAGTACTATGAATCACAAATCCAAGAACGAGGGTGGAGTCACCAGCCCCCCCTTCCCAGGCACAACAGCTTCCAGTCTGTTGGAAGCACATTGAAATTAGTGGGATAATTATAACTCTGAGTCCAAAGGCTGTGTAGCCACCGCTCAAGAGGGGGCAGCTTGTGAAGCAATGAGACGCATGCACTGCGCGTGCGGACTCCTTCAGTATCTTCAGGCATCGCTCCTGCGGGGGCTCAGGATCCACACTGGAAGGAGCAGGGGAATTTGGGAGCACTGCTGATTCTGGCGGCTCCTAGAGAGGAGGCCAGAGGGGGCCACATCACACTGACACCCTTTAAGATGCTCCTAGGCACAGGTTCAACCAACAAGGGAGGAGCAGCAGGAGGAGGAGGCCCTTTCCTGGGGTACCCTCACTGGGGTCAAGGCTCAGTGCCCAAGTAGAAGGTGCGTGGAACTTTCCCCAATGTGCGTGACTCTTCCTAGGTCACAGACAAAGGAGACAGGAAGAAGAACTTGTGGCAGAGACCAGATTTATCGCCCAGGACACCTGCTTGGCTGAGCCAACCCAGTCTGCTTGTGGAGCTGTGAAAGCCATCAGGAAAAGAAAAAAGAAAAGAAAAAGTGTCCATAGTTTTGAAAAATTCACAATATAGTGTGGATTTAGGAACATAGCCAATTAGTATCAGAGACTGCAGAGGAAAATCCTGTGGAGGAAGACAGCCATAAGAGGAGCACAGTGAACAGTGTTTTTCAGTATAGAGTTTCATTAATTGGGCAACATCCTAAGCACTCCACTCAGATTCAGAGCTTGAGGAAAACAGCACTTCTTTCCCAGTAATTTGTACCATTTTCCATCAGATGCCTCTCATTCCTCTCCAGCACTGATCGTGCTTACAGATCAGGGGTTTGTCCTTCAATTTTCTGTTATTATTTATTTTGTGTAGCCTTCTCGTTCCTTTAATGCTCTTTGTTGCAGGCCTCAACAAAAAATTGCTGCTCCTCTTCCTTTTACTCACAGTCTTCCTAGACTCATCTGAAAATTGTTCTTGCATTTTGGAGGACCGTGGAGGCTTCCCGTCCCTGTCTTTTGACTCCCAGCTCTTCAGGTGGCTTCCTTGGGCTGAACTGGAGGCCTCAACTGACAGCTGGATGTGAACACACCGTGGCCTTAGTTGTTAGATAACAGGAATCTAATCGCTGTTAGAAATGACGATTCCTGCTGCCAAACAGCTGTCAGTGGAGGCCCAGAAATGCCGCAGCCACAGGAACATGAAGTCTTCTCTCTAGGGATGGTTTCAGCTCCCAGCCAGCTTCTGTGGAAGCCTTGAAGAAAACAAACATGGCTCTTGCCATTTTTTCCCTGTTAAGCGGCAAATGTGTCTGCTGCCCAGGCTCTCGCGGCCACATTCTAGTACTGAAATCCGATTATCACCGCATCCTTATGATCATTGCTGACACACAGCGAGCTCTTCTCACGGGCCATGCATTGTGCTGACACCTATATAACCTGTCATTTAATCACCAGTATTTATAGAGGAATATCCCCTTTGACAGATGAGAAAACCGAGGTGTCCAAAGAGACTAAGTAGCTTGTCCGTGACCTCTCAGAGAGTAAGCTGCATTCATGGGATTCAAAGCAAGCAGCCTGTGCAGACCCTTGACACTGTGAGGTTGCCCTCAGCACGTGTTGGTGCAGGGGACGTGGCTCTTTGGGCAGATGCTGGGATGGCCATGCAAAGTTTCTGAAGAGAAGAAATGAGAGTTTACTCAAGTGGTAGAGCCAATTTGAAACAAAGTACATGGCCACCAGCCACACTTGACAGCCTGCCTTCTCCTAACTGACCCAAGTTCTCTCAGAGCTCTTCCTGATGGTCGTTACTCTCCTCCAGCACCTTTGGTAGCTCCCAGGTGCCTCCCATTACAGTTTAAAGGCATATACCTGGGCGAGGTTTATACATGCATATCCCAGATTCTCCCTCACCAGTGGAATCTGAACCATAGAACTGGTTCATTGTTCACCAATGTGCCTTTTTAATAAGCCTCCGGGTGGCTCTAATGCAGGTGACCAGGGACTGTATGCTCAGAACAAAGAACACACTTGTTAGGATGAATCTAATTTCATTCATGACTGGAGCTACCCTGGGGTGTCACCTCCTACAGGGGCCCATATACCACAGACACCAAACTGTCCCTCATAAAACAGGCAGGATGGCTGCTTCCACATTTCTCCAACCGCTTCTTCAGCTGGGTTACTTCTGCTCAGCCCCACCTTTCCTCTCATACCACTAGTTGCCCTTGAAGGCCACACTCACAGGTCACCCAAGAGCAGCCCTGGAAGCAGCCCTGTGGTCACATGGGGCCTGGTGCAACTTAGCGATGTGCTTCTGTGCCCTAGTGGGGCAGCTCCCTGATCCTCTGGGTCATCTCAGGACATGTATGTGCTCACTAACTGTCCAATGACTTAAATTTAGGAGACCAGACTAACAGAACCTTGCTGGAAAATGTCAAAAGACTCAAAGCGAGTGCTGGAGAACAAAATTCTAATTAGATTAATAATGCAGTGATAAATCAACCAGCTGCAAGACATGCATTGGAATGAAGACAGCCTAAGAGTGAGAGAAGAAAGGAATAAAACAGGAGGAAAGGAAAAGAATTTATGAGAAAGAAATGTCATTTATTCACAATAAGCATGTGTTGTACAGAATGAAAAAGTGGTTAAAAAGAAAGCGGTAGCATTTGAATACAGGCTCCTCCAGTTAATTTTTGCCTACTTTTGGGGATTATTTAACCTCTATGAGCCTGGACTTTTTCATCTGTAAAGTGGGAACAAATGCCATACCATCTATTGCTTTGCTGTGAAGACTAAGTTGCTAGGAACATGGAAAAGCATTCTGGTAAGCATGAGATGATTCTTCCATGTTAGGTGTGACCTTCGCAGCAAGACCTCAACAGCATTGTCTTTTCCCTGTTTGGGGGGTTTGCTTTTTGTTTTGTTTTGTTTTTTGTTTTTTTGAGTAAGAGAAATAGACTTAGAGATACCATAGTAGGATCAGATTATGAGGGAATGTCTGTCTGCTTCTGAAGCTTGTGACCCTGCTGGCCACAGAAGAGAGATGTGAGGAAGACCCCTGAGTCAATGGCAGTGACCTCTCTCAGAGGCCCCTACAGTGCTGTGGACAGCTCAGAAAGTTAGACCTGTGGTTCAGCATCATGTTCCCCCTCCCTGTCTCCTTAATAAGCAACTCCCGCTGCCCACAGGAGAGGAAGGGTAACACACAGTCCCTTCTCCGGGGATGACAGGTCCACCCACCACCCCAGGAATGCCTCCCACACCGTTTTCCCCTTTCACAAATGGCCTCAGTGTCTTCATGAAAGCTACTCGGGTCCCCCTACCCTTTTGGGGGTGCATCTTCATTCCTTCAGAATTATCTTTGGCACCCGTCTCCCTCTGCCATCCTCGTGCGTGCCACGGACTACATTATTGCAGACTGGCCTGGCAAGGCTGCTGCTCCCAGGAATGGCCCACAGCCCACTGCAGGGAAATGGCTGGGCTCCACCGGCCTTCCTCCCTCCCACGGCCTGAAGAAGTATCCAGAGTTCCTCGACAGCCAGGCTCCAGTCATAGGAACCAGAAACAGGTGCTCATGGCATGCGTCTTGCAAAAAGTGACTGAGCAGATCCAGAGGACAAAGTCACACCAGGTGGAATAGTAGAGGGAGAATCGCCAGCAGCTATCAAAGATGAGCTACGTGCTAGGCACAGGACATAGCGTTTTACACAAAACACACATTATCATTCTTATGTTGCATTACAAAACCTAAATCTCAGAAGTGAAGCCAGTTGCCCGAGTCAAGCTTCAGAACTACACTTCTAACCACTACATTAGTGCTGCCAGACACCTGGGCACTCAGCGTGCTCCCCTTAACATGCCGATTACTGGACTCCACCCCAGATTTCTGTTGATTGCTCTAGAGTTCTAGCCCTGGCCTCAGCAACTTGTGAGCTTTTCAGACACTTGGGCTCAGACCAAACCCTGTCAGTTCAGGTCTACAGTCTGACAAGATCCCCGGGTGACTCCTGTGAAGCTCCAGATTGGGGTCTACGTTAGTTTTCCCCTAGTTGGCACCAACTACTCAATACCCACAAACTAAAGAAGGAAATGGTTTATTTGACCAGTTTTAGAAGCTTTAGCTGACAGCTGGCTCCGAGGCAAAACTTCATGCCAGAATGACCTAGAAAAGGGACTTAGCTGGTGGACCCCAGGCCATTCTTGCCTGCAAGACTCACACAGATGCCCAGAGGTAGGCTTTACTCGTTCCCTGTGAAGCCTGTCCATCACATCAGGCCTAAATGGGACTGCCACAAAAGCAGTGTGACCCAAAGCATCGGCATCTCTTTTACCTTCCCAGGCCCCCTGCCTTGCTAGTAGGTGTGGAAGAGGCTGAGGGCAATGCTGTGGGTGACCTGGTAGCCAGTGCAAGCCCAACCCTGCAAACTCCAATACACAGCTACTCAGGAGGCTTCTGCTGCTTTTTGTATTACCAGAAAGAAATCCCTTCATCGCTGTAGAATCAGTTACATAGCTTCTGAAACTAAAACACTTTTTTTTTCTTTTAAACTACTAGGGAAGTGGCAGTAAAGCTCTGGAAGGCAAAATGCCAAACCCTTAGGAACATGTAGATGTGACACACGCAGACGTGGGGAAATTCTATGGTTTCAGGAAGATTTTCCATAGTGAGAAGGATGCCAGCTGGGGTCGGGGACAGGAAAAAGGTGTTTAACCCTGTCCTGTCCCACGACGCTCTGACCAGTTGGAGCAGTTTCCTCCTCATGAAAAGGATGATCATAGAATTACATCTCATGGCTCCTCATACATGCAGGACACTGCGCTTTACCTGGGTCATCCCACTCCATCCCTGCCAACACTACGGAGTCAGCACTCCGGAGTCCTTCCTCACTTTAATGAGAAGGTCAAAGTATCCATAGTCAGACACCTATTAAAAAAAAGAAAGAAAAACTGACACTCAAGCTAAGTCATACACCTATCACATGCCCAGCGCTTTCTATTTGCTGAGAGGACAGTGGTAAATAAAACAGATTCCGCCAGGCCTGCAGGACACTCCCCTGCTTGTGGTTAAGGGCTGATGTTAATTTTCACATTTGTCTTGATGCGTGCTTGAATCAACAACAGGGTTGTAAATCTGCTTCTATCTGGACTTGCGCTGCAGAAAGACTTACTGTACAGTGTACTCTACAGAATTTAAATATTTATTATGTAATTACTGCTGTTGTCACACAAACACACGCACACATACACACACACCTAGACTGTTTTTAAGAACAGCTTAAGTACTTATCGATTGAGAACTTTTATAACTCTGAAAATGGAGGCGTCTCCATATCTCTACAGGTATTTTAAATGAATTGAATTAATCATAGGCTTAAAAGTCTCTTGCGATCTTCGTTAACTTCCCTGGGTTTAATTAAAACATCTGTGCACTTTTAATTTATCGATTCATCCAACTCATATGTCATGTTTTTAACACACCCCAGCATGCTCTGCATCATTTTTAACCCGATTTCCACTTAACTAAAGCAATTAAATTCACCCCGGATTAATTAAAGCATCCATACTTTCGTGCTTAAGTCAGCGTGTGCTGCTTTCCCCACATGGCTCCTGAATGTCAGAGATTTGACACACCTGATGAGTTTTTGTCCTTCTGGAAATCCTTCCCTGAATCTCTTTCTTGCTTATTAATGTGCCATTTGACAGGCTGGGAATGGGGAAGCAGGTGCACCTGAACTCAGGCCCGCTGAGCCCGGGACCCTGACCCCAGCTGTTGAAAGGCAGCCTCTGGTTTCTTCTGATCACTGGGGTCCTGCTGCATCTTAACCCAGCCAAGACTGACTAAAATGCCAGAGTATTCTGGGCAGGCAGTTGCTGGGCGGTGCAGGCCAGAGGTGGCTGTCGCTGTCGGAACGCGCGGTGGGCTTTGCACTGATAACCTCTTTCATAATCACATCTTAGTTCTGCTTCCCACCTTCCTCAGTCTTCTGCCTGCACAAACCAGTCTTCCTTGTTCTAGCTAGGGAGTAAGTGGGGGAAACTGAGGCACTGGGCCCCTCCCACCGCCCCAGTCTTCTTAGTGATTCAGGGTAAGCCAGGGAGCTGCCCATAGAGAAATAAATAATTTCCCTGTACATTAGTGCGGCTCTCTGCTCCTTCCCGCCGTGCTTGGCAGAGCCCGGTCCCCTCGGCCGTGGTGGTCCTGAGCTTCAGCCAGCTTCTCATTTTCCTCCCCATCTGGGAAGCTAAGAATTGGGTCTCATTAGTATTTTTAGCTACACTTACTTAGTTGTTCGTCAAACTGAATATTTTGCCATACTTTTATTGACAATTTATATAACTTCTGTTGGGTCCTCTGCCCAGGTCTTCACTTTTTATTGATTAATAAGAGCTCCTTGGATGTTTCAGATTGCAAATGCTGTTCTGTAAATTGTTCAGACCATTTTTTCCTGTGCTGCTCATGACTTAATTTTGTCTCACAGTACCTTTTGTCCAACAGATTTAAATTTTACATGAATTCAATCCATCTTCTTTTCCTTCGTAGTTTCAAGAAATCACACCTTACTTATAGATCCCCCATCCATGAAAATAGTCTTATATGTTTTTCTGATACTTTTATAGGTTTTGGATTTCTTCTTGCAGATCTTTATGCTGTGTATTTGTTTTTAGTATGGTGTCCAGTAGGGGTCAAACTTTATTGCCCGCCGAATGAATTGCCAATGGCAGGGATACAGCTAGAAGCCAAATCCACCTTTCGTAATATAGTACTGATTGTCTGGCACCAAGCCAGCTCTGCAACCTTGGAGGACAACATAGTAGCAACGGCTTTGGTGCTGGGGACCCTGAACTGTGTTTGCCTGGCATCCATGACTCATGCCATCCTACATTGCTTCAGAGCAACAGTTCTTCCATCCTTTTTTCCCTTCCACCAAACCCAGCTGCTCACATGTATTATTTCATATCCATTGCTTCCATGGGATAGGAAGCAACCACCTGTTACTACAATTTGACAATTCACTTGGGCCCTAGGTTGGAGTATTGTGTTCTCAGGTCTCTTCTAAAGGGTTTTAAATCAGTTTTCAGGTTACTTGTAAAAGATGCGTTGTTTGAAATTCCATCTTCACGACTAGTCTGGCCAAAGGTATTATTTGTCCAGCTTCAGGCATTTTACCTCTGCTTTGATGCCTGAGCCTCCCCAACAACCTCCAAGTTTTCTCCAGGTATTCTCTCTTCTGAAGGCTCCAACTAACCAGGATTCGTTTTTCTTAAAACATCAAATGTGAGTGGTTAGTCCTTGCTGAGAACCGGGGGAAGGGGGCAGGCTCCAGCTTGATCATTGAGACAAGCTTTATACGATTTAGGTGATCTAACTTGAGTCTCTTTTTTTGTCATTGTGTTAACTTGACAGTCATTAGTGGCAGTGGTAATTTATTTTTCTTCTGAGGGAATCTTAAAGCTTTCATTTACTAGATTTAGTAAAACAGGAATAGTCCATTTGTACAAACATTTTAATTAATTTTAAATAGAAGCTTGAGTGCACCATGTTCTACCCCTGTAAGCCTTAGGAATTGGAAAAAGAAACAGGAACATAAACATTCCACAGGAGACATCTGAACAGTGAGAACCCGCTGACACACCACAGCCAGGGAGGGGGAGGGGAGGCACGGATTAACTCTTTCCATTACCATTGGGCAGTCTGCTGCTGCTGCCGGTGGTGGAGGTGGTAGGGGTGTGTGTGCGCGTGTTGAGACTACTGAGGTTTCTAACTAACCCCTCAAGTCAGATCGGGGATTCAGCCTGAAATTTCACAAGAGAGGAGCCACTAATTGCCTACCACGTGTCAGCTCCTGTGTTTGAATCTTTGTGTGTATTATCTCACTTAATCCTCCCAGAAGCATTGAGAGACGATTTTTTCTTTCACGGCAACTGGCGTCTACCAGCTCGGTCATCTTGTCCAGATCTCTTCTCACCTGGTAAATAACAGGTTAGGTTTTGAAGTCAGGCACTCTTGCTATTTCCTCTTGTACTGGTGTCCTCCTTATTGAGGAGAATATGGAGTCACCATTCTCTTTCTATAACTTGTTATAAAAAATAATGTAGATTGCACTATAGTAAAAACAGAAAGGGGGCTAGGAGTACAGGAGGCCCCTCACCTCACAGCCAGCCTCAGAGGCCACAGGGTGACGCTCTTGTTTGAGCCAATGACTCCAGAAGGAAGGCACTTTCCACGCAGAGAGCCCAGTGACCACTGGAGGGCGCTCGCCTGGCATCTGTGTGTGGGCCCTCCAGCCCAATGGCAAAGGAGTTCCAGAACTGGAGACTCCCACTGTCAGCCAACGTGTGCTGTCCAGGGAATATCACCATGCTTAGTATTTCTAACCACATTCCATCAAGCATCCAACCAACGTACTGAAAAAGGGCTGCAGTTCGAGATACAGAGAACTCTCTACTGCGACTCCTCTTCTTCCTTGAGTAATTTAAGTAGGTTAATTTCAAATGTGATTTCCCAGGCACCTGATTTTAAATAAAACCCATTCTTACCTCCTAGACAATTTTTTTTTTTAACCACTTGGAGTCTGTACAGAAGAGAAAGACTTCCACTATGAATAAGGAAAATTATTCTAGCTATATTTTATCAATTACTATAGGTAATGATTACTTGCTCCTATTTTCTACCCCCCCCCTCCACCTTTTGGGAGGAAAAAAGATGCAAGCAGGAGAACAGTGACAATGATTTGTTGCGATGTCCTCTACCGTCCATGACAGTCCATCCATCACCTAACCCTCAGGGCAGAAGGCTCACCTGAGGACACGTTGTACAGCCAGCCCGCCCACCCCGGCCGCATCTCAGTCTGGGATCACTGGGGGTGATAAACGATGCAGATTCCAGTTCTCTCATCAGGAGATGCCTTCGGCCAGACACGAAACAGAAATGATAAGCAGCATCTTTTTCTTGGATGCCAACTCTGTGTGTTTGCAAGTCCCAGCCCAGACACTGCTGGGAAGGTCTTCAGACTCCGCCTAAATTCACAGGATAGCACGCCATGAGCAGCTAATGCTGCCTACAGAAGTAGGGAAAGGAGAATAGTAGCTCACATGCACAAGTGCCTTGCTAGCTAGAGCCTGAGGAGGAATGGCCGTGGAACAAACTTCGTCTCCCAGTCCCTCTCCAGACTCCTAGGAAGTCCACAGTTCATGCCAGTTCATTTTTGCCCCATCTCTAATTTGAATCTTGGGCCCCCTTGGCTCCAAACTCTATCTTCTGCCTCTTCATAGACAATCAGTATCTTGGTAACTGTGCAGATCCCTCTGCTTACGCACCCTGAAAATGGGAATCATACTCCCTGCATTTTGAAGGTTCATCTGAATTCAGGGTGATTCTTTGATGTTCCCACTTTGAACTCTCTCTCTTCTGGTAGATTCATAAAGATAAGAATTCTCCTGGAAATAGTGCCCTCAATACCTTTCGCAGCTGTCCTATTATAAAGCATTTTAGACTACTGGAAGGCTTTCATTTCAGGTCAGTTTGAAATTAAGGTAAAACATGTCCTTTCCCAGAAAAACACATTGTACGTACAACATGAAGTTGACTCCAGAAACTTCTTCCTCTGTTTTCATAACTAGTTAGTGCTTACCTGTAAATCCTGGTGCATGCCTTGATGCCAGAAGCCTAGCAGAAGCCTTTACCCAGTCGGCCCAGCTTTGATGAATGTGATCCTCATGGGCAAGCATAGTCTTTGTCCTCAAGATTTTTATAGATTTTCAAAATTAGACTCAGATGGAAGTTAAGTTGTAAAAACTAAATAAAAACTTCACAGCACAAGGGAGTAAAAAGGCAGGGTGGAGCACTCAACTAGGTGGGGACGCAGGCCGTGTGGTGTGCCATCTGGTTATATGGGTTACAACTCGGAGGATCCCCACAGAGGCTATGCTCACAGGCCTAGGCAGCAGTGGAATCCCTAGAACGGTGATGTCAGTCATTTATGAAGGTATCTTTCTGAAGACTCAAGTCCCATTTGTGATAAGCTTGCGGAAAGAAGTTGATGTTATGGACATAAACTGCTGAAAACTGTCCATAACCTCATCCCAGACGGTCTCCACAGGTTTTTGAACCTCCTTCCCATCAAGAGAATCCCGGGAAACATGGGAACTATTTGAGATTTCTAGTTTTAACGCTGTGCTGGCCCTTCCTTTATTTACTTATTTATTTAATGTATTTGGTATAATGAGTTAGGACTCACAGTGATCCTCCTATTTTCAGCCTCCCCAGCACTGGGACCATAGGCATGTGCCACCATGCCAGGCCTCTGTGGCCAGCTCAGCGTGCCTGGGGGCAGGGTCAACACAGCACATACCAGGGATGAGTTTGCCTAAGCAGGCACTTAGCCCACAGAGCTACCTCAACAGCCCCCCTTTCCTTTTTTAAAGTGGGTCAGGCTTACTTATTCTTAATATTTTAGTATATACCACCCTTGGTAATAAGCACACTGATGCCTTCATGGTACAGGTCAGGAACCGAAGCAGAAACAGTCATTACCCTAATTGTGTCCCATCCCCCTTCTACTTTTACTGTTATCAGCTCAGCAGAATAGCAATCCACTGATCTGACAAGTTTGGTGAACTGTTCTGCTCACCACAACCAACAACAGTAAAAGCAACAGCAACAATGAGGAAGGCAAGGTAGCCTTGAGCACGGCACACATTGAGAGCCAAGCAATTGGATTCCACTGGGGCTGCCTGGTTCGGTGCCTTGCGACAGTGCACAAGTAACTTCACCTGTGAACTGGGGGTCGGGAATGTAGCCCTACCTCCTAGGGTGATCATGACCACAAAGCCATGAGTTATGCACGAAGGACCCTGCTGAGCCTGGTACCCATGTGCCATGGATGGTAGCTGCTGTTACTAATTGGATTCTTATTTGAAAACAGTTCTCTACGTCCACCACCAAGGTCCCCAGCCTATGCATAAGGGGGCTGTAATGCCAGACAGCACCGGACAGAGCCCATCCAGTGGTGGCCTCATGAGCTGATGTTTTTGTCTTTGGCTTTGCAGCTGCCTGCCCTGTCCTGTGCAGTGGGAATGGACAGTATTCTAAAGGAACGTGCCAGTGCTACAGTGGCTGGAAAGGTGCCGAGTGCGACGTGCCCACGAATCAGTGCATCGATCCCTCCTGTGGGGGCCACGGCTCCTGCATCGATGGGAACTGTGTGTGCTCAGCAGGCTACAAAGGCGAGCACTGTGAGGAAGGTAAGCATCCTGGGGCCACAGCACAGAGGTGGGGACCACGGAAGGCCCAGCTTTGGCTAAGGAGTTCAGGCCCAGGCTCTCTGTTTTGCAACATGGTACATAGACAACTTCAAAAACCTTCGCTTTGGTAGATTTCTTTAGCTGTAGAATTGAAAAGGCTTATGGAGGTGATTTTAAAAGGCACCCTTTTTTTTACCCTCCTTCAGATATATATTAACTCTTTTCTCTCCTTCATTTTCTCTCCATGCTTTTTCCTAGTTCAGGATTCTCTTCCCCTGTACTGCTTTTCCTCTCCCCTCTTCCTTCTTTTTTCCTTCTTATCTCCTTCCTCCTTGTCTGCCTATCTTCTTCCCTCTGTTCTTCTAGTTGACTTACAGCCCTCTGAATTAGCAATTACCTAAGCTATCCAGAGAAAAGAAATAAGAATCTCTAACTCCCTTGTGCTCCATAAAGCTGGTTTCTGCTGGGTTTTAGGAAGATTTGATTATTGTTTTGTTTGTTTGTTTTTATGCTTCTTGGCAATCTAAGACCCATGTACATTTGTGTAAATATTTCAACAAAAATTAATATCAATAGAAAGCAGTCAGTCTTGAAAGACTGTAGGTATCCAGGTCATTTAGAGACACCATGTAGGGTAAATTACTCTGGTTACCTACAATCACACAGAATTAGAGGAGAGTGGATTGTAGCAAGGGGGCTGTGATTTGATGAATTCCTAAGAGCCCATGATTGCACACATTTAAGGGCCTCTAGTACACATTGGGAAAAATCAGGGCTGCTATATGCTGAAGCTAATCTGACCAAGTATAGTCCATGCTCAGGCTTGGAACTGAAGAGGGGATACAGGAGAGGAAGTATGAGACAAGGAGGTGCTCGGATATGAATTCTAACTGGTCCTTATTACTCTGGTTCATGCTTTCAGGAAAGTTACTTGACACCAAGGTGCTGGGACCAAGTTCTGGTGCCAATAGGGCAAGGGAACTTGGCTGTCTGTCCTTTCTTCTCTGTTTGCCCTTCTAGAATATGGTCTCTCACTGCCCATCTGTTGATTCTCACCACACACAAAATCCACCACAGACTCAGACAGTGAGAATCTAGGCTCCCTGAACCCCACCCATGGCATTGGTCCAGTCATTGTCACCCAACTGAGGTCTTCTATTCTGTCTGCTAGGGAAACGTCCCTCTGTGTTCAAACAACTTTTTCCATCCTGTGTTCACAGAGCAAATAAAGAACCCACTCACCCAGCACTAAGGGAAAATGTGGAGCCTCCTGCCTCTCTCGGGGGTGCTTGCACACGAGAGATCCTGTAGGACGTGCTGCACCCTGTTCTCTCTTAGTTTCTGGAGAATAAACTTTTCACAGTAATGAGGGATCTCAGGTTCTGCAGGGTTCTCAGATCTTAGTAGATCCCTTCTGCTGTCTTGTAGATCACTAGAATTCTCTACAAAATAACCCATCATTACAGCACTCACTGCAGCGTAAAGATGGGGCCTCAGTTTTAGATACACCCACATGGGTTTGCCTTGCAAAATCTTCTGTTTCACAATTTTACAACTAGAGCTATAAAGAGTCAGCTTCTATGGCATTATTCTAAGATTTTTCAATACATCAGTGGCAATACCTTTAATAGGGTCCAGAAGTCTGACCCCCTAGGTCGTCCCTTGCTTAATTCTCTATTTATTTGCTCTGCTTATTATAAAGGTTAGTCTCCCATGTTTGTATCATGAAACCAAATTGAGAGTTCGGGTGAAGGAAATGCTGATTTAATAACCCTGATCGAAAGGTTGAAGTTCTTAAAGATAAATGGATTCTAGGAGGCAAGGCTGCATTTGTTGAAAACATGGGAGAGGCCAGTGATGTGACAAGAAAGGTTAAGATGACCTTCTGTATAAATCATTGAGTGCGGAGAAAATGCTAGAACAGTAACACTGCCAACCTTAGAACTGTGCCCAACGAGATTGTATACACCTGTATGAGTAACATCCGAGGGGTTCCTCGACTTCTCTACTGTCCCTACTGGTCTCCTTAAATGTTCAGAATAAATTAACCATCCAAAAAAACAGGAAAGCCATGTGGAACATCACAAAATGATGAAATCTCCCCTATTGATTTCTGCCACCCAAAAAGAATGAACCCAGGTGATTCATACGCTGTTTTCAAAATAGGAAATGGAGTCAGAAAGTCTGGATCAGCGCTTTTTCTTCCATTTAGCTTTTTTATTTCTGATATTCATCATAGTCATAACGTTCAAACAATTCACCTGAAGTGACTGTGGCAATGAAATCGATAGTTGCCATCCCGCGTTTTTGCTGCATAAACATTGTTGTACTATTAACAAATTTGCCCAAGAAAATGAAAGGACATGTTTGTGAGGTCTCGTTCGATGATGGCTGTGGAGCAGGAAGGTGATGAGAGAGGAAGCGACAGATCAGTTTAAGTCATCCATGTTTCCGTGTCAGTTCCACGGTTGACTCATTTTTCAATGACATTTAACTTCATAAATGTAATTCATGGTTCTTCAGGGGTTTATAGTACATATTGTTTGTAAAACTCCTTGACCTCCTTTTTTTATCCTTAGGGATATAAATTGCATTCACAACCCTTTTTTGTCAAACCTACAGAGGACCCAACACTAAATGAGTTCTAATGATTTCAGCTACCAGGGGGATGGTGTTTCCAGGCACGGGGTACTTCACTGGTTAAGGCCACTGGCCCCCTTTTAAGTATAACACTGTTTCTATTTATAAAGCTTTGTAAAAAATGCCACAGTCCCTTCTGCCTGCTAAAGACTCTACGGATGTGGCCGCAAGACCACTTTATGAAATTGGGACCACATTTAAAATTCATAGTGAAACCACTCCTATTAACGTTGGAATTTAGTTATTCTTTTGGCTTCCATAATTATGCAGCTCTGAGGGTATATTTACTGGTATCACTGGCCATAGAAGGGGTTAGCTCATATTTTTAGATGCTATAAATGGCTCCTTTGATGACATTCAAGCACTGGGCTAATAGGTCTCTGCAGACCCCCCTCCTTTCTTCATACCATAATTCAGGATAGAGAAGAGAGTCAATTTATCTAAAGGAAAAATGCCATGTGCGCTCTCTCTCTCTCTCTCTCTCTCTCTCTCTCTCTCTCTCTCTCTCTCCCTCACATTCTCATATCTTATTTTCTCTGTCCCTCTCTCTTTCCTTCTCTCTCTGGTATTTTGATTATTTTATCCTTTTAAGAAAAAAAATCATGATATATTTTTGAAAGCTTCTAACTGCTGGCAACTCAGTAAATACTAAATGGCTAATTATAGCTGTAGAGCAAATTTTGAGGCAATAACAAAATTTTTTGTGTATATTTTGATTTTGCTTAATTAGAAATGAGGATAAAACAAAAAACAAACTAGAACTTCTTCAGGATTTCCTTTATTAGAATATGAACATGATGAGTTCTGAATGAACTAGCTAACATTCTGCAGAATTATTTCCAAAAGCAAGAAGTAGTACCATTTCCTTTTCTAATCAGTCCTTTGCACTAGAAATTTATTCTGCTATTTTGTTAGCTTTGCTTATAGCAAAGTCTGTCATTCATTTTCACCAGCAGTTGAACATATACTAGATCCCCTTAACCACATTAGGCAGAAAACACCAAAGGCACCACACAGCTCCTTTGAAAAACACCTTCTGTGTATTTAAACTGTTCACTTCAAATTTACATGCAGCTGTGCCTCAGCACCCTCAGTGGAACAAATTTGAAGACATCAGAAGGGTTTATGTCATCAGGAGTTCTCTTCCCTATGACAGTGAATTCAACTCTAAAGCGGCTGTCACTAGATTAAGTAATATCATAAACATCTTCAGCTGATGATGAATCACTGAAATTTACCTTTCTGGTAGAGAAAAATCATTGTTTTTTGTTGTTGTTTTCTTTTTTTCCAAAGGCTTACTTTGGAACTGACTTTTATGAGTATCTTCTTAGGAATATCCAAATGGGATCCTGAGAGACATCCCTAAATACTAAAGATTACTATTTTTGCCTAAAGAGAGGGGTGCTCTTTGGAAGTTTCATGGAACACTGTGCTTTCTAATGAATCCAAGCTCCTCAAGCCTGATGTCCCCCAGGGCTAGATAATTTGTGGTATGGATAATTTAAATGATGTCATGTTTACAGTGACATGTAAGGCAATAACATACAAACTTCTGATAAATATTATACACATAAGTACATCAAGTTCTATATCAAATTATACACACAAATACTTTATCAACATTAAAAACACCATTATTTTATGCAAAATAAGAACAGAAGGCATCCAACATGGGCAGCTTATCAGTAGACCCTGTAAGGTAATTAGGACCCCCAAGAGGCTACCACCTCACTGTAATGATGAATTGTTAGAGAGTACAACAATACTTTAGTGTTGAAATTGGGCAAGGAAAAAAAAATCTCTGAAGCTTTGAACCAAAGATGGTGTTCATTCATGCACAAAAAGGATTGAATTATGATATCAGTGTAGTTAAAAATAAAACAAAAAAGAACTTTTGCATATTTTCTAGCCTGATAGGCCCCAGGTAGTGTAAGAAGCTATGCTTTAGTGTAGGCCAGTAGGCCCAAATTTGAAACTGTTCAGTGACAGAAATATAAGTCATAGTCAAATAAGGTGATGAGATTGCCACATTTCATCTCAGCATTGCAAGGCATTATCTGGGCCCTCTGCCAAATACCGTTCTTCCTCGGTCAAACCCCATATTATGTGGAGCTCTCTACTCTGCACACCATCATACCATTTTTGTACTCACACTAAGGGAAGCTGGTCTGCTGTAGAAGACCCTGTCTATTTAGCCTGGATGCAGGTTCCAGGCGGAGCTCATATCCTCATGCAAGAAATCCTGTCCTCAAGACCCAAACTTTGCAACTGTCTCCTCTCTTCACTTCAAGTTAATTCTTGAATAATCATCTTGATGTTACCTGCTGGACACATATACACTCTGGCTATGAAGATAGCCAGAGAACCAGACCATGCGAGTGCCAAGGATGACAATGAGAGAACCTGACCGTTAAATTATCTACTTGACTGACGCCTCGGCCAAAGGTGCTCAGTCCTGACCCCATCTGAGGCTCCTATTCTGGGTCAGTTTCACCTCTTCCATCCTGTACAGTCACCAACTCCTTCAGGAGGTGTGTTCAGGACATGGAAATCAATTTTAAACTTGGCCTCAGCAAAGTTTTCCAAAACTTTCAGAAAATGACTCATTCATTGGTTTCATGGATTTTCTTTATAATTTTTATTTCCTTTCAAAGACAATGATTAATGAAGTTGAATGAACCTTACTACTTTCCCCACTTAGCATGAGGGATAATCGAGTTTGACGACACATGCAAAACTCACAGGTACTTGCAGTCTTGACATGGGGCAGTCAAGGTATGAAGGTTGGTAAGTATGGAGTTCTAAAGGATGAAGAGCACACTTCTATATGCATATAGAAATTATGTGTGATTCTTCTCAGTTCTGCTTGAGAAATCCTATTTTTTTTCTCTTGGTTCTCTTCAAGTTTTAAATTTGGTGTTCTGACATACCAAAAAAAAAAAATGTATTTTATTAAAGTGTTCTTCAAGAGACCATGGAAGTCATTCCCTGGGCTGCACTGTTTACAAGTGGAAAAGAATTGGTAGACCACTGGTCTGTTCAGCAGAAAGCCTGTGTCTCGTGTCTGTCCCAAGACTGATCATTACTTTTCCTTTGTCTTTTTCCAGTGGATTGCTTGGATCCCACCTGCTCCAGCCACGGGGTCTGTGTGAATGGAGAATGCCTTTGCAGCCCGGGCTGGGGTGGTCTTAACTGTGAGCTGGCGAGGGTCCAGTGCCCAGACCAGTGCAGTGGGCACGGAACATACCTGCCGGACACCGGCCTCTGCAGCTGCGACCCCAACTGGATGGGTCCCGACTGCTCCGTTGGTAAGCCAAGGGACTTTCTCTCACTTTGATGCCCTGGATTCCAGCCATTCCCAGGTGGATGGGAATCTCCTCTTCACACTTAATGTGGGACAAGGGGCTTCATTCAGTCACACCGTGCCTTTATCACTCTTTTCCTTAGCTGTAGAGTCTGTGATCCTCGAGAAACAAAACAAAACAGAGCTAGCAAACAAAAATAACACCAAGTCGGTACTTGTGCCTTGTTGGATCCATCACCACAAATGGATAAGGGGATGAGGAGGGATGCTCTATTTGCATTATAGGTTTTCTTATGTGCACTCCCTAAAGGTACCAGAAAGCAAAACAGAACAATTCAGTTCCAGACAAACCAAATAGCACGTCCTATAAAACAGAAAAGAAGCTCCCTCGGGGTGCTGTGTGAACATGTTCCAAAGCTCTGCAGTCCTCCAGTGACAGGAAAATAATGAAGTTGTGCTGTACACTTTACTTTCCTAAAATTAAGAGTGTGTGTCTCACCTCCCAAGTGACCTTAAAAATGGAGCAGTTCAACAGTTCAGGTGGGTCCCAACCTTCCCAAGAAAGACTTTGTTAGCACTGATGAGCACCTATCCAAGCTAGGAATCGTCCTGCCACCCCCCTTCTCTGAGCAGGGAGACAGCTGTAAGATTGCCATGGCAATCGGAAGGGAATAGGTGTGAAGCTCTGCCTATGATGGGAGAGAAATAAATATTTCATTCCAAAAAGAAGGGAAAAAATGAGAGTCGGATGAAATGGGCTATTTTGGGATGGCTTCTCCACCCACTTGACTCTGGCTTCTTTGATGCTGATGATCCTGGCAAAGTTCCGCAGAGGCTGTGGGTGGGGTTGGAAAGTGCTAGGTCCAAGGCCCAATTGTGCTGCCGATGTGCTGTGTGACTTTGAGTGAGTCACTGGCTGCCCCTGGCCCGCTGTTCTCTCCCCCCGCGGCAGGACAGGCCACGCCTTCCTCTGTAGACTGTGGCAAGGATGAATGTCTGGCACGTGCTTGTCCCCGAGTGAGAGGTCCAGAGAGTGCTTATCTGTCTGTCTGTCTCCTCCCTGACCACAAAAGACTTTGAGCTCCTTTGAGAAAGAGGCCGTGTAAACACAGCATAAATAACAGCGGCCATCATTGCCGCCAAAGCTGATCTGGGGACCGTGTGGGTCTGCAGTCATTGGAGGCATGGAGCGGGGCATCCCTCGTGGGTCCAGAAGGCTTGTTCAGTTAAGGGGGAAGAATCATAGCTGGAGCAGGAGGCAGGATCCTCAGTCCTCTGTGCTGAGCTGGGCCCGCTGCCTGACCTCCCCTCAGGACAGTCTCCCTCTGTAGACAAGTGGTTCTCACACTCTAATATCAAAACCACCCAGAGGATGTGGTGAAAGGAACTTGAGTGCCCCCCTCCCAGAATTTCTAAAGCACATGGTGGTCCAACCAGGGTACATGAATTTGCATTCCTTACAAGGTCCTAGGTGACAGTGATGCTGCTGGCCCGGGGGCCACACTTTGAGAAAAACTGCTCTAGAAAGAAAAATGATGTTGATGATAAATTAATACCAAGCCAGCGAAGAGACAAGCCTCTGGAGATGTCATAGCTGCTGGGCTTTGGCCTGCCCCTGGGGCCCCGGCCCTGTGTGTGGTCTGGCTTCCGTGAAGGGTTTGCCAGCTGCCGTGTTGAGCTGTAATCATTGTTTTTCTTCCAGAAGTGTGCTCAGTAGACTGTGGCACTCACGGCGTCTGCATCGGGGGAGCCTGCCGCTGTGAAGAGGGCTGGACAGGCGCAGCTTGTGACCAGCGCGTGTGCCACCCCCGCTGCATTGAGCACGGGACCTGTAAAGATGGCAAATGTGAATGCCGAGAGGGCTGGAATGGTGAACACTGCACCATTGGTAGGCAAACGGCAGGCACCGAAACAGGCACATATTGCTTTATTTTCATAAATCGTAGATCTATAGTGATGGTCGTGCACTACAACTGGCTGTTCCTTCAGGGACACAAGTGCTTTCCAACCTTACTGCTGCCTCTCCAAATCTCCACGGGGACAGGGAAAGGAAAAAGCAAGGTCCCTTTTTGGAAAAGGCTTTCCCTCTTTCCAGGAATCTGGGTTTGGAGGAAAGGGACCAGACAAGATTAAAAAAAAATAAATAAATTCCAAACTGCTGATATTGGGAGGGAAAAATGCACACGCATGGGAAATTATCAGTGCCTAGAAGCACCAGGCGCCCTGGAACAGGGCGGTCTGTGTGTCCTGTTCCAGTGTGCTCCCAACTGGCTGGATCTCCAGATCTCTGCCTGTGCACAGCATGAAGTCACCTCGTTCAGACCAGGTTAAATGCAGGCAGGACTTTCCCAGGTCCTTAGGTAACTGAGCACCACTGTCGCCAGCATCTTCCTGCTATCCCAAGGCTCCCGTGCTGGGTTCCTGATCTCTCCCACCATTGCTGCTACCAGTTAATGCTGCTTACCTGGTTCCATGTCATCGTCCACTCAGCCACCTCCTTACATAACTTTCTCAGCCTAGAATATTCTTTAAGGCTTACTTTCTTTGTTTAAAAAATAATAATCTAAATTTTTTTTCATTTTTGATTTGTTTGGCTCCTTGTAATTATTTTGGATTAGTGGAGAGCAACACTAGTCTGGACATACCTGATTATCTCGGTGAGGGAGGAGTTAGAAGCCGAAGGGTTTTGGCTTTCAACATCTCTTAACAGTTGGGATTGCAAAGTTGTCAACTTGAGCATTGTTTTGCTTCCAGTTTTTGCTTTTGTTGTTTAATTAGGTCAGTTGCAGGAGCCGCTTCATGCCAAGAAGGCTGATTTCCTTGGCTGCATGGAAACTCTCAGGGGAATTCCCAGTAAACTACTGTTTACTCTGATAGCCGTAGAGATTGGGACCTTTGCCTCTGTCCCAGCAGCAAAACTGCAGCCATTGCTTGGTGCCTTGGAGTGAAAGACAGGCTGAGGAGCTTGCTCAGGGCAGACTGATGAGAGCAGACTCAGTTTCCCATGCTGTTCATTCGGGTTAAGCAGAGACCAAATGGACTGCTCTGCATCCAATTTCCCCAGTTCCATCCAATTGGGCATCCGAGGGGCAGCGTGCCTGTGAAGGCCACAACCATAGCACTGGGACCCTGCTGGGACAGTCTGTTGGCAGTGAATTGTTTTTGCAGTCTCTCAATGATGCTCCAGGTCCTGCTTCCCCTGCAGCCACTCTCGTCTTCAGTTCCCCACAGAGGCTAAGGAGTAATTCACAAGAGTGTCCAGGGAGGGATTGTACCACCCGAGATAAGGACAGTTCTTACAATAGCTTCCACTCTTCAGGGTCACTCCTCTTGATGTACTTTTCCATGTCCAGTATAATTGAAGACTTTTCCCCCACCCCTTCATCTCCACAACCCCATCCCTCCTCCTTCCAAAAGCTTTTAATAATCAATGACATTAAAGTCCTACTGTCTCTCGCAGTCCATACAATACACTACAAGGTCCCTTCCCTTTGTTCTTCTCTTCTGATAGCTGAAGGATAAGGCAACAGGGCTCATTTCCCCACAGTGAAGGTTGCTGGCTCATGCCTGCCTATACCTTGTCTTTATTCTGGAAATAGCTCACAAGAGGGCAGTTCAAACACAGAAGGGCAGGCGTTAGCTAGCTACAGCCAGGAGCCAAATCTGGCCTGTGGCCTGCTTTTCTACAGTTTATAACCTAAGAATCATTCTTGCATTTTGTTTAGGGTTGACAGAACCAAAAATATTTTCTGACATGTGACAATTGTAGGAAATTAAAATTTCAGTGTCGCAAGCAAAGAATTAGTAAAAGACACCTCCACTCTGGCATCTTATCAGCATCCATCCCACATGTTAGTCTTGAAGTAGGGACAAGAGACTGCATGGGCCACAACACTAATTGTTATCTGGCTTTTTACAAGGAAAAAAGTAACTGTCATGAAGGAGACAGTTGCCCAAGTCTCAGTGGAGGGAGGAAAAAGAAGGCAGGGTGCTGTTTCCTTTAGGAATAGGACTATCAGGGGCCAAGGGAAAGCAGAGAGGTACAGATACAACAGAGTGGGAGTGGGGAGAAGACAGCAAATGAGTTGTCAACAGCTTTGCTTTCAGTGGAGAATGGTGTGGATGTGGCCAGCCAGACAACACAGGTGCTTTGGCCAAGCTGGCCCTTTGGCTGCGAGGAATTGGAAAAATGTGTTCTTCCACTTGAAGCATTTGGCTCAAGTGTCTTAGGTCTGTGAGCTGACATCATGAATCCTTGAGGAAGTGTGAACTACATGCCACAGAAAGCTCCCAAAATAAGAGGGTACTGGTGCCAAGAAGTCTCCTGTTCACAACTTTGATGTCCTGTGATTTCAAAGTCTGTGCCCATAAAGGTTTGAAATACGAAGGCCTTTTCTTTTGAGAAATTAGAGCTCTGTAGTTTTACTATTAGGACATGTGCTATATCCCCCCAGCTTTGGTCACTGGAGTTTTCTTTTTTAAAAAAAGAAAAGTCAAACATCCCTTGGTTGCTGAGATTTTCTGCTGGAAAAGTAGAGAGATTTCATACATGCATAATTGTGTCTCATGCTTTTCAACCTCTGGCTCCCAGAGCTGTTTCACAAAGTCTTCGTCTTATAGTTGGAACAGACAACCCTGTCATTTCACTTAAAGTAAATGCCACAATTTACAAGCCCAGAATCAGTCCTCCTCCTTGGGGATACTGACAGTCAGAGAGAAAAGAAAGGCTCTTAGGTCCTCTCCAAGCACAGCTTCAAATGCTGTATCTTGAGAATCAAAAATAAATAAAATTGAAATGGCACCCAGTCAATAAACAATGCACTAGAAAGTTTGAGGTAATGCAGAAAGCTGGGTGGTTAGGTTTGGGTATTGAGGTTGTTTGTGGCCTGTCCTCAGAAGGTCATAGTGAGGTGGTTTTCTTGAGGTCATTGCAAATAATCAGTAGAACAATTCACATCAGCACTGTGGATTGCATTTGTTATATGAAGGAAACAGGAAGATAGGTAGTGAAGAAATGTTGAGGATAAAAGCAGACTTTAGAAATCAGGATCCACCTAGTTTGGGTCAAATGCATCTCTGAAATTCTCAGCCAGCTTCTTTATATTTGGAAATGTAGTACATATTGCCATGGACTTAAATAGAAGGCACAATATTTCAGCATAAACTGTTAGAGCTCATTTATCAACAGACAGGATTCCACCAAACAGTGATTTTTATGTTACCTTTTGCTAACAAGTTAAATATAAGGTATGGCTGGCTGAAAGCTGCAGAATTATACTTTGAATCCAAATCAACTACAATTCATGTACATCTTTGGAATATATTAGCATTATTTTGATAAAGTGCATTTCACTCTTCTGTTTAAATTAAAAGACAAGTTACTTGATAAGAACAGGTTTTTTTTAATGATCTTTAAAAGGGTTATTGTCTCTGTCCCCTGCCATCTGCCTGTTGTCTGCCACCATTCCTTATGTATTGAAACTTTAACATAAGGCAGCCATCCAATGGCTATGCCACCAGAGTGTGAAGGAGCTATAGCATTTTTATTAGGTCAAAATCAGTATAGCTATAGTAAATCCAGATAAATGTTTCTTATATTGCAAAGAGATGAAGTAGATGTTAGCATGTCTTTCCAGCAGAATAATTGGGCAAAAATACATGGAGGCACTAACATTCATTATCACCATGGGATACGAGGAAGGAAGCTAAATATTAATGTTGCACTGTTGGAATTATCTGAGTGTGGATTGTCCAGACTCCCCTCTGAGTAGGCCAAACAGACACACCCATAGGCTGAGTTTGTTGATGATGGCACTTGTGAGATGAGGCTGAGTTGTTTGGTGTTGAGGCAGTGGGCACGGTGGCCCTGTTTGTGTATTTTACCTGTTCAGTCCTCACCTCCGATCACATTTCAGAGTCATGATGACTTGATTGCCAGAACCACGTGGGGCTAAATGACCTGAGCAGGTACCGTAAGGTAGAATAGTTTTCTTTTCCCTCGATTGCACTGGGCCCTTCTATTTTTCCTCTCTAATTGATCGGGGAAAGAAATCCGTTCCTGTGATGTTAATAAAGAAAATGAATCTTTACCCAAGGTAAAACCAGTCGTGCAACAATGTGATGTGCTGATTAAGTGATTGTCATCAGAAGGAGACAGGGTCACAGTCCAGGAGGGGGACACTTCAGAACAATAGGGAAATGGCTGGGAAGAAACAGCCAGTTGAAATTAGCCAACTTCAAACTGAGGACAGCTGCCTCTGCCATCTCATTCTGCTTTCATTCCAAGTAGTGGAAACTTTTTTTTCTCCCCTCATTACTGTCCTTGAACATTTGCGCTCTCATGACTCTATAGTGAGATCAAGTTGAGATGAAATCAGGCACTGTGGAGTCGTTCTCACCACCAGGTCTGTGGGAGCAGCTCACTCCCTGATTGGTTAATTAACCTGACCCTCCAGGAGCTTTCATTGGCACTGTCCTCAGAGTTCTCTTACTGATTTCTTTCTTTCTTTCTTCCTTCCTTCCTTCCTTTCTTCCTTCCTTCCTTCCTTTCTTTCCTTCCTTCCTTTCCTTCCTTCCTTCCTTTCCTTCCTTCCTTTCCTTCCTTCCTTCCTTTCCTTCCTTCCTTCCTTTCCTTCCTTTCCTTCCTTCCTTCCTTCCTTCTTTTCTTTTTTCTTTAAGTAAATACCTGACGTGATAGTCTTTCACTACTAAAGATTATAGACAGATGCTTACTGATTTCTCCACTTGCACAGTTTGGCCAAAATGTGAGCCTTCTACTTTAGTGCAAATTCGGCATCCCACAGGCCCAGAAATTCTCTTTGCATCTGGACCAGATAGTGTATTCGAGGTTTCTATCCAAACACAAAGTAAAGATTGGGAGGTACATGAACAAATTTTTACATTGTTGCAAAAAATAAAATAAAATGACAGGAAATAAATGTTTTATGGGTAATGAGATTCTCATCTCTGAAAGTGTTCACTTTCTTGCCCTGAATATTGAGGAAGGGCTCTTGGAAAATAGACAAGTTCAACACAGACTTCGTCCTAACTTTAAAACTTGCTTGACCTGTAATTTAAGGGGAAGCAATTGCTTTCTAAGAGATTTAGAAAGTTCTATCTGGTTCCATCTGTTCATTAAATGAGCTACCATCAAAAAAGAAGAGGGGAACAATTCTTCATCTTTGAGTTCTGTAGGGAGACTAGGGCTCAGGATTATCCTCTATACTATGCCTTCCAAGTTTCATTGTCTGGTTGACCAATCTTTTTGGGGGATAAGAGGGTGTTAAAGTCTCCTGTTAAGATTGTGTTATTTATTAGATTTTTCATGTCCATTAAGATTTGTTTTATGTAGTTGGGTGCTCCCATGTTTGGCGTATATATATTTATGAGTGTTGCCTCTTCCTCTTGAATTTTTCCCCTAACCAATATATAGTGTATGCCTTCCAAGTTTCTAAGGAACTAGCTCGTCAGTTTGCTAGTTGTAGCCCACTGTGGTAGGGCCAGACCCACCAAGTATAATTAGGTGTCATTTGACAGTGGGAACACATTCTGAGAACTACAATCATGTGAACATCCTGAAGTGTACTTGCACAAACCTATGCAGCCTAGATCAGTCACAGCAGTCATGACACAACATAAAAAGCTGCTGGCAAAATGCAGCATATTATGCTACAGTAAACTTTCATAAGTAGAATATTCTAATGATAAGTGCAGTGCAGTAAATACTTAAGGCAGTTTATTACAATCAAATATTATGCACTACATATAATTATATGTGCTACACTTTTATATGGCAGTAAGTTTGTTTCAACCAGAATCACCAAAAACAACCGAATAGCTTGTGCTAGGAGGTTGTGAGGTTACATTGTCACTAGGTACCAGGCATTTTTCAGCTTTGTTGTCATTTCATGGGGACACTGTCACACCTGTAGTATCATTAACCAAAACTTCATTACTTAGTTTGATAAGAGATACAAGATTTCATAAACGCAAAGAACTAAAACAGACTTACAGCTCTTAGACCATAAAATCATGTGTGAGAGTCAGTACAAGAAAGATTCCAAACTCAGAAAAAAAGACACTCACATCAATAAGGTCTGCTGGAAAGGGTGGGATGAGCTTTCTCAGTATGCAGTGCGTGCTCTCTGCACTTGAACTTAGAGTGTCTTTTTCCAAGTCTGTGATTCTTGGACCTCCAAAGGGGCACTGAAGATTTCACAATAAAAAAGGAAGACAAGTAAAGGAAGCTCCAGAGAGTTCTACTCCTGGAGATATTTGTGAAGGCCGCTTCCTTGTCATCCCACGTCTCATTCCTCATGACGGCTTGGAGAAACATATGGGCTGACCGATGGGGACATCTGTGTTCTAGGCTTATCTGCCTACACATGCTGCATATCCCAAGGGAAGTCACCGGTCCCACTGGCTGTGGTCTTCTCCTGGGGTAAATAAGGGAGTCGGACCCGATAATTGGTTCCTGGGATGTGATACACAAACATGAGATGCTTTTCATTTATGAACAGATGTACTTTATTGAATAGTTATGTGGGGCTTTGAAAACTAAGTACTAGGAAAAAGTAAACTAGCATATCAAACTCATGATTATATAGGTGTTACTGCCTACAGATGTGGTAAAAGTAGGTAGCATTATTAGGCTGAGTAAATTTAAGGAAAAATATTAAGTAAATAACAGTGCAGATATTGCAAATATCACAAATGCACTATATCACTGACTGAATTTAGAACACACTTGAATGAGATGGTCTCTAAGGACCTGCCCATTTCCAGAGTTTTATTACTTTTGATGCAGAAATGTATGAATGAGCCAATCGAATGCAATCAAACCTTTCTCTCTAATATCATATGGGTCTTCATTGCATGTTTCCATAACGCACAGCACAGAGCTTATACTGTAGGCATAGACATGGAGGAGATTGGCTCAGCTGATGGTGTGTTCCTGAATTCTTAAGAACAGTGAATGGTACTTTCTTACTAGTTTGTTAAATTTTTATCACATCTCATTTCCAGTTTACACCCAGGATACCTGGACAATCTTTCTGTATACTGAAAATCTTCCATTCATACGCTCAGTTATCAGACCCCATTTTATCTTTATGTGTAATTTTCAACCTAGACAGATGATGGTAAAGCTGAACTTCACCTGTCCGTATCCACATTGGCTTTGTGAGGAGAAGGGGGAGAGTTGCTCTTGTGTCCATCTGCCTATGCTCGAATCCTGACCACTGCTTTTCTGTAAAATGGGGACACCAAAAAATACCTACCTCCTTGGGCTGGAGGGGAAGTGTTTGGCAGCGTGCCAGACATAGTGTTAGAGCTGAGTAGGTATAAGTCAGTGTCAATACTATCTAATGCCAACATGAGATGTATTCAAGGGCAAAAAAAAGCCTTTAAAAATAAAATACTCAACAAAGCACTTCTCCCTCTAGGCTTGAGGATATGCACCTGTTTTTTCCAACTACTGAGGAGGCTGAGGCAAGAGAATTCCAAGTTTAGCCATTTAGCAAGAGAATTGCAAGTTTAGCCATTTAGCAAGATCCTGTCTCAAACAAATGAATAAATAAATAAATAGGGCTTGGCATGTAGTATTGTGCCACTCGGGTTCAATCCTCAGTCTGTACTTACAAAAACAAAAATTCTGTCACCTTCAGCAGCCTCTCATGTGTCCACCTTTCCCACATAATGACGGGGTCAACATAATACCAGCCCCCAATTCTTTTCCAAACAAAGCTTTTCTTTGCAACTTGCCAGCACCTTGTCCTTATACAGAGCTAGAAAGGGCCTCTCCCAGCTAGCATTGAATCTATTCATTGTACCAAACTGCCCAGTGATCTGTGGAAGTGAATATTTATATTAAAACCTTGTTGTGAAGTGAAGGTTTGCCATCAATGACCAAAGGTACTCACACTTCACCTTTTTGATTTGCTGGAACCAGCCAAGAGGCCTAGAAGAATTTACTTTTAATTCTGGGTTTTATTTTTAAAATAAGTATATTTCAAAAGAAAAAATCCATTGGAGTGTTATTTGGAAATCTGTTATTAGTGGATAGAGTAAAATGTAAGGTATTTTTTTGTCCTTTTGAGACAGGGTCTCCTTGTGCAGTTCAGGCTGGCCTTAAGCTCACTTTGTAGCTCAGGCTGGTCTTGAACTCACAACAATACTCCTGCCTCAGCCTCCCGAGTGCTGGGATTACAGGCATGCACCACCATGCAAATGTAAGGTATTTTAAGACAGTATTTCTCAAGCTAGAGACCATCAACATCCTTGAGGTATTACAAGAATATTCTTTTAGAAGGAATCTGGCATTTCTCAAGTTAGAAGGGCACTGCCTCCCCACTGTATCCTAGATTACATTTTTCTGGACTCTTTTTTGCTTTCTGTCTCAGTCCTCAAGATTTGGATTGCAAGACTTACTCATACTGGCTCTGTACATCACACAGTAGAAGACCCAACTTCGAGTCCATCAAGCAGCATGTGCGTGACTTCCGGAAAATCAAAACTCTCATTGATTTTTCTATCCCCACTCAGCCCCATAAACTTCACAATTACCCTCATCCCTCCCACACTGAGATTGCATGAGTCCCTGGAGCATGACCCAAGTGTCACACCCGGCGTTCTCTGCAGTCCCTTGGCTCGTCTTCTGGGTCTATCAGGAGCTTCCCAAGTTATCCCAGTTTCATGTCACACACAGATTTTGCATTTTCTCCCAAATTGCCTGTCCAGTGACTTTCATTGATACCAACCCTTTTCGTCCATGGCATTTGATTTCATGCACTCTTTTTAAAAGGGTTACCACTACTGTATTTGGAATGCAAGACAGTACCATTTTGAAAACTTCCTGGCCAAAATGAGGCTATTCCTTGCCACCTTGTCCTTTTTATCAGGCACCTCTTTGCCTTCTGTAATCAGACCTGTGTAAGGTGAGTAGCATAGGCCTTCTTCTCTCAGTTTTTCTACTTGTGAGTAGGAAAGAAACTGCATGAAATAGAAGCGAGGCAAAATTTTAAGCATTTCATCATAAACAGTCTCCAGATAATTAGAATGGATTAAATTTCAAAAGAAAGTGTACTTAGTTAATCTTTCCTATAATTAAAAAAATATCCCTAGTTTAAAGTAAAGTGTTTGTTTTTTAAAACATACTTTAATTGTAATCAGGAAGGGGGAAGCCTATTTGGTCCTATTAGGATGAAATGTCTGCAAAGTAATTAAAAGCTATCAGCCATTTCATTTATTCTTTTATTAAGATCCTTAAGGAATGAATCCCATTTTTCCTCATGGATTTCACAGGAGTATGCTCCACAACCCTGCCTGTGGCTCGTGGCAGCTGACCTGCTGTCTGTTCGATGGCCAACTCCCTTTGGCTGACACATGTCAAGTTAGAAGATCAATTCAGCAGAGATTTATATGCTTTTCCGAGTTGGGATAATAGACAAAGTAAAGTTAGGAGGTGACGAGGGACATTAAAGCTAGAAGAGAGACACACCATGGCCCCTTTGAGAACTATCCCAAAAGAAGCAGGACCCACAGCACCCCCAACCCTTCATCTCTGCAGCTTCTTAGCTTACTGCGACTGCAAAACCTACTTGATACTCTCTTCTCAAAGTTTTCTAGAAGTTTCCAAGAATGTCTTACTTGCTCATGTTTAGCCCATTCAAATTCTTCAAGCTTAGGCCTTTCAGTGGAGTCTGCTACCTGCACAATCCTCTTCCAGGGAATCCTGGAGCCCTTCCCCTACTAGCAGTTCCCAGGCTGGGGAGTGGTTTCCAGTTCCAGAAGTTTAGTGCCCATTGTCCTGAAATGCTACTGTATTATGCAATGAAGGAGAAATACCACACTCTCCCCTGTGAGCAGCTGGATCCAAGTTCCTTTGAGAAGACATTCTTTCACTTTTATCTGTAGCACCTTTCTCTTATTTCAAGACTTTGTCTTACTGTGGACCAGATGCCGTGGAGTCCCTCTGGTTTCCCCACCTCTTCTCACCTACAGACAGTCTTCTAGCAGCTGAGGTAGTGGGAGGATACCCACAAGTTCTCCAAGTCCCACTTTCAACCTAGTTAGGATGCCCACCATTTAAACAACCAGCTTTCTAGAAAAATCTCCATAGGGCCAGCCAGATAGCTCAGCAGACTAAAGCCCTTGCTTAGGCTCAGTGTCTGGGGTTCAGTCCCTGGTGTACTGTGCCAGCCTCAGGACATGCTGAGACTGAGACCGGGCGTGGTGGTGCACACCTGGAATCCCAGCACTTGGAAGGCTGAAAACAGGAGGATCACTACAAGTCTGATCTGCACAGTGAGACTCGGTAGACCAAGTACTAAACACATTTTAAAGAAAAAAGAAAAATCCTCATAAACACTACTTCCATTTTCTGGCAGGTTAACTGCAAATAAGAGTCCTTGTAGACTCATGCCTTCATAAAATGCTGCATTTAGAAAGAAGAAGGAACTGCTTATATAGCTGCTAGATCCCAGGTTTCACACAGTTGCCAAAACGGTTCCTTGGGGCTGTTCCCTCTTACCGTGATGAAACCCAGTACCACATATCTCAAAACAATACCTATGGCACCTTCTACCCGATCTCAAAGAGAAAGGGAGAAAGAATAATGTTCCTAAAGACCAAAAAAAGCCCCCCCATAATTGCTGTCCAGGAGGAATCTGAAGAGCTAAGAATCCTAGGCCACAGAGTCTAAGTTTTACCACCACCATCACTGGTCAAATTAGCAATGAATTTGGTTAAAGCAGGGCCCCAGAGGGTCATCTGTCTAAAGCTCTATGCAAGTGATGAGCTCTGATAAGTGTGAATTGCGTTTTCTTTATTTTTAAAGTTATGCTTAACTTCAAAGGGATTGCCAGACAGCCCTGCATAGGTGTCTAGAAATGGTGTCAGGGTACGAGGAGTTTGAAAGATTAGAGAGAACCACCTCATAGGCACAGAGGAAATATTTGCACCTGATTTTACTCAAGCAAGTTAGGAACTGTTGATGACCAGTCACACTATTGTAACTAAAATATACTCTTTCTAGTGACAAGAAACTCAAAGCAGTGGTTTGCAGTGTCCTGGCCACAGGGCAGTGAGACTACCCCTACCCCCTGCTAAGGTGTATGTGAGCCCAAGAAGTCCAAGTATCACTGATGATTGCAGTTCCTGCAACTGAGAGAAAGATTGAAAACATTGGGGCGGCATGACAAAGTAGCTTTTTCCTATTATCCCAAGGAATGCCGGCAAGTCAAGTTGAGTCCCTTAAGCATGTTGCTATCTGCTTCTTGCTATACTTTGAATATGAACTGATTTGACTTTTTATTTCCATTTAATGGGACCAAGAAAGATCTGTATCCATTCACTTGTGGACCTCGTCTCTGGGGGCCTGATAAAGGAAATGTTATCATATCACTGAGAAGCCGAGCACAGAAGACAGTCTGCACAGAATTAAATAGTTTGAAAGGCATAATGCACATCAAAACCCACTGCAAATTGTCAGTATCTCCCACATTATGTTTATAGAATGCAACATCTCCCCTCTTTGCTACTAACACTCTTTGTCAACACTTTGCCATTGTCATTTTTTTCTACACTCAGAGGATGAGGTAATTTGGGGAAATATGTAGTGAAAAGGATTAACTGCATAGCATTTGTAATCAAACAGGCTTCAAAACTCGCCCCACTACTTGAAAACTGGGTAGCATTTGACAACCTATGTATCTTAAATAAGTTTCTACTATACACATCGATAAGTTGGGAATAGTAATCCCTGCATCCTACTGCTATGTAATGCACTTAACACATATTCCTATAATAATTTTAAAGCCATTTATGCCATCTGAGCATGGGGATTCACATCTGTAATCCCAGTACTCTAGGAGGCTACAATAGGAGATCCCAAATTTGAGCACAGCCTGGGCAACTTAGCCACTAACAAGATACTGTCTCAAAAATAAAAAATAAACTGGGCATGGAGGCACAGCACTTGAGAGGCTGAGACAGGAAGATCGCTATAAGCATGAGCTGTGTAGTGAGACCTTGAACCAAATAAATATTTTTTAAAATATAATAAAAATAAAATAAAAACATTGAAAAGGTTTGGAGGGTTGGCCAAATAACTCAGCAGATTAAAGCACCTGCAAGCAGGCACAGGGGCCAGGAGTTTGATCCCTGGGCCTGCTGTGCCAGCCCCACTTGTGGGGCATACTGAGACAGCAATTGAGACTGGGTGTGGTGGCGCGTACCTGTAACACCAGATTTTGAGAGGCTGTAAAGAGGTGGATCACTATGAGTCTGATCAAGTAGTGAGACTGACCTAGTGGTCAGCCTGAACACTGTGGACCCTTCCCTAAAATAAAAAAATAAAAAAAAAGGTTTGAGTTTGTAGCTCAATGTCAAGACCCTCAGTCCAATCCCTAGTGCAAATTTTTTTTTAGAAAGCACCTTCATCCTTCCTACCTTTACCATAGCTCCCCGACATATCTTGGCAGAGTGTGCAATTAATAAACCAAAAGAGATGGCTGCTAATATTAAGGGCCCAGTGCTCCAAAGGCCAGCAGAGCTCCACCTCATATGCTAATGCCACTGTCTACAGCCCTCCTCCTGTTTCAGGGTTCCAGGGGCTTCCTGGGACACCTGCCTTCTGTTCTTTTAAGAACGAAGAACACTGGGAGCCAAAAAGAAGCAAGAGGAAGTGTAGACATGGCTTCCAGTTGCAGAAATGTGGGTGTCACAAGCATCAGTGAGGCCTTCAAGGTATCGGCCATGGCACATATGGGTCCCACATTTCTTGTACCTGGCTCCTACTGAGCAATCAGTCATTCACAAAATGCTTTGGAGGGCGTACTGTGTGCTGATACCATAGTAGGTATAATACAGGAGCCCCTGTGAGTAAGCAGTGAAAAGGTTTGCTGAGGTGCAGGTGCTGGTCTGCAGAACTTCAACCCTCCCCGATCTTTTGCCTCCTGAAGACTTAGCCACATTCCACCCCAACACACTTCCTTGGTGTTTCTGGCAATAATGTTAGGGTTAGTTTTCAACACTGATCCTTGCGCACGGCTTTCTAAGGAGATCATCATAAGGATATGAGCCTAAAACTTCAGTGAGTAACACAACACACAATCAAAGCAAAAAACTCACTGTAACCCAGTGCAAGTACATGAGAAAATGTAGTCCAATATCCTGCAGTGCGGGTGCACACACAGGAGTAGCTCATAAGTGTTAATATTTCCTACAATGGAGGAAATTTAGTTAAATCAAGTGAAATGGCAACTCATTAAAATTTGATTTTCTCCCCTATCCTCTTTTATCTTTTAATCTACCGTATATGGCACAACTTGTTCCATTAAATTACACTCATTAATTAAATCTCATCTTCTCTAGCTATATCTATATTTTTATTTATTATGAAAATCATCAGATGCTTATAATCTAATTTAGTTGGATTACTACTTGGACATCTCTAAGTAAGAAAACTTAGAGCTTTTAAGGTAAAATTATGGGTGGGAGGGGGAGCAAGTGGAAGAGACCACATTTCCTTCCAGTTTCCCCTTGGTGAGAAGTGGCTCTGCAGGCCTTTCTCTGGGAGGGGAATTGACCTAGATTTGGATAATGAGGGCACTATGAATTCAGAATCTTTGTTGACTTAAGCCAAGGGAGGGCAAAACCTATAGGAAGAATTGTAAACCCCAACACCCCCTTACATGAGTGAGGCCAGAACAATGCAAGCACATTAACCAGGGCGTAGGGGAGCAGGAAACAGTAATGAACCGGGATATGAATGCCTGGTCTGTGGAGGGCAGACATGATCCAGCTCCATCTGACTACTGCCATGGAGAAATGCAAACCGAGATTTTCCAAAATGTCTAGTTTTTCAGCAAAGCCCAGAAATCAGCTTTGTTATGCCTACTGTCCCAGTTTTCAAATGTTGGCAAGTAATTCACCATTTATTAAAATGTTGTCCAAGTCATTCAAATGCGATCGAATGGAGGCCAAATGGACCACCCATCTGCAGCCCTGACACTTGCCTCCAGAGCAGGATTAGTCTTGAATTAGGAAACACCATTTGCCTGGATTGAGGCTGGGACAGCTTCTCTTGCTTAATGCCCCGACTGTCCTTGGTGACTGTTGGAAGCTGCGGGGAGTCCCATGACCGTGGCACAATGGTGATACTTTGCACTTACATGGTGAATTTTCTCCAAGGAGCTCAAAAGACTTTGTGTTGCCAAAGTCAGCCTCACGGCAAACCTGTGGGGCAGACAGGTAGAAATGGCCCCAAAATACACAATAAGCAGCACCAGAAAGTAATCTGGACAAGGCTAGCTATGTTGACTCATTGCTTTAAATCTATGGTCAACACAGTTGGCGAATATAGCATTCAAGATGCATGGGCAGGATTTCTCATTACTGCCTCCTCTGCCACATTTCTCTTCCTTCCATCTGTTCCAAATGACAGCAAAGCCCCAAATTCCAACAATAAGTACAAGCAAAAAGAGCCAGCAACTAATTCCTGTTGTGCGTGTGAGTGTGTACATGTCTGTGTGTGCATGCGCGTGTGTGTGCCCACCTGACCTCTCACAGCCTAGCATGGTACATCCATATCCATTACAACATGCGCCCACCTTGGTCATTGGTCTGATGCCATGCTCTGAAATGCTACTTTTGCAAACGCTCAAGATTGAGAACCTTCAAGTGGGTATTTACAGGTTTCTAGATCCCTGTATTTTGCTAATAATGCCTAATAATGTGTGCTGCTCAGAGTCCCTGTGTTCCTTTCTCTTCCTTAGATTCATAAAGCTACAGCTCTGAAGCCTTTCCCTCACGGAGCTGGCTTGCAAACATACCTTCTGTCCAGCTGCCGTGGATTAACAGGGGTAGCCATGGAAAATAGGGGTGGGACTGGGAAGTGCCTTGGAGACCAGGAACTGGGATCTTCTCCGAATTGCCTTGGATAGAACACCCAGGAAAGCCAAACTTGCCAGCAGTGCCTGGCAGTCCTCTGTGGTCACTTCCCCTCCATCAGTCAGTCTAAGGGCCTTGCTGCAGAGTCCCCTGCCCTGCCCTCCCCCCTGTGCTTCATGGGCCCAGGTGCTCTCTGTCCTGCTCTACTCAGGGAATTCCTTGGGCTTTTCAGGCATGACCCAGAGAGAAGACTCCAGTTCAGCAGTGTAAACCTGTTGATATTTTTCCCAGGACAGCGCAGCACAAGTATCCTGCATTTTCTAAATTGCCTTGCTCTCCCTTTTAAATTGTCTCAGATCAAGCTACTGATTCCTGGGAAGAGTTCCCAGCATGATACTCTACTGTGATCATTCACTCTCTCTGCATGCAGGCATGCCATTAACATCCTTCGGAGGCAGGTGCAAAGCCAGCGGAGCACCTGGCCATGTTGCATGCATGCGTTGGGGAGATGAGGAGACTTACTGGGGATACAAACCTGCAGTATCCATCGGCTTCCCATCAGATCCTGTAAATCAAGACATGCTTCCTTAGGAAACTGTCTTTCCTAGGCATGAAAACATTAAAGAGCCACCAAAAAGAATGAGAAATTCCTCCTTGATCTAGTTGGAACCAGGAATTGACTGAGCTTCCAGAATCCAGCATAATGTTTTAGCTCTTCCCAATAGATCAAAATCAATATTGAATATTTCAAAGGTATGTAGATTTAAAGAGCCATTTCTTTGTATAAAAGCCATTGCTTTATATATAAAGTAATGACCTTTTTGCTGCCTTGGGAGAAATTGACTTGTGCTTTCCACTTGGCTTTGCAGAATGGAAGCTGTTCAGGCTTTCAAAGGTCAGCTGAGGGTTTGCTGTCCCTTCACTCATCAAGCCTCCCAAAGTATCCGACAGACCCATCACCATTAGTATTTGTCACATACATTCACACACACACGTTGTAGGGAGATAAAGAGGCAGTGTGATAGGGACCTCTCTGTTGTAGCCTCAGAATACATAGAAATGAAATGGGGAAGCACATACACACACACACACACACACACACACACACACACCCTGTAAAGCGCAGAGAGTCAAGTGCCGTTTATGGGCAACTGGAAGGAGAATGTGAGCTTCCACCTACCAGGCTGAATCAGCCTGCAGGTAACATTGATTCCTGACAGGAACTGGCTCAACTCAGGAAGGCATCGGTAGGGAGCTCAGGCCCAGGATTGCCACTTTCAGACCTGTGCAGGTTTCACAAGAAGCTAGGCTGGAATTCCAGGTGAACTACAGCCCTTGCTGCACCCTCAGGTCCCTTTCAGTTGCCTCTGTGCAACTCACCTCTGTCTTTTGGGGCCTGGCTTCCCTAGGACATTTAAATTTCTGCTGCCATCACCAATAAGATTGGCTTACGCTAAGTAATACAACTTTAAAATATTTTCTGAGCAGTAAAAGCAAACGATTGCCGTGTTATAAAATCATGTCTTTTAGGAGATATTAAAATGTTATCAATACTGATCTCGGCAAGGTAGAAAGCTGCCAGCCAAGACTTTAACAGGAAGGAGGCAGAGGCCCTGAGAACGGCATGAAGCCGATGCATATAGGAGGTAGTTGAGCCAAGCCGGGAATAACTTCAGAAGCTAAAATTGCATATTGCTGGGGTTTTGCCTTTTTATTTGTTTTTCCTCTCAGGCTGTAGCTTTACCCCTTTCTATGAAAACCTTGACAATACCTCCCAAGAAAGGTGGTGCCTGGTGGGGCCCACCCCTTGAGTTTAGTCAGCCTGAGTACCAAGCAGCAAAGCATGTTGTTCATAAAGAACCTAAATTATCCCTCTCCTTGGAGCTGGAATCCAGCAGGTGCTCAGTAAGTGCCGGCTGGGTATGCGCCCTTCCTACCCACTCACCACCCAAGGCCTTCAAGACAGATTTTAAAAAGCCATCACACTATGTTGAGGAGAAGAGTTGGGAGGGTGGATAGGGAGGTGCCATTGTAAGTGGCTTCAAAAATACTCTCTTTCAGCTGCCAAACGAGTCCATGTGTTAGGAGACACTAAGTTTGAAGATGGAATAGCAAATATCGGTTTCCTCCTGAGTGAAGCCACTCAGTCTTCAGTGAGGAATTTCTTTCTGCCTGTGATCTAGCACCTACTTTTGTGAAGGGGGTAATGTCACTCCCAATCAAGTGAAAAATGGTTCTCAGGAGGACAAAAAAATTCTTATTCTTTTTATGTATAGAATAGATGTATCCGATGCACATAGAGTGTATCACTGGTGTGAAAATTTCACAATAGGGAGAGGAATTAGAGGGAGAAATTCTTTAAAAGTTTCTGGAAAAAAAAAGATAATTGAAAAAACGGGTCAAAAGATATTAATCTGGTAAAAGAGGTGATAGACTGATTTGTTTGTAGGACTTCAATAGAAAAGGCCTCAGATCTTCAGGGAAGGCATGCAATTGCTTGGGAAGCTTCCTGCCAATTTATGTTCCTGTCTTCATCCCCTCTGCCTGCTGGCTCAGTTTTATGCCAGATCAGTTTGGACTGAAATAACCAGACAGGCCAAGTAGTTGATTTTGTCAATGTTTTTAATTTACTGACTAACTGAATTCCCTTTTCAGATAATATCAGCTAACAATGGTCGAATACTTAGCGCAAAACTTGCTGGCCCCAATGCTAAGTTTTTAGCATGGCTTCTCTCATCTAGTCTTCACGTCCATGCTGGGAGGCAGATACTGCTAGCCTCCTCCTTGCACAGGTGAGAAAGCTAGCTTGGAGAGATTCAGAAACCTGAGAATGGCTTAATGCTCAGTGACAGCCTCAGGTGAGCTCCCAATCCAGGCTAACAGAGACCATGCTTAGTCATTGCACCCTTTGGACCCCTTCCTCTGTCCCCAGTAAGGTGTAGCAAGTGAGTTTCTATGGAGCCCAGCAGTGAAATCAGGTCTGTGGGCCCCAGGGAGCCACCCTCACCTGTCAGTAAAGAGTGTGTGCCTTCAACAGTGCCAGACAGTGTTCTGTGAGCATTACCAGTGCCCTGGTAGGCCAAAGAGAGCAGCAGGTAATCTCAGAGTCTAGAAATGCCTCGTTGCCACTCCTCATAGGCGTAATTGGCCAACTTTCCTAAATTTAAGTTGACTTTCTATCAGAGTTCACATTTCTACCAACTTTTCATTAAATTAATTATTCAAAACAACTCAGAGTTAGCATTCTCACAGCCACTATAACTCTGCCATGACTAGATTAAGGCGTAAATTGAACAGCATGTTTTGCAATAAAGTTAATTTTATATTCACCAGAGAACTGAGTTATAGTTGCTGTGGGAACCATCATTTTGAATCTCTTGACTTTGGTGCATTTAAATTCTCAGTCACAGCACTGCACACAGTTGCGTATTTTGCACGGACGTTTAATTTGCCTCACACCGTGGCCCAGGTACTCTGAATTTGGGAGTCCTGTGAACAACTAAGATTGCAGACTGCTAGTGTATTCGGGCTTCCTTTTTATCCTAATACCTACACCATTATACAGAGGAACAGCCAGGAGATCAAAATGGTCCTGATTTTATCTCGAGATTGTGTGCTTTAGTCAGGTGACTTCCCTGAGCAGCACCAAATTGTGGGCAGTGTCAGCTGAGGCAGGCAATGTCCCTGCATGTGTGTGCAACCAGGATTTTCATCTAAGGGTATTTTTGGATCTGTACTGTGTAATTCAGTACTCATGGGGTGACCTTTGAATGCTCTAAGTCCTTGCATGTGCTATTAATCATGCAGGCATGCACAGCCATACATCAGAACTTATTGGAGCTCCAGAAAAGCTAAGCAACATTTCCCAGAGCCACATAAAACCCAAGCATCTCTAAATCAAGACGCATTGCAGGGCTTCTCTAAAAGGTGTGTTCAGCAGAACTGGAGTAGAATCATACTTGATCCTGGTGGTAGGGGATTGAGGGCATGTGCCAAGGCAAAGACAGAGGCCCATTTGGGAGGAACAGCAGAGGAAGATGAAACTCTAGGATGGTTAGAGATGCGAGTGTTCCATCTAGAAGGATTATCGATTTTTGTAGCTTTATTGGAAAAATCAGTCATGCTTTCTGCCTCCTGGGGATTGTTCCGCTGCAATTTGGGAGTGTGTATGTGTAGCAACTCTGCAGGTTAGCAGCTGAGTAGCAGCTCCCATTCACTGTTCAATTATCCATTTAGCTAGATGTGACTTAGCAGAAACAGACTGCTGTTTTGCATGTAGAAAATGTATTTGAAGAGAGAGAATTTAGTTTCACAGTAAATGAGAGGATTTTGAAGAGGAAACTAGCCTCATTATACAAAACTGAAGAATAGTACCTAACAATAGCCTCAGCCAGATTGTTAGAATTCAGACTACTGTTCTGTACTGCAGGAAACATGAGTCTCCTTATTCCTCATACTGTCCTGCAGATAAGTGTGCCTCTTGCTCAGAATTTGTAGATTAAAAAAAAAAAAAAAAAAAAAAGGAACTCTAGTGACCAGTGACCTTCCCACCAAATCCTTGATCAGCTAAACACTGAATGGGGAAAAAGACACGATCACTACCTGCATGTAGAGTCACAGAGAGCAGAGGTGATGGTCCGGGCCTGCTCTGGTCACAGATGGGAAGGGCGAAGGGTCAGTAAGTCTGCATTCATGCCACACAGTGGCTGTGGGCGACACTCCACCAGCCAGAGGAAAGAGAAGGGTAAAGATGCAGAGTGGAGATGGGAATGTATTTATCACTCTCCATAAGGGAAAAAGTGCCATAAAAAAAGTGCCATGAAAAAGATAAAAAATGCACTACTAGATGGAGTCAGTGGAAATTTACTGTTTGTTGGCGAGTCTTCTGAGAATTTAAAGGGATTGGTTGTTTAAAAAAAAAATCAACAGATTAATAAACATAAATTGTGCATGTTATATATGCAGATAGATATAAAGATAAAGCATTGCAAGAGAATGAGTGCCACAATTTGGGTGGGTCAAGTGGCCTGGAGAGATTAACAGAACACACAAGCATTAAACAGTCAGGAAGATTAGCCAGGGGTGTGGTCCAAAGAGGCCCTGTTGCTAGCATGAACCAGAATAAACCAGCTGAGTAAATTCATTCCTGACTTGAAGCTAGAGTTGAGCAAGCCAGGGAGTCCGAAGGCCAGAGCTGTTCCCTTAAGCTTGTCCACCTTGACCTGATGGATGGCAGAAGCGGGGTGACTCCCTGGTGCCGTCCTCCTCGCAGCTGTCCTGAGTGCGTACTTCATGCGTGGCTTCTTCCCCATGCCACCCTCTCCCCTCACCTCTGCGCATGTCCTTTCATACGGAACTTGGAAAGGAGGGCGGGGTCACTTCATAAACCCCGCTTCTCACCTTCACCTGTTTGCCAAGTCCCAGAGAAGTTGGCTCTGTATATTGTCTAGGGTACTGTTCCATGGGCAGGTTATTGCATCTTCTGTCTCAGGCTCTTCTTCCAGGTCTGGGCGTGGTGGCGCATGCCTATAATCTGAGCACTAGGGAGGATCCCTATGAGTGTGAGCTGTGCCTCAAGACCCTGCACACACACACACAAAAAAAAATCTTTTCTTCCAGAGAGACAGGATAGGATACTGAAACATATCTGCGAGTGGCTAGTACCCTCTTGGTACCCAAACTGGTGCCACCACAGATTCCACGCCGTTTTCAAATGAAAATTAGTACGTGTGATCAGGAAACCCTGTCCCTGGCATACTTGGCCACACTGGCCTATCACTCCAGCACTCTAAGGCCCATGTGCCTCAGAGCTTTGTCCTTCTGGTTTCCCCTGCTTGGCCTACGGAGCCATAGATGTTGGCCTGATGTGGTTCCTGCTCCCCTTGGTATGTTTGCCCATACTTCACCTTGTCAGCAAAGCCTTCTCCGACTGCCTTGTACAGGACTGCAGTCTCTGTCACCCATACCCACCACAGTGCTCTGTCCTGGTTCAGCCCTAGAGCAGCCACCCTACCTGGCTACCTTCACTTTTCTTTGTTTGCCATGGGTCTCCACTCAGTAAAATATAAAATTCTCAAGACTTTATCTTTTTCATTTTCTACTGTGCACCCTGCCTGAGTTGAGAAAGTACTTTGTACATAATAGATGCTCAAGAAATCTTTGTTGAATGCAAGAAAGCATGAACTCAGGGTCTACTGTAGAAATTGGGGTGCTGTGAAATCTTTAGCTGGCTTTGGATCTCTACCTTGGAAATCCTTTCTCCTTTGACTCCCCCCACCCTAGAATCATCAAGGACTAGGGACAGAGCAGGGACAAAGATGCACGCTCTTAGCAGCGGCCCACCGCACCCGTGTGAGACGGCGTCTCCTGCAAGGTCCTGTGGCACAGAGCCTGCCTCTCAGCTTCCAAAACTCCATCTCGTTAGTGCCAGTAGAGTGGACCATGCTGGCCGCTGCCCCCCTCCCTCTACCAGATGCACATCTCAACCCAAAGTAGCAGCTCATGGCTGTGCAGGGAAGAAGCTCCAGAGTTTCCTTGCATCTGCCCTCCAAAGGGGAATCTAGATAGGAATGAAGCTGGGGGGGAGAAGGACCAGGCACGGTGGAGACACTGTAACACCGGCACTCCGGGAGGCTGAAGAAGGAAGACCACAAGTTTGAGCAAACCTGGACAGTTTAACAACTTATGAGACTCTGTGGGAAGATAAAGAATAAAGACCTGGGATGGGGTCCAGCATGAAAGCCTGGGAGGAGAGAGGGGTAGGAGAGAGAGCAGGAGGGAGAACATTGCTTGGAGAGCAAGGAATGAAATCAGGGAGCAGTCACCCCTAGTAATCCAGAGAGAGCTGGTCCCAGGCTTCGCGGATACCAAATCCACACATGCTCTGGTCCCTAATATAAAATGGCACAGTGCTTGCTTATAACCTGCATACATTTTGCCATATGCTTTAAATCATCTCTAGATGACTTATTAAGAACTAGCACAGCATCAGTGCTATGTGAAGAATGCTTCGACTGTATTACTTAGGGAATAATGACAAGAAAAGTCTGCCCATGTTTGGTGCAGACGCAAGGTCTTGCTCAAATATTTTCAGTCCAGGGGTGGTTGCACTGAGCACCACCTTCCTCCCTGGCTAGAAAGGAGGAAAGGATGTGGGTCCAGAGATAATGGGCCTGGGATCAAACCTTCCACGGCCCTCTTGCAGTGGGGAAGACCCTGGGCAGGTTAAGTAATTTTGCTGAGCTTCTGCGTTTTTTCCCTCAGTGCCAGGAACCCGCAGTTCATACGACTTCCACAGTGGCTCCATAGCACAATAAAAACATGAGCTGCTGGGCACGTGGCCAGAACCCCTGTGTGGCGGACAGCTGAGCCCTCCCCTCATGGGTGTGGGGCACACTCACCTCAGACTGGACCTCCTTCTTGCTGCCTCCCGGCCCTCTCTGCTCACCTCACTCAGGCCATCCCCTTCTGGTGACATACTTTTCTGAGCCTAGGTGAGATTTCCAAGCCCTGTGGTCCTTGACATTGGCACCTCACATGTCCCTTGTGGCATAGGGAGTTTTGCACATTATTTGCCCATCCATCATGTGCACATCTCATGGAATTCCCAGGGAGTTCCTAGCTACCTAGTTCCTGTCATTTCATTGTAGTCTTGGGAAGGCACCTTCTTGGAGTTTTGGCCATACTGACTGCAATGATTCTCTCTCTCTCTCTCTCTCTCTCTCTCTCTCTCTCTGGTCTATATCACCCAAAGTGGCTTCCAACTTGAGATCTCCACCATGCCCAGCTCTGATCCTGTTGTAGATAACAAGCATGTAGTCCATCCTCACTGTCAATCTGTATACAAATTAAAGGCTTTCCTAAACCACACCCAGATCTTGCCATGCCCAATTAAGGATACTTTCAATAGCAACAATATTATCATTGCTGTCAGTTGTTTACATTTACTGTAAGACATGCGTCTCAGATTTTTGCATGCAAACCTCGACAACTCTCTAAGGTCAGTACTTTTCTGCTGTGCTTTTATAGGTGAACATTCAGCCAAGGGGTAAAGTTGAGATTCGAACTCAGGGAGCTGGATTCTGAGCCCACAGCTATAACCACTGTGAGCACAGCTGAGCCTTCCCATCTCTGGGTTCTTCATCTGCAGATCTGACCAATCATAGATCACAATCAAAAATGCATTTGTGCTAAACATGTGCAGACTCTTTTCTCATGCTCCCTAAGCAATGCCTCATATGTATATACACAGCATTTACATTCTGTTAGGTAGAGAAAGCAACCTCGAGGTGATTTAAAGTACATGAGACTAAAAAATAAAATAAGTAAGCAGCTACACTCTTAATTTACTGATAAGAGACATCTGCTAAAATAATATCTGTAAATATAATATCATGTATGCACCTTGTACGATACCAAAACATTATGAAAACAGTTTGCAATGTATTAATTTATCGAATCTGTCTTGTTAAGGTGTCTTGAAACTGTCTGATTGACATTTGTAGTGCGATAAAATAAAAAATAAAAATAAAATAAATAAAAATAAAAAGTACATGAGAGATAGGCTGGCCAAATAGCTCAGCAGATTAAAGCACCTGCTTAGGCAGACACAGGCTAGGATTTTGATTCTCTGAGACAGTGATTGACACTGGGTGTGGTAGTACACACCTGTAATCCCAGTACTTGGGAGGGTATTACCAGGAGGATCACTATGAGTTCGATCTACATAGTAAGACCTTGTAGACCCTGTACTAAATACATGAAAAAATAAAAATAAGTTCTATGAGAGAACTGTGTATGTTATATGCAGATACTGTGCCATTTTATATAAGAGACTTGAGCATCCAGAGATTTGAGTATGCTAGAACCAAGCCCCTGTGGAGATTGAGGGCAAAATGGCATAGTGACCCAAGGGTGGCCTGATTCCTTAGCCCTGAGAGGTATTAGAATCTCTTGGAAAGCCCACGCTACATACTGAAATAAGATGTCAGTATACACATCTGACATCTACCTTGCCCTTGGGTGGTCCTTATCTGTAGCAACCTTTTGCCTTCGTGACAGCCAATGACAAATGCTCAGTCCCAACTTCCTATCCTCGATCATGACCTGTTACCATGGGTTAGCTGTGATCCAGATTCTGGGACATGAGATTGCAGTGAGAAAACCTGGACAGTCCCAGGCAAACTGGGACTATCAGTGCACTAGAGGAGGACAAGAACTACAGAGTCCATCTGCCCAAGATGTTAAATCTTGGCTCCACAGCTAACCATCTCTGTAACTTAGGCCAAGGTCCTTAAATTCTCTGTGCTCCTACTCCCTCACCTATAAAATAAGAATAATGATAGCACCCACACCCGGTTATTACAGCCATGAAATGACTTAATGATCAAAGGGATGTGAAATTAAGAAAGAACGAAAGAGAGAGAGAGAGAGAGAGAGGGAGGGAAGGAGGGAGGGAGGGAGGGAAGGATGTGAGTGTGTCTGGCACTCAGAAATGTCTGTTAGGATTTGCTGTGTTCATTGCCATTAGATTAAAAGCTTCCCAAGATCCAGAATTTCAGTCCTGGGGCAGATTCTTTGCCTTACCCTTTTAAAAATCTAAGAAACAAACATTTAGTGATTTCCTTGCAGTTTTCTGAAATTGTGCTAGAAACGGAACCAAAAAAAAAAAAAAAACAGCAATTTATTGTTGGCCTGATTTTACACTAGTTAAAAGAGAATCGGCAGCCCTGCAGAAGTAACGAGTCCGTGCCCGGAGGCCTCCTAGGTGTTATTTGTATTTTTATGACCCTCCTGTGGCTATAAGGATGCTCAGTGGGGGTAGAAATTGGATGGTTAAAAATAACAAATAAGAAATCAAAGTCGTGCCTTGTCCCTATTTCCATACCAGTGGGTACCACATTCATTACTTGCTGGACAGCTGTGGGAATAAGCAACATGAAGCACAACAACTTGATTATCCTCCAAGAACCAAATTAAACCATTGTACTTTCTTATTATTGTCATCTCTACCTTTGTGTAACTCTTGCGACCCTCTTAGTCTAGCAACGTGCCTTCTCTTCTGCTTCACTGGGCACTGTAGTTGCCTCTTGCAGTAGAGGGCTACACGTTCCTCACAGGTTGCGAGGCAGGGGCCCGTACTGTCATCAGCTTGGTTTGAGATCCTGTGCTGCACGCAGCTGCCGCTTTTGCTAGGGAGCACGTCATCCTGCCAGGGGCTGGGGCAGGGCCTGCGGGAAGCTTTCCCTTCTACCTGGCTGCCGAATCAAGGACACAGTGAAACAGTAAAGAAACACTGCACAGGATTTTTTATGTGTTCATCCAACAAATATGTTTAATGCTAAGCACTGGGGTGAGCACTGGGAACGCAGCCATAAACAACAGAGCCAATGTCTTTCACTCTGGAGGTTTAGAGCATCCCAAGGAGGTGGGCTTTAAGCCATTGCTTTTCAGCCTTTGCTGCATGTAGGAATCACTGAGGAAGCTACAAGAAAAACAAAACAAGAAAGAGGGGAGTTCAGTGGAAGAGTACATAGTTAGCATGAGCAAGGCCTTGAGTTCGATTCCTAGCACCAAAGAAAGAAGAAATAGAAAAGATAGTGATGGCTGGCTCTCATCTTCAGAGACCTTGCCTTAATTGTAGCACAGGCAACCATGGGGATTTTTCAAGATTATTGGATGGTGCTTATGCACAACCAGTTTAAGGCCCAGTGCTTTAAGTGAGGGATGAATTAAAATTATAACAGGTGTGATGGAGGAAGAGCTGAGGGGATTTTTAGGCATGGAAAGGGAGTGAAGAAAGCCATCCCTGAACAAGGAGGGCCTAGCCAAGCCACGGGTGGGTGGGCTTAGCCAAAGTGGGCATAGGAAACATAGTTTTAAGGACAGAGATCTGCAAAAGCCCAATAGGATTGAGTCTATGTTCCAGAAGAGAGCAGGCCACTGTGGCTGAAGCCCAGAGAGCAAAGACTGAAGTGACAGGAGAAAAGAAGGGCGAGATTAGCTGGGCCAGATAACGCAGGGCCTGTGAGGCGCTCTCAGGGATTTGGGATTTACTCCTACAGCACTGGTTTCACACAGAGCAGGCATCTGGAGTTCCTGGAGGGCTTGTTGCTGTGCAGATGGCCAGCAGCCCCAGAGGTTATGACCCAGTAGATCAGGGCTGAAGCCCAAGAACCTACATTTCTAACAAGCTCCCAGGCAGTACCGCTGCTGTCAATCCCCAGACCATACTTTGAGTACACTGCATTAATCTAACGCTGTGGGAGAAACTCCTGGAGCTTCCAGCAGGGGCTTGGCACAAGTTGGTGTGTGTGTCAGCAGTAGGGCGATGCAAAATCCAACTCCCACGACTGACCCACTGTATTCTCCTTTGATTAGGCGATGTGGAATTAAGAAAAGTATGACTCCAGAAGGACACGGTAGGCACCCAAGAGAAGCATAGTCTTGCTGTGTTGGGCCCAGCCTGGCTGGGGGGGAGGGGGGGGTTTGAGTGACTTTGCACTCACTCAGTATCTGAGGTAGGCTTTTCCTCCAAGAACAGTGACTCCTGGTTACAACTGCCTGCATTCTAATTTCCCTCCTCTCGTGGTCTTCAAATTGATTTTTCAGAAATGGACTAACATATCAGAACAACAGCTGAGGTGTTGGGGATGAGGGATCCTGAAATATCAGAATGATCAAAATAGAAGAGTTGTGGCTCCCTTCCCCCTTTTTCTTCAAATGGAAAAGGCTTGTGTTTCAGGTTTTTGTTTTTTTTTTTCTAAGTTCATCATTGTTCTACAGCCAAGGCTGAAGCTGCTGCCTGCCTTTTCCCATGCAGACAGAAATGATGCTGATCAGTGAGAATCCAGGTGCATCCAGAACACGTGCAGCGTAGACAGCTGGATCCACATTTATATCACCTTGCAGAGGCACTGCCTGATTCTGTTGCTGCCTCCATGTGAACAAAAGCCAGTTCTTCCTCCTCAGTGGGCCGTGGAGAGGATTCTGGCCATCCCAGCACCCCACCCCCCAGCACCATGCATCTTTGCACTTCCACAAGCCCTTAAAGACATACATACAGATGCTGTTGAAACAAAGAGAAACATCTGCTTCTTGATTTTCCATGTTTTTTCTAGCAAAGCAAGGACAGCTGTTCAAGTACAGGTTCATGGCTGTGTGTCCACACCAGTTTGTGCCTAGAAGCAGAATCCCTACACAGCTCTATCCTGCACATGTGGGTGAGCAAGAGAGACAGACAAGCTCTGCCAGTTTCCAGAGACTGGGACGCTTCTTTAGCAGCAGGTCTAAAATTAGTCAGAGGTCTTCTCCAGGGTATCTCAGAGCATCAGCTCAATTTTCTGAACATCGCCACTGCTGTTTAGTGTAAATGGCCATGTACTTCCTGGTGATCCCTGATCCCCAACACCTCTTCAACTGTCTTCAACCAGAAAGAGCTCTGGAATGGAATGGCAGAGTCTCTTATTAAATGTTTCCAGCCCGCATGTGGTCCCTCAATTCCAGGGCTACACAGCTTCAGGAAAACAGTTTATGACAGTTGCAGGGATAGGGTAGGGGATGGTGTCCCTAATTAAGTTAGCATTCAGAACTACAGTACTTCCCAAGAGAAAATGTCATCATTGTTCTCCTGACCTCATAGAAACCATTCACGTCAGGGAATTTTCTTTTCACTCAGTGGAGCTAATGTGACATTGCTGGGCTGACGGTCATAGAGAGAGCGATGATTCCTAGGGTGTGGTGCTGTCAGGCTAGGACACCCAAGAAAATGCCACTTTTTTTTTTTTTTTACCTTTGATAGGACAGGCTCTTGGTCCTCATCTGGGAGACAGGAAGAGAAATGGGTAGAACTGGTCTGTACCCTGAAGACAGAGTGTACTACTAATTACAATAACAACTACATCAGTGCTAATAACAACATATACTCTATTAACTGTGCCCTTACAATGTGCCAAATTATTCTAAAATATTTGCCTTTGTCACTGCATTTAACGCTATAGACATCTATACAACATAAGTCTTGCCATTGTCTCTTGCTAAGTTATTCACTCCACAAACCTCATTGAATGTCTAGTGCTAGCCAGTCATGCTTCTAGACCTTAAGAATATGTCAGTTGACAAAGGCGACAAAAATCCTCAGCCTTCCAGGAGGTTGTATTGTATTGGGAAAGACAAAAATAAGATGAATTGGTAACAATTACAGTTTTCCATGGGCTGAGTCTCAGAAAGCATTCTCAACCAGCCCAAGCTCACCCAGAGAGCAGACACAGATCCAGGTTGCAAACCCAGAACTCAGTGACTCCAGTGCAGATTACAGTTGTCCCAGAAAAGGAGAAAAAAACATTTTTCGACATGGGTTTATCCCAGGATGTGGTGCCTCTGCTGATAACCTATGAAATAGCATAGAAGCCATGCTTCTTAGTCCCCTTGTCCCCACGCAGCCCACTCTGTGCTTCCATGCAGACCCCAGGTGCACAGGATGCTGACCTCCACGCTTCTCTCAGATGCGCTTGATGGTGAATGGTAAAATCTTGTTTCCTTCTCCAGCCCCCTTATGCAGCATTAGCCACTTATTTCTACCTCTAAATTGCTACACATGGCAGAACGTGTCTCGATGCTCTAAAAAAAAAAACCTTTTATGGTAATTATAGCTTTCTTCAAGTGCATTTATGCTCCCTTTTTACTGTGAGGTAGACATTATTTTGCTCATGCCTAATTTTTGTTAAGGCAAAAGGCTTGCCTACCTGGTAACTGCATCGACAAAAATCTTTCATGTATAGTTCCATATACTGTGGTTAATATTTTTGTGTAGGAAAGTCTTGGAAGTCATTCCATTTCCACCAGAGATGCTGATTTCAGTTAGGAATTCCTCATTAATTCATTCATTCCTTCCCACTATGTTTTGAGAACTGGCACTGTTCTCAAACTAGCTGTACATAAACCAGACATGGCCCTTCACCTAACTGTTCTATATCATAACAGGAGTGCCCATAACAATTTAGACAATATACACTGGATTGATTGATGGATTTGGCATAGGGTCCTGCTGCACAGCTCAGACTTATAGTGATCCTCTGTAGACTATGGTGCAGGTCTCAGCCTGGAATTATAGGCATGTGCCACCATGCCTGGTTTTGGTGACCAGTTCAGTACTGACACAACATGCAATACCAGAGACCAAACCCAGGTCCTTGTGCTTGCCAGGCAGGTGCTTAGAACACCAAGCTATCTCCCTGGCCCAAAATACATAGTTTTTATATGATTTTCCAGCAGCTAATAAGAGCCAGTAGATGACCTAGCCAACATCAAGGACACGCTAGGTGGTGGTGTTACACTGCGGTGGACAAGATATCATAAAAGATGAAGCTGCTGAAGCAGCCATCTTCATCTTTGGAGGAGGCATCCAGGACGAGATGACTTCTGCAGGGGGAGCAGAAGGCTTGAAGTTTGGGAAGTGAGGCAGGGCAAACAGAAAAGCCAGCAAGATACTGACCAAAACCCACAGGGATACAGAGATGGGCTGGTGTGGTGTGAGCCAGTTCATATAAAGTCTGTGAGCAGGTCCCAAACCTCAGACTTGCCCCAGGAGTCAGTAGAAAGCTATCAGCTATCAAAGTGTTTTCAACAGTGACCACATGGAGAGAAATGATAGTGCAAGACTGACCAAGGCAGTGAAGCCAGTTAGGAGGCTTTAGCAGGAGTCATAGAGGTTGGTGATGGCCTGGGTTAACATAATGACAGTAAGGTGGGAGGATATCTATTCTAAAGATGTTTAGGAGGAAGGACAAGCAAGACTTTATATTGATTTGTATTACTATGATGAAATACCTGAGACAGGCCAGCTTTATAAGGAAAAGAGTTCAGCATATAGTTTCGGGAGCTAAAAGTCCAAATGAAATTGCATAGCAGTGATGACAAAGCCTTTAAAGCATTCAGTGATAACATGATACACAGGCTACAGGTTCACCACTACTCATATCAGCTGTGGTGGGGGTTCCCTCCTGGGCTGTGTCATTTAGGGTGGGTGACAATGGCAGGAGGTCATGCAGGAGGAAGAGCTTATCAAGGCAGGAAACTAGAGAAATACTGGTGTCCCCCAATCCCTTCCCAGAGCATCACCACCCCCAGTTACCTAAGGACTTCCCACCCACTAGTCCCCACTCCATTAAAAACCCACTCCATCTCTTGCCACCATACTAAGGACCCAGCTCCTAACATATGGACCTTTGGAGAAATCCAGGTTATCTCTGGCCTCAGCAGAACTCATTATAAGTAAGAGGAAAATTTGACCAGATTTGGTTGAGATTAAATACAAGAGATGTGTATTGAATGACTGGCTCCAAGGCTTTATTCCTGGGTAATCGGACAGCAGGTACCACCCACTGGTTAAGAAACCAGAACTGGGGGAGAGTGCACAAAGGAGGCAGGGCTCTGTAGTGTTGGAGATGCCCATGAATAAACATAGGGCAATGCTGAGATGCAAGTTGGGGTCCAGATCTAGAGATCAGAAGACTGAAGTTGAAGACACAACCAACCTAAGATGCTGCTGTCCTTGAAAGTTTCCCCTGGGAAGAGGGCTTTGACTTAGGAGAGGGAAGCTCCCTCTATCTTTTCCTAATTCTCCCCCAAGCTAGATAAGGACCAGGCGGAAATAACAGCACCACTTGCTTGTGTTCTGTTCACTCAGGCACCAACCACATGCTTGAGAATAGGCAAGCCCCTGCCTGAGAATAGGCAAGCCCCTGGGATCCGAAGACAAACATCCACATCTCAGATCTCTCAGAGCCTTGTGTGTAGGGAAGAGTTTTCCAACCTTCATCCCATTGTTTAGGGCCATGTTATTCTTTGTGATGGAGCCGTCCTGTGTCTTGTGAGATGCTAAGCAACATTCCTGGTCTCTCCTCACCAGATGTCAGATGTCAGACTCTCCAAATCATGACAACCAAAACATATCACCAGACCTGGTCAGATACCCTCAGGAGAGAATGAGGGGGACAAAAACTGCCTCCATGGAAGGGCACTGGTCCAGGGTCATGATAGAACCTGAAGCATATACAGGGACTCAATGAGGGTATGTTACAGGACTTTAAATCAGTGAGCTTAGAAGTAGGCACTCAAAGAAGTCAGCAGAGCTAGCCTGAAATCCAGAAGACTCCATACAGGAGACTTCTTGGCTGCCCAAGTATAAGCCCATAAACCCAATCCAACTTCAGTTATAGCATCCTCTCCAGAGAAAAGCCGCCACCTGATACCCATTTGCCCTCCAGACTAATTACTTCCTACGTTTTGTTTTTCCTTAAGCAGAAGCTGGCTTTGCACTTTACAAACACAAAGAATCACCTCCTCAGAAGGCCACCAGCAGAATGAACTTGTGCTGGGGGTAGCTTGGGGTTGCCTAGCAACGCCACGCATCTACCAAGGCTGCTTTCTTCCTCTTCAAGCTAAAAGCAAAGTCCTGTCCATTAATTCCCAGCTGCCCTGAAACTTCTCAGAGATTTGCCAGCTTCCTACTGTTCGTGTTTTCATCTTCCTCATATGATGTGAAGAAAACCTGCTTCTGTGGTCTGTTTATCTCACTGCTCTTGGTCTGGGGTGGGGGACAAAACAAGAGAGAAAGAGAAAGGGGGAAAAGGCCTCACTCAATCTAGGAACATACATATTATGTGTGCGTATCCCTGACTGACATGGTGCTCTGTGCAAATTTAAATTTAAGGTAGTGAACGTGGGTTTACTACATAATGAAGCTCCCAGAGAGACTCTGGGAGTGATTTTAGTCAGACATGAGACCTCAAAATAGCTAAATAACAAAGCCCATACAACAGAGACCATGCCAAGCAAAATGTTTGTAGGTCTGTCGGTACATTTTCTGTGCTCCATTTCCCCAAAATTCACTTGGAAGAAATTTAAAGCTGGAGATGGCAGGAGACAGCAGACAATCTCCTTTCCCTGAGAACCTGTGAAATGTCTCTTGGACTTTTCCTCCCCGGTTCCGTTTTGCTCCTGCAGAAATGGTGGTGTGCTTCTCTGAAACTGGGGAAGGCTTTCCTTGGAGCACTCACAGTGTGACGAGACAGCATGTCCCTGACTTTCTAGGCAAAGCTGTGGTCCTCCCACTGGATGGAAAGGTCTGGGGATATGAATCTGGGCTCTGAGGATAGGTGTAGAGACCAAGAAGGTATTTCTCATGATCTGTGTGCACACACTGGTGCTTGCTTTGCACACCATGAGTTTATGCCACACTGGGCAGCAGCAAAAAAAAAAGAAAAAAAGAAAATGGACTCTGTGCTAACAGGCTAGCTTTAGATAAGTCAGCTTCCTGACAGCCTGTTCCCATCACAGGTTCTCGGTTGTCTACTTTTCATGAGATTCTAACTCAGACCACATTCTGAAACAGATGAGTGGGAACAAGTAGTTAAATAAAACTCAATCATAGACCCACAAGAGCTTCTCCTCTACGAGGAGCCCTTCACCTTCCCCCATTGCCACCTGCCCAAATTAGCTTTCTCATCATGCTCATAGGGTACCTGGGCGAAGTGAGGAGGAGCTAGGGGAAGGCCAGTGGAACACTCTCAGTTCACAAGATGGGAGCCAGGAAGGCTTCACGTCACTTGCTTTTGTCAAAATGCTTCACTTCCCTGCCATGGCCCAACCCAGCCAGCCTTGTATGTGTGTTAGAAACAGATACAAAGGAAGATGAGGCTAGAGACAGTGGAAGAGGTCCAGGCAGGATTCAAGATAAATGCAGAGGAAAGTGGCTGTGTTTTGGGGGAGCAATGAAATTAATGGTCAATTAGGGTACATTTAAATGAAGTAAGAGTAACACCTAGATTGTATAACTCTGTAGATTTTTTAGAATTCATTGTACTATACACTTAAAACAAGTAGACTTTATGGCATGTAGATTATGACTCAAGTTATAAAAGAAAACTGAAAATCTAGGAATTCATAAAAACAAATAGGTTTTTTGAGTGTGGCCACATCCCATCACTTCTGGGTTTCTCTCTCCTTCTTGTAAAGAGCAATAGAGACTTCACAGGTCATGCAGTCTCCTGTCTCTGTTCAGCACACACACACACACACACACACACATACACACAGCCCTCCCAGCTACTTTTGTTCAAGCTCAGTTCAGGAGAGAAGTAACTGCAATTGTGTTGGGTGCTGGAGAAATTAGGAAATTAGATAGGCTGCTGGTTTCTTTTATCTTAAGGCCATTGAAAATAAGAAGCTAGGAGATCCAGAGGGAAAACCCATAAAGTGGTTGATTGCAGTTGTGTGGTGGTTAAGGACTGTGGCAAAGAATCTCAGGCCAAGGATGCCATCAAAGAATAGTTGCCATGCAACAAATGAATGAATAAAATCTTGGGCTCACTTTTAAAACAGAAAAGAAGAAACCCACAAAATAAGATTACCCATCATCCACCGCTCTTCCTCCATGAGCATGCAGATAGATAGATAGAGAGATAGATGATAGATAGACAGACAGACAGATAGATTGATAGACAGATAGACAGACACAGATTCTTCTCCCTTTTCCCAATCTATGGCACCCAGCACCTGCTCTTTCAACAGCCTTCACATTCTGCAATATTTTTAAATCTGCCATAAATAGGGTGAGTGACAAGCAGCCAACATTTTAAGTGCCCCTTAAAACTAAATATTACCAGAATATGAAAATAGCCCAGCAGAGCCATCCAGTTCTTGATCACAAGAAGCTTGAGAAAATCATACATAAATATAACTTTCAAATTCTGTGAGATGAATGGCATTTTGCCTCCATCCTGGGCCTCTAGGGAATTTTCTTTCTTCTGCAGAAGGCAACAGAGAAAGGAAAAAGGAAGGGAGGGAAAGGAAGGGAGGAAGGAAATAAGGCAAGAGACAAGAAGAAAAGGTGAGAAGGAAAAAAAGGAAGCGAGCGAAGGAAGGCAGGCCTTGCTGAGGGGGCACCATCCTGAGCTAGACTAGGAATCACAGCGAGCCTGCTTGTCAGCTCAGCACTGGTGCAGTTGTCTGGGATGTGCATCGAACTCCCCTCTTTGGGAAGATTGTTCTGACCCCTGCACCCAGGTCAGCTGTCCTTGGGAATGCCCTGCATCTGCGACCCCACTCCCTCTTGCAACTGCATGTGTGGCCTGCTTCCCCCAACCCTTTGGACGGCAGGTACGGGCCCCACTGTGAGGCTGGCCCAGTGGCTGCCCTGCAGGCTTGCTACCCCGTGCATGGCTCTCCTGCTTCCCCAGCACGGCCTCACGTCCCTCCTTCTCATTCTTTCCATTTCTCCAACCAGATGGCTGCCCTGATTTGTGCAACGGTAACGGGAGATGCACACTGGGTCAGAACAGCTGGCAGTGTGTCTGCCAGACCGGCTGGAGAGGGCCTGGATGCAACGTTGCCATGGAAACCTCCTGTGCTGATAACAAGGATAATGAGGGAGGTGAGCAAGCATCTTCTAATTCCCAGCACCTCAAGAACAGAATGTTGTATGTGCCTTTGTCATGAGTCATTTTTCTCCTGAAAGACCTCCCCTATACTATTGTCAAATGTCGTTGTAACATTTCCTTTGAAGCAAATGCAGCAGAGAATCAATGTCCTTGGTTGGTGGAGTGGGCTAGAGGCTCCAAGGTTGGATGCTGGCTATGAGTTCCCAAGTACCCGCCAATGCAGAAAAGTAGCTGGGTGCTAGCGCCGCTTTGCAGGGTCAGTCCCTGCCAGGACTGTAGCTGGAGCCTACAGTCAGTGACAAAGGTCCTCACACTGTCATGTGCAATGCCACCTCTTTGTCCTACAGCCCTTAAGATATTACATTGTAGATATGGGAATGGAGGCCTGGAAAGCAGTTGAGTAACTTTTTTAAAGTTATTTTCACCCCAGGAGAGAACTGGGACTCCAGTTCATCCCTGGATCCAAACTGCATGTTCTAATCTGTGGTCAACAAAATACAGCTCATGGGCAAAATTCCACTTGTCAGCACAACATGGTCTTAACAATTTTAATGGCTGGAGGCAAAAGTGTAAAGAACAATCGTATTTTGTGACATGGAAAAATTATGTGGAATTTAAATATCAATGTCTGTCAAGTTATTTTAAAGACTTTATTGAGGTATGATTGACGCATAGCTATATGTGTTTGATACACACATCCTGATGAGTTTGGAAATAAGTGCACTTGAGGTTAGAGAAATTCTTACTACCCTTAAGGCGGTGAATCTGTCCATCATCTACCAGAATTCCCCTCCCCACATCCTTTATTATCATTAGGGGATTGATTGGTTGATTGGTTTTCATGGCATATAATATCTACCCTCTTAGCAAATTTTATACAGTGTTGTTAGCTATAGACACTACCGATTCTAGGAAATAGTAGGTCTCTAAAGTCTATTGATACTGCATATTGGGAGCTTGGTACCTTTTAAGCGTCACTTTCCTCATATTGGAACATAGCGATAGCCATGTTCTTATGTTCCGTCTACTGCTGCCTTAGCCTCAGCGAGAGTTGAGTGACAACAAAAGAAAACACTCGGCAGTCAAGGCCTAAAATATTCTCTGCCTCAGCCCCGCCCCTGGGCGTGCTGAGCCAGGAGCCACCAAGACCAGGTGCGGTGGTGCATGCCTGGAATCCAAGCGCTGGGGAAGCTAAAATCAGGAGGATCAAGCAGGAGTACAAGCTGCATAGTAAGACTATATATATGTATTCTCTGGCCCTTTGCAGAATTTGACTAATCCCTACTCTGAACTCTGAAGTTGAGTTTCTCCCTGTTACTGTCTGTGAAACATTAAGCCATTTATGCCAAAGATGCAGGGTTGTTTTTTTTTTAATTTTTGCATGAAATTCACCTATGGATTTGAAGAAAATAATTTGTACTGTGGTCTGTTGTTGTAGGCACTCCAAAAGTGGAATGAGGTATAAGAGAATTAAGATTCTAGGCTAAATGAGGTTGCACTAGCACAGGGCCACTGGGTCAGAAAGCTCTGAGTGCCGCCCCCCTCAAATATTAGCACAGATATGTGAGCCACACGCACAACGAAAATGACTCACAGGTCAAAATTTATACAGGGCAGAAGCTGTTCCTGGTGTGAAGAGATCCATGGGTCCAAGGACTTGATTTAATAGAAATGTGTGGGGTCCCACTGTGTCTCTCACTGTACTCCTAAGTGCCCCAATGACCAAGTCCATGTCAGCCCCTGGCTTCATGACCCCAGGGAATCAGCTCAGGGTCCCAAGTGGCTTGTACTCCATCATGGAGACAGAAGAGAATATTGGGACATTCTGTTTTTCTCTTTCTTTGTCCCTTTAATTGTCACTTTGCAATTGCCACTGTCTGTAGTTGCCCTCCTACATACATAATTCGTGAATAAGCAGACATACCTACCCTGATAGAAGGATGCATTCAAAAAAGGTTCTGGGTCCAGGCAGCTTGAAGAGCTCCTGTTCATTCATTTTCTCTTTTCTGAAACACAGTCAAAATAGAAATCACTTGAATTCATTTTTTAACAAGGTGAGGCATAACTACATCTAGTGTTCCTTGTGTGAGATTCAGAATCCTGGGACTTGCTGGGAAGGTTCCCTGGTTCTGTTTCTGCATCCCTGGTGACTCCACTGAGCACAGCGGCTGCTTACAGCTCAGCTTCTTCCAGGAAGGGGCTGCCTTCTTGGCTCCCTTTCCTGCTCCTGTGTCAGCAGCAGAAAGCTTGGTGAACTGCTGGAATGCCCTGTGGAGGGGAGAGAGGGCATTCCTGGAAGTCAGCCTCCACAGCCCTGGGATGCACCGTGCAACACACCTTCTTCTGGGCCAGCTCTGTACCTGGTCCTGGTGCTCACCAGCAGAAAGAAAGTTCCTGGAGTGGTGATGTAGAAGATGCCCCAGGTCTCCTGGCACAAGTCAGGGTCCCTTCTAGCTGGCAGAGCCCAAGTGTCAGAAAAGCAGGGTACAGAAGCAAATGAGACAGTGATTATGCTAAAGACAATAATGGCCTTGTTATGGGAACTATTAAAGAGAACCTCCCAAGGAAGTAATTAAGCACCAGGAAAAAAGGCTCCACACCGTGTTTATAAAAAGAAACTCCCGGTTAATTCAGAGTTGCTTATGTCAGGTGAGAGAGGTACACACTGGTTGTTCTCTCTTACCTGGTGTAAGCAATTCACAATTAACTGAGTTCTTTTTTTGGAGGAGATTTCCTTGGTGCGGAGGATCTCTTTTTATGGTTAATTCCCTAGGAGGTGTGCTGAGCACTTCGCTGTTTATTTATAAATATTAAAGCCACTTCTCATCAACCACAGACCAGTCCTGCAGCACACTAATTATATCATTATTTTTGTTTGTTTGGGTGGGGGTGGGGCTCTGGCCTGCTTTGGGAGTTCTCAGGGAAAGCCTGTGGGTTGAGAAACCTGGCACCTGGTCAGAGAGGCGACCAGGCAGAACAGGAATTCGGGGGCCCGCAGCAGCTGCAGGGAACACACTTGTTATTAATCTCATGAATGGGGAAAATAATAGAGCACTCTTCCAAGAGGACTGGGAAAGGAAAAGTGCTTCTCCATCTAGAGGCATTCGAGGTTTTTTTTTTTTTTTAATCTCAGTTTTCAAAATCTCACTTTAATTTTTTTTTTTTCATGTTAAACTGAGATAGATACAGATACAAATACAGATGGAGTTATTTGGGGCCCTTTACCAAACTTTTTAGACCTGAGTTCCTCAAAAAGAAATATAAAGTCTGATCCTTACTTCTGGCCACTGGTAATTCTGAAAGTTCAGCTTGTAGTGGAATCACCTGAGACTCATAATTAGGCACGCACTAAGCTTTACCTGAGCTTCTGAATTCTAAGATCTGGGAGGATCCACAAATTTGGATTTCTCATACATTTCTGGTATGCAAATTTTCTTTGCAAACCATTGACCTAGGGTATCCTTATATAGAATAAATTGATTTCTGTCTTATGTACGAAGAAGGGTATCAGATAAAGTACCTTCTTAGAAGAGCAGAGAAAATTACACTCAGACATTTCTGTATCCCATGATATTTAGGAGGAGAAATCCTGTTAGAAAAGGCTGTCTTGGAATTTGCCCACAAAAACAATTTATGTCAACCCCCCGTCTTCCTGCTCCCATCCTCCCAGCCCAGTGACCTTCTGTCACCTCAGGAAGCAGTGGCAGAGTTGGAAGAACAAGCAGAAATGGTTCAGACAGACATGCCAGCCAGGGACTGTCTTTTTAATAGTGAGAGATCCTCACTTGAACCGCTCACCCCAATTTGAAAAAGAAGAGACTCAAAGAAATATTTTTGCTTACAGAAGACAAATACCAGCTCATTAAAGTCAGAGAATACACACAACATGTGCGCCAAGTGACAGGCGGATAATATTTAATTATCACCGCCAAGGCAGAGGTGCGAGATTTAGTTCATCACAGCCAGGGGTAGGAGGGAGGGTGTGGATTTCCTCTAAAAGTGGGAACCACAAGGTGAGGCGGCGCCGTTAGACCGTCTGCCCTGCAGAGACAGTCTTCACTCCTTCCAGCACCCCTTTATTAGCCAAAGTTTAGGGGCAGGAGCCCCCCGCTCCCCCGCACAAAGCCCTAGGTGCAGTCCTGCACATGTCTGGACCAGTCTATGCACCGAGTGACGAGTACAGACCAGGGCGGGCAATGTTGTCACCTTGTCAACCTCGTCAAGGTGGCAGGATTGGGAGGAAGCCCTTACGAAAGGTGAACGTGTCACCTCTCATCTAGGCTTCCTCGCTGCACTGAGGGCTGTGTCTTCCTCCTCTCCCTCCCCCCGCCCCCACCGCCTCGCCCCTGCCGTGCTTCAGTGCAACACCAGGTCCTCAGCTCCTTCGCCTTTGTCTCCTGGTTTCTGTACAGGTGATGTCATAACACGGTGCTGCTGTAGACCCTGGCTTTGGAATCAGCCTTGGTGTCCAGTGCTGTGAGTCACTGTGCTTCTCAAGATCTAGGTTTTCTGGTCTGTAAAACAGGCACGATCACAGCAACTCCTCCATCCCGTGCCGTGGGGTAGAGTGGAGCCAATGTGTACGTCATACGCTGTGCAAGCTGCCTGGCTCGGAAGATAAGCTCCCACGATGGCTGCTACCAGCACTGACCTTAGTAATATTAATGTTACTTTCTATAATGGAGATTAAATGCATATTGAGGAGTTCCCAGTGTATATAACCACAGAGATTCTAACCTGGTGCTCTTCAGGCTTTGGCGCTCTGTAACCCCGTGGAGCACTTAATGGTCACATTTCTAGGCTCCGCCTCTTAAAAGTCTATTGTAACTCAGATAGGGGATCCAGAAAACTACACCAGGCACCTCTGATGATCTGATGGCCTGCTCCACACACCACATTTTGAAGAAAACTTGGTCAAATTGTAGTTTCTGTTGGGTGAATTGATGAGACCAATGTCATGGCATCCACACCCAAAACTACCCCTGAAATAAATTTCCAGGATGGGAGAGAAATGTAGAACAGAGAGTGATGCTTTACTTCAGGAAGAAATACAAAACTGCAACAATGCCAACATGTCTTCATGATTAGTTCCTGAATGAATAAGCTGAGTATGTTCTAAAAGTACTCTACACTGCTCGTTGAGGAAGTGAATGCTTGTGGCCAAATTTTCAAAGCCTTAGCTGTGTCTTTAGGGAGTGACTTCATTACTCCATCCCTCAGCCTGCCCACCCATCCATCCATACATCAGCTTTGTTATTTATGATGTAACAAGCATTTATGATGTTCTGCTAAATGTTAGACACTTACAATTGGTCTTTGAAAAGGCTAACCCAGACATGGGTTATGTCCACAGAAAGCTCGCTGTCCGTCCGAAAAGCTGCAGTACGTGAACACGGGATTGTTGCTGTCTTTACAATCCAGTATGTGAGGAGTAACAGAGATGAGTACCTTCGTTCAGCAGAAGCAGGGGTAAAGGACTGCCTTGGAATGTGACATTCATAGAGAGAAAACCCATCACAGTGAAAGACCCACAATTTTTAGCCTGTCCCAAGGGGAGCCCTCCAAGCCACAGATCTGAAAAATGCCTGGCGGGGGCTCTTTAGCCCACCAGCAATATTTTCATTTCTCTCCCAAGTTTGCAACTCCACTCCAGCTTCCTCACAGAGCTGCATTCTACCCCACCCCCACCTCCATCTGCGAGGCTTGGGTCCTTGTTTTGCTCCAAAGGAGGCTGCCTTGGGTTAAGAGATGTGGATGTTGGCCTGGGCTCTGGGCATGCTATCCAAGGCACTCTAGCCAGGTCTAAATGAGGAGAAATAACACTGGAGTGTGTCCAGAGCACTTGGAACAGATGAATCCCACCCCTCGCCCATTGCCTCCTCCCCCTCCTTTCCCATCCCCTCACCATCCAAATTGGTTTGACATGATTCAGGGATGCTATTCCGGCATTTATCTCACATGTTAATTAATAACTCACCTTGTCTGTGCATTTAGCAGAGCCAACCAGGGGACTCAAGAGACTCTGGAAGATTATCCTTCTCAAGTCCAAAGAGTCCAGTTTCTTCCTCCAGCAGGAAACAAAGCTTGGTGAACCCATTGCAAATGCTTTGATTAATGTGTGCAAATCATGTTGATGGATTGGTTGGGTGGGAGACAGCTTAGGAGTGCAACATTGCTCTATTAATTGAGTTGGATGAGGATTCCCTTTGCCATCCAAAGACCTTGTAGCAAATGTAGTTGGAGCCATAAATAGAGTTCATTCTTAGAGAGGAAATCAGTGTATCTACAGCTTAGGAAGACATGGCCTTCGGGCCACTGCCAGTTGATCAGTGTCTGTCATCATTTGGAGAGTGCTAAACTAGCCCCAGCTGATATTCTAGAGGCACATGTGGCAATAGGTGTCTGATGCATTCTGGATCTTTCAGTTAAAGTAAGCTTTGACCCCATGATCCCATTAGACTCAAGATTACCTGTTTAGAAAACTGAAGATAGGGGTTCCATTTTCTTTTAGTCTACTGAGCTTTTTAGAAGATAAAACTCATTCTCTGATGCATGTGAAAATCACACAGTAAGAGGGTCTTTTTTGGTTTTTTATTCATTTTTTATTAATTTTATTGAGAACCCTTCTCCACTACTGGTAGACTGGTACAACCATTATGGAAATCAGTGTGGAGACTCCTTAAAAAACTAGGACTGGAAATCCCTTTCAAACCAGCTATCTCCTTACTGGGAATTTTCCTGGAGGAACTGAAAACATCATATCATAGTGATATATGTGTACCTATGTTTATAGCAGCACAATTTTTAATAAACAGTAAGAGTTTTGAGAGCCTGAATGAATCAAGCCCCATGCTGTTTCCTAAGCATAATGCCTGCCCCAAAGTGAGCACATTGTCTTTCTTTCCACCCTGACTTAAGCTCAAAGAATCTATTTCATGTACTAAAGCCATCCCTCAGTGTTCATGTGGAGCTGGATTTAGGACTCCCAATAGCACAAAAATCTAAGGATGCTCAAGTTCCTTGCATAAAATGGCATTGACATGTTCAGGAAACCTACCTGCACCCTCCCATTTACCTTAAATCATCTGGATCACTTGTCAGGAATGCCTGATGTACCAGACATGGTATATAAAGAACTACTATACTGTATCATGCAGAGAATAAGGACAAGAATAATATCTGTGCATGTTCAATCCACACATGTGTTTCCAAATATTTTTAAGCTATGATTGGTTGAATCCACCAATGCAGAACTTAGAGAGGAAGCTGGTTGTATTTCCTTCTTGGAGATAAGTGTATAGAGACTCAAGAAAGTAAAACCCTAAAGTCAGCCTTAGGATACACAACTTTTTCTTCTTAAAAGTCATTGCCACATGTCTTCTCACACACTAACAAGATTTTGGGAAATGATTCTGAAGAAGACTCATGGAAGTATAGAAGTTGTGCTGTTGTGAGAGACCTTAGGAGAGAAAAATGGACCTCAAACATAAAACTTTCCCATTGGAAATCTTTTCTAAGTAAATTTATTTCAACACTGGATTATTTTTTTCAAAAAGAAGACATTCAAAGTTGGCAAGTTTAGCCAACACAGAGTCTTCCATCCTTTCTCATCAAGTCTTTAGTAGTGTTATTAAGTGTCTCTTACAGGATATTTTTTCTCTGTTTAGATGACATCTCCAATAGCCATCATAAAATTATGATTAAAATACATAATCTAAACAAAGTTCATCATGTAAATCACTACAGATTAGGGAATTAAAGGATTAAAACAGTTTTAAATGGTGTCCAAGGGGTGGCATTTATACCATTATGTTGGCTTCTTGCATTTTTGCCTCAGCCAGAACTTCTGCCTAGATTAGAGCACATACCCTCCTGCACTGTGTAGGCAGCATTTGACTCCAAGCTTGGGGTCTTGATGCCATTATTATGTTATGGTTCCCACAACCCTAGTCTAGATCAGTTCTCTGCCTGGGCAGCTTTGCTCTCCAAGAATCACCTGGCTGTGTGGTGTTGGTGGTATAGTGGTGAGCATAGCTGCCTTCCAAGAATCACCCAGCTGTGTCCAGAAGCATTTTATAAGTCTCAGGAGGGACATGCTACTAAGACCTAGAGAGTAGAGGCCATAACTGCTGCTACTTGCATAGGAAAACTATCCACAAGGAACAGTCAGGACCAGAATGTCAACAATGCCAAGGATGAAGAATCAGGGCAGAGGTCATGTCTCACAAGCACACACCTGTGTGATGAGTCTGCTCCTTGTTTTAGGAGTAACAGGAAGTACCCTTAGGCCTGATGTCAAGGGACAGGATGTCAGAGCCTGAAGGGCATTGTGCCCTTACTAAAGACCAGGCCTGCACTGATTTTACCTACATTACCCAAATAAACATGACAGTTTTCAAAAGAACCCACCCTTGCATGGAAACAAACTGGGAACCACAGAGGGGAGGCGTCCTTCCCAAGCTCCATAGCCCAAATGTAGCCCTGCCCGAGCAGAGCCCAGCTTGCCAGCCCTCCCTGTATCCCAGAGTGCTGTGCTCAAGACCAGAGCACAGCAGACCAGGGCCCCCTGAGCCGCTCAGCTCCTCAGCAATGCAAATTCTGTAGCATGCTGAAAAATACTATTGGCGTTAGCTTTTTCCCCCTAGTTCTGTTGTTGGAAGGCAATTTTTGCCACAAAGTGCTTCTGCGCTGGAATGCCAGGGGCGAGCAGGGGAAAGTAGAGCAGTTGGACTTTAAATAGTGAGGCATTCTCTGCAGTGCAGTGAGAGCAGCTGCCCGAGGCCTGTGCTCTTTTCTTTGGTTTTCCATCTCCTCAGCCAAGAGCTCTGGGGCATTGGAGAGGGGCCAGAACTCTGTGGCAAAGTGCGAATCCAAAGAAAACAGCAGAGTCCCCTCACCCCCTCTGCCTAATGCTCCACTCGCTCCCACTCCCAACAAAGACCAAACCTTTCCAAGGAAATTCTCTCCCCTATGGTCACCATTCATGTGCAGCCCTCCTGCTCTGGTTTCCTAAACTTCTGTTGGGCACCAACTCTCTTATTTATGAAAATCACAGAATCATTTATTTTGTGGGCAATAGGAGCATCAGATGTGAGAAGACTCAGATATAAAGCTCCCTGCAGCTACAAAACCCAACGAGGCAAAAAACAACTTCCTCAAGGCCAAAGCCCAGGCAGGCTAGACCTGGATTGGAGTCTAGCTTCCTGGCTCCACATGTTATGTGCCTTTACTGCTACTGAAAGGACCCTCGAGAGTGGGTATCTGCCATGACCAGCTTATGCCAGACTGTTTCATACCCAAGGAAGATTGAACAAGTCCCACGGCCCTCGTTCACCTCAACCAAATCGCAGCCCTACTCAGACCACTTGGCCTCACTGAGGACAGCAGACAACTCCCCGACACTGGCCACACCCTGCCCCCAAATTTGCTTGTTCAACAGATGTAATCAAGCCCATACCAATGTTGGGGTGCGTGGATGAGTGGCACTCAGACTCAACCTGCATAGAAGCCATAGGCAGGATGGAATCCACATACACACAGTACAGCAAGGCCAAGGGACTGTGGCCACACAGAGGAAGAGCCTTCTGTAGTAGGTAACTCATGACTCATGATATAGAAGAACTGAGTATGGAAGGAAGGATAAAAGGCAAGCAGAGGCCTGAGGCAAGACAGAGCGCTGCCTGATGAGGACTTCTGCTGTCACTGGAACATGATCACTGCAGAAGAGAGGAGAAGGCTGTCTCCCAGCAGACACAGGGAGGGTGTGAACCAGGCTGGGCAGATAGCAATGTATCAGAGGGATTTGCTTTTGTATGTTGGTCTCCCAAATTGTACCCACATGTTTCCCTCTGACAGAAGGCTGGTGTCTCCACTTGAGTTACTCCTGAACACACCCTCTCAGCAGGGAAGGACCTGTGGCCTTTGCATTTGCTTGCCCCACTGTGCCTGGGCATTCATGCACAGTACAGGGAGGGGGGAGCCAGGCATGATGATAGAGTCGTGAAGCCCGAGGGATCTGGAGCCCCAGCCTAGCTCAAAGCATAAGTCGTTGCATTTCTCTGCCCTTCAGCACTTGCCTCCCTAAAGTAGGGCTAAAGCTAGCTCCTATCTTGGATGGTGTTGAGGTAAATTAATACCCATAAAACATCCTGCAGTCCTTGTGGGTCAGAAAACATCAGAATCTCCTGGAAGGACTGCCATGGATTGATGGGCCTTTCTCCCAGTGTGGGATTCACTAGGTCTGCCTGGGACCCTTGTCCCCAGATGATGCTGACACTGTGAGAGCCACTGCATGTCATTTTGAAGGAAGCTCAAGTGCTGGCAGTGATTCCTTGGGTCATCTGACATGAGAGACGGGCCACGCAATCCTGCCTCCTCAAGTGATGGCAACTTGATTGGCATGTGGATCCTGAGAACGACCCCAGGGTCACTGAGCTCCATGTTGCAGACATGGTGATAGGGGGCAGCTCAGCACTCTAGCTGCCTGAGACGTCTTTCTCTTTAAGAGTGTTGAACAGCAGAGATGGAAGGAACATGCAGGAAGAGAGCTAGCCCTGGCCCTTTACCCTCTGTGCCATTCTGTACTCCATTAGGACAGAGCTTGCCTGATCAGCAGCAGATGCTGTGTTCTTGCCTTTTGGGGTCCATGGGCCATGGAGTCACACACTCCTGGGTATAGTGCAGGACTCAAAACACCCACTTTTCTGCAGTCTGAGTCTTATTCTATCCAGTGATGCTGGCCTTCTCCTATCAGGAACTTACCTTTTGCTCCCTGTGACAATTCTTCTCCATCCCCACCCCCCATCGCAGGATAGGAAATGCATGAGATTTTCAGAGATCATGGCTCACTGACACCTTCTGCTTTGCTTACCTAGGGTTAGAAAAAGCCTTTGAGTTAGAAACTGACATTTAGAGGATATCATTTAACCAGAACAGAAACTGAGGGGATATAGGTTAGAAGACCCAAAGTCAACCAGAACAACTAAGATTGAGGTCCAGTTCTCCTCATTCTCAATGACTTATTTATTCCTCTTTCAGACCCTCTTTCTGCAAGTAGTTACATACCACATTTTCCAGGAAGGTCAAAGCCACTGTAAATCTGGGATCAGGAAGAGGAAAGGGAGTTGAAAAGAGAGGTGCAGAAAAGGGAAGCTACAGTCACCAAAGCGAGATGCCCCTGCTCTTATATCTGCCATGTTCACTCATAAAACTCATGGCTGAGCAGAGATGGATACAGGGAGAAAATTCCAGCCCTCCTGGGACCTATAGCCCAAAGCCCTAACCTTTGCATAAGCATCACTGATGTCGCCGTCTGCCAGGCTGACCGTGCCATTGGCCACTGACAAGCTATGTTAATCTGTACATGTTACCACATGGGTGTTTGGATGAGCCCGTGCCTGGCTCCTGTATTCTCTGTTCCTGATCACCAAGAACATGGCTTGTGAGCAGCTTCCCACCTGCAGAGCCTCCTCCCAAATCACACCGCCAACTTTGCTGGAGTGTGATGGGTCCTCCAGCTGCTGGTTTTTCTTCACACATCAGTGCAATGAATTTCCGTAAGTGTCAGACCAGAACACAGCAGCATCGTGGCCTCCCTGTTGCTACAGTGGCATCCATTGCTCTGCAGGAGCGGGGTCACTCTGCCCTCATTTCCTCCGCATCTCCTCCCTCATTCCACCCCACACTTGCTTTCTTGTTCCTACACTTCAAAAAGATTTCCATGCTGGGCTTTTGCGCTTGCTGCTCCCTCTGCCCAGGGGGCTTTTCCTCAGGATGTTTCCACAGCTCTGGTCCTCTTTTCATTAAGGTTTCTACTGAAGCCCCTGCTGCTTCCTAGGAACCCTCCCTGTCCTGGCTCTCCACTTAAAGCAGCAAGTCCTCCCCTCCAGCAGGCTCACTTGTTTGCCTTGCCTGTTTACTGTCTTTGCAACACTGTTACTCTCTCCAAGTCTAGTATGTAATTTGTTTACTGTGTACCCTTCCACAGTCTAGGTCCATATCCACAGCGTTCTTATCTGTCTTGGTCAACTCACTGTTACATGAATTGAATGCCTACAGGCTGTAATGAGAAGTATTTGAGGTGGGAAACAGTTGCCTTTCACTCAGCAGATTCTGTGGGAATGAAGAAATTTCACTGTAGGGTTTTTAAAGATGTGTTCACACAGTGACACTTGAGTCACTTTATCCCAATGATGCCATTTTACTAAGGCAAAAAAAAAAAAAAAAAAAAAAAAATCTGAAACAAGATGCATTCCTTCTTTTCGCTGAGGCACTGGCTAGCCTGCTCTTTGTCCCTGTTAGCAACATGGCCTCATCCTATGGACTATTGCAGTCGGTGTGCAAGCCCCTAAGTCTACTTTAAAACAAGAGGCTGCCTCAATGGCATTTGGCCCTGGCCTCCTAAACTACAGCTGGCTCAACAGGGTGCAGAAGCACAGAGAGGCTGGGCCTGCTGTGGGTGACTCCTACTCTCTGGCAACTGCCCAACCTTAGTCAAATAACCTCGCCTCTCTGGGACTGGCTTTCTTTGTATCTGGTAGGAGTAGACAAGTGGTTCCCATGCACTGATGCTTTGAATAAGGCTTCTTCAGTCCTTTGCAATAGCACTGTTAAGCTGTGTGTTCCATTCTACAGATAAAGAAACTGAGGCTCAAGGAGGCACAGAATCTGGCCTGAGGTCACATAGTCAGCATGTAGCAATTAGCATGAGGCAGACAGCCAGTACATTGAGTCCAGGTCCCCTACCTCCAAATCCTGTCATCCTAATTAGCAGTGCAGTATTGGCTCCTAGTACCTACCCCACACAGGAGAGGTGGAGATTAAATGGGGTGCTCTGCAGGGAGTGCTGGGCTCGGGGTCTGCAGCATAACAATGGTACCTTTAGGATGAGCACAGCTTAGGAACTAGTGCCTCTGTTCCCCCTCACCAAGCAGTGTGAGCCCTGAGTCTGGCCTCCCCTCCCAGCCAGTCATCTGGGGCTATTTCATTATTCCACAAGAAGAAAGGCACCATGGCCCGCTATTAATGCTCTCAGCTCTGGGCCAGTCCTCCTGTGAACCCCGAGACAAGGTCTCCCCTCAGGCGGAAAGGAACAGTTCCGGCCTGTTGCTCTGAGGTGTCCATGTGGTGACAGCCCCCTTTCTTTCTGAGGGACCCAGCAGATCACTGTCTGGCACCCCACCAGGCTGCTACCCCCTGCTGGGCTTGGGCTCTGCTGGCTGTCCGCTCAGTCCTGTCTGACCTGTCAGTGGGCCCTGTGAAATGAAGGTTGATGAGGAGCAGAGCAGGGGAGAGAAGACCAGGCTGTGGGAGGCCAAAAACAGCAGGCAGAGGGCAAGCATTTGGGGAAATCAGAGCCTGGGTCAGAGGCCCCTGCTCTCTGTGGCCACTGGATTTTGTAACAGTAAAGAGGGGGAGACAGCAGCAGCCAGGCTGGAAATCCCACAGGTAAATGGGCTAACAATCCCATTTACCTCTGTGTCCCAGAGGATTGTCAGGGGCTGTCCAAGGCTGCAGGAGGCTTCTGATCACACCAGCTCATTCCCAGGCTTTTTCTGGGGTGAGGGGAGTTGGCAGAGGAAGGGCTTGGGGGAGGGAAGGAAAAAGAGAAAGACAGAGGACCAAGAAGAATAACTAGAAACCTAAGATGTTTTCTGAGGCCTTGGCGCCTGTTCCCTTGACACTGGGGACATGCCTTGCTAGCCTCCTATGAAGGAGTGAGAGCTCCCCCGTTGTGGCTAGCCTTGTGGCCTCAGGTAAGATCCTTTCCATTTCTGAGCCTCCTTTGCTTTACCTATAAAATGGAAATCAACGAAACCACTGCCCCACAGTATCCCACTGGAGTCAGAAACATAATCTGGGCAAGCACAGGAGCTGCAGCTGGAGGCTGGTGAAAACATTCTGGGTCCTAGAGTTCCAAACCAATCATCTTCTAATGAGCATTGAGATTGCTCAGCCTCTGTTTGACTCAGATCACAAAGCTTAATGCAGGTACTAAGCATGTCCTGGTAGAGGGCACCACAGGCCCTGTAGTTCGTGCATTTGGAGTGCTTAACAGGGCCACAGACTCCCATAGCAGCTTCACCAAGGACTTGGCTACAGAGTGAGGCATACTGAGTGCAAAAGCCAGCCCCTCTCACTCCCAGAAGCAGTGTGTCTTAAATGAATTATTTAATCTCTCTCAAGTCTCCTGTTCCCCGTCTGTAAATAACACTGTGTACCGCCTGGGATCCTGGTAGTGATTTGCAAGTACTTCCATGTGAAGTACTTAGCTTGGCTTTGGGCCACTAGGAAGCGCTCCACGAGTGCTGAGCCCTCATGCCCATGGCTGGCCTGCACAGGCCAGTGTCCTCCTGCTGAAAGGCACTGGCTGTGCTTACACTGGGAGCTGGAGGGCAGGAGCTCTGAGCTACCGTGCTAACAGCGATGCTTGGTTTGCGTCAGGCCTGCCCACAGATGGCCTTCTCTGATAAGGAGGCAACCAAGAATGGGACTGTAGTCTGTCCCTGTGGAGCAGACAGAGCTGTAGCTGGGCCTACGCAGGACAGAACCACCCAACCTAGCTCCGTGCTCTCTTGAAGTGCTTTCCAAGGCACATGGCATCAGATACAGTTGGCTCTGAACCAAAAGGGGTCCACCACCCAGAAATGATCTGTATCTGTTTCAGGATTAAAGAGTCATAATACATACCCACATTTTAAAGACTTTGAGAAGTCCTGCTGTAAGAACAAGGATCATTTTTTTAACTGACATCTCCCCAGTTGGATTTGGACACAGGTCACCCCCTACACAAGTCCACTTCTGTGCTCTGAGGAGCCTGTATTAACATCCCCTAGGAGATGCAGTTTGAAAAAGCTGCTTCATTCTCTTAGGGCCAGATATACTACCATATAAAAATTTCAGTATTTTCAGTAATTCAGTAACTCGAGGCAGGAGTTCTTAAGCTTTAATGAACAAAAGAATCCTCTAGGAATCTTCTTTTTAAAAGCAGATCTCTAGTCTCAAGAACTCAGTAGGTCCTGGGTAGCAGCAGGAATCCACATGTCTCGGTGTCCCTGGGCAGGGCTTGGAGCCTGCACCTTGCTCAATGCTGACTGAGATGTGGAAACTGGAAACTTCATTGTTCACCATTGCTCAGCATCAGTGTCAAGGTCACCAAGGCTCTGGCAGTAATGCAGGCCCTGAAATCCCAACCCAAGACCATGGGTTGAGTAGAGTCTGTATTTTAACAAGGTCCCTGAGTAATTCTAATGCTGATTAGAATTGGAGAAGCATTTGTGTGGAAGACCTTTGTTGACCATATTCGTTTGCTGGCTTTGGGTCCATTAGTTTAGTTTAGGGTGACAAACCATTCCAAAACACAAAAACATAATGCACCCCCCAACACCCACCCCAGCTTCAAGGAACAGCCAGAGCCACATTAAACAAGAGCTTCCACCTGGCCTGGGCTCCTGCTTTAGCAGCAGAGCTTTGGTTTTCCTAAGCAGCCTTTTTTTCTTTCCCAAATCCTTCCCGAGAAGTAGGACTGCCAGCAAAGCAGCTTGCTGTGCCAGCTCCCGGCTGCCAGGCCTCTGGTCAAACACGGCCGATCTTCCATTGCTAAGTCATAAGAAAAGCCCAAGGTGCTTTGGGGCAAAGCTAGCTGGCCTTGGAATTCTAAGACTGACAAAAAGAATTGGCAAGATGGGAGAGGAAAACTTCCAATGGGCCTCCAGGAGTGCACGCACAGTGGTCCCTCTCACAGTATTTAAGAATGGCCAAGCCCTGTGGGGAGCAAGGGGCAGCCCGAGGGACAACAGCCTATCAGGCTGCCTGGGTATTAATGGCAGGTGAAACTTTCCAAATGAGCACCCTGTCAGCCCATCTACTGCTTTCAGAGGTTGGCAATGCAGGAGCCCTAACAGAAGCAATGAAGAACTAATCTCATATTGCCAGGTTAAATCAAGTCAGCCTTGCCCGTTCCTTTCACTTTTTAGTTACATCAAGCCACAATACTTTCAATTATCCCTCACTTCCAACTTGTCAGCGGGTGTTGGGTGAAATGCAAATGGAACAGTGCCCTTCTCTGGTGGAGAGCAGGAAATATCATTAAGAATTGCCTTCACTGATCAACCTCTGCTTGTGTCTTCAGTGCCTGGCCCTTGTCATCTCTTTTCCTAGGCACTGTCCTGTAGAATCTGTGCACTCGGGAAGTAGGTGCCATTTGGTGTGGTCTCTGGACTAGAGCACTAAGTCATAGGAATTTGTTCGTTTACCTAAAGTCACACAGCCAATGCCTTAGGCCAGGTTCCAAAGTCTGTATTCATTTGCTATTTTTCTGACTGGACCATCCACTCAGTGCTATCTTGGGCAAATAACACTGAGGACAGTCACTGTGTCTTAGTGGGCCCTGAGCTTTAGACCGACCTCTTTGAGGTTTTCTAAGTGCTTCTCCAGGGAAAGGACTGGCCAGGGCCAGCATTGCTGAGAGGATGCCCCAGTCCAGACTGGGACCCATATGAGCCCTCTCCCCCTTTCTTCCTGCCGGCACAGTTTCCAGTGGTCTGCCATCCCTTCCACCAACCCTCATGCATATGGAGTCACCTGGATGCCCAGAAGTATTTTGGGATTTGCAACATCTTAATGTCCTAAGGCCCAGTGGCCCTCCCGTTTCTAGAGAGCAGCCCAGAGAACCGATTGCCTGTTGGGGTAATAGTTTAGATTAGTTTGCCAGAATGGTACTGATTTATGATTCAGGGGTGATTTAAATGGTTTTTATAAATAGGTGACCAAGAAGAATGAATTTATGCACAGTCTCATATGCCTTAGGTATAACCCTATAAGAGCTCATCTTAATACAAAACAACCTCCAAGGCAAAATTAAGCCTATGGCTGCCATCTTCCTTTTGATCAAAGAATGTGTAACAGGACCCTTTGCCAGTACCAGTGTTCTACAAACACCCTCACCTTCCTCAGTTCCACTACAAAGAGCCCCAGATTCTTTCTTCTTGCCCCAGCTGGTTGCCTCTTCCCTTCTCCCCGTTGCCCCATTAACTTTCCACCTCCCCACCATTAGCTGCTCTCAGATTTATTGGGCTCATCCCCTATGCTACTAGTGCTTGTCTTGAAGAAATGAGAACTTGGTGAGTATGTATCTCTGTAAGCATAAACAAACCTGTGTGCTACATAGAAGACTCAAGAATAAGGAGGAGAAAGGGGAGGAGGAGAAGCAGTCCTCAGAAGGTCACTAAAGGCTCATACCTCTTCTAAGTACCCGGCTCAGTTTCCAGTTGATTCATCTCACACTGTTATCATCATCACTTCCCCTTGGTGAATTCACCTGTCCATCTGAGTGACCAAGATGAGAAGTGAAACCATGCCCAACACCCACAAAGTTTCCCTGTGCCATTTCCCAGCTGTAACTGCATGTGCTTTCAAAAGCTGATATTTTTTTTGAGCCGGGTGTGGTGGCACAGGCCTGTAATCCCAGCACTCAGGAGGCTGAGGCAGGAGGATTGTTGTGAGTTCGAGACCAGCCTGAGCTACAAAGTGAGCTTAAGGCCAGCCTGAGCTGCATAGTGAGACCCTGTCTCAAAAAGACAAAAAATAAAAATAAAAAAGCTGATCTTTTTGCCCCGTCCACTACGTGGCTCCTTGCCCAGTGAGTAGGGCAGGTAGATTTGGTGGTGAGTGGTACCACTCGTCCAACCAATGTCCGGAAAGAGTGGGGCTCACTTTTAAAACGCTGAGCTTTGGACCAATCCCTGACCTGGGGCTGCACACAAACTCTCAGTCTCTGGCTGTCTGTGGCACCTGAAGTGAATTATTAGAGTTCATTTGTGCCACCATGTTGCAAAATGGAACTGAGAAAAGTAAATTCAGGCATTTCTCTGAAACCTTTAATACTTAAAAAAGCCAGAGTTCCTGCAGATCACAGAGGGAGTTAGTTGCATACCAAGCTACAAAAAGGAAAATTTCAACCAAAACTTGAACAAAATTCTCCATTATTGAACCAGATTCTCCATAAGCTTCCCAGTTTATAAGAATAAAAGAGGAAACTACGTGAAATAAATATCCTCGTGTTCCTAGAGCCCTTCCCTAGAACAGAAAAGACACAGAGACCCAGGCATCGTCTGCCAGGCAGGAAGTGAGCATACCTCCCCAACTCCGAGAGCTGCAGACCTTCCCTGTGACTGCTCTGCAGCCCCCCTGCCACATGGTCCCCTCTGCCACCCCAAGCGTTAGCTTACAGTAAGCCTTCAGTTAAGGCTTTGAGCTTAAGCCTCTTGACTATTTAAGAACTGCCTTTAAAAATCGAACAAGCACACTGGATAGACTGTAAGTGACTGACACAAACCTGTAGGCAGCATGAAAGGTAAGCACCACCTCGTGCCAATGCTAAACAGCCAAATGGAGGCTTGAGTCTCACAGGTAAAACAGCGTGGGCTTCAGCTGCCTGGTTACCAGAAATGAATTCCCAGGTGTCTTTTTCCTTGTGTTGATTTCTTTTCAGATGCTCGTGTCAACCAGCCAAATTTTTTCCCAATTGGAAGAGCAGACAGGCCTTCAGAAGTGATTAAATCTCGCATCCACTCCTTTCCCTCGGTGATGGGTGCCTACTGCCCTGTCTTCTCACTCCCTTTGGGGGAAACTGTCTCCTCCTCTCCATAATGAAGAAGACAAAGGGGGAGAGCTCATTGGCTGCCATTTCTGCTGCTTATCCCTAGCTACCCTTAGCCACTTGGATAATTTGCTCAGCTTCTCCAAGCCTTGCCTCTATCCTGGGCAGATAGCGTGATGCAGTGATAATCCTGGTGATGATGCCATTTTCTTAGCACTCACTGTACCGAATGCTGCTCCTAATGGTGCACAGACATCCCTCAGTGTCCATCAGGGGTTAATTACAGGACCCGCCCCGCCCCCAGCAGACCAAACTCCAGGACTACACAAGTCCCATTTGCCAGCAACCTATGTACATCATCCTATATTCTTCAAATCATCTCTAGATAACTTAGCCCAGTCCAGTGTAATTTGGTGTTATGTTGTTCATGGAATAAGGAAAAGAAAATCATCTGCGCATGTTCCAGGCAGACACAGTCTTCTGAGGCCTGACTACATTTTTGTTCCAGAGTTAGCTGAACTCAATACAGAAACCAGATACTACAAAGGGTCAAGAATTCACTGCCTTAATTCTGCCACTGCCACTTTCTGGCATCATCTTCATTTTGCACAGAAGGGAAATTGAGGTGCAGCGCAGTTCATTGCCTACAGCAGCAATGTGGGGGGAGCCAGTCTGAGATTCATATCCAGAGTTCAAAATGTAAGGATTATGTTATTTTATTTTACAGAGTTGCATGAAGACGTGAATCAAGAATATATGCAAATTTTAATCTCTCTGTAGCATCTATTATTACTGTTATTATCAACCCGTCACTATGTAGAAACTTAGCATGCTTGTCAACACTTGAGTCCATCAAGCCCATGAATGAATTACTCTAAATATAACAGGAAGCCAAGCACAGGGATGTGCACCTGCCATCCCAGACCCTGGGGAAGCTGAGATAGGAGGATCTCTAGTTTAGGGCCCTCCTGGGCAACAGGAAGAGATCCTCATCTCAAAACTAAGTACATAAATAAGTAAATATGAAGTGACATGAACTTATTTTCATATTCAATATCTACAGTTAAAAATTCAAGGAATTTCTCTTTACAGTGATACCTATAATTTTGTGAACACATATATATGCGTATGTGCATATACATACATATAATTCTTTACTCCCTATCAGATAACCCTGTGGCCTATGCATGATGATAACTCAGTCTGAACCACTTAACAATTCACCAAGCCTCCCTCAGGCAGCGCATTTGTTTATGTACTGACAATCCCAGGTGTTGCTTGGGCAGGTGTCATTTCAACCAGTCCATTCTTGAATTGGGTGAACTGGATAAAATTGTCATTTTTACATTTCCTGTTGTATTATCTAATTATGTAAAAATTACTGAAAAAAAATTGTTTTTTCCCCACACTCACATAGCCAGCGCCAGTGGGGAGGGAGGAGGTGAGCTCCAGTCTGAAATCCGTCTCACCCTAGATGCCAACTTCTTGCTTCTGATTCTGAATTGAATTCAGAAAGAATTAACATGATTTCTGCTTGATCTGCCAGAACTATTGTGGAATATTTGCTCCTTATCAAGAGCAATAAAAAGAATGCCTCAATATTGTTTCCAAGAAGTTTCTCCCATGTCCACATTTCCCTGAAATTGCCACACCAATTAGCATATGATCCATATGTAGAGCACACAGCCAGAGCTGTATTTAGCACCGGTTCTGACAGACGGCACCTAGAAAACCCGCCCTCGTTGGCTACATCCTGAAGAAGGAAGTGAGACGAAGGCTCTTCAAGCTGATACACACCCTCGCCGCAGGCCCCACTGGGAAGGCCCAGGAAGTTTCCCATCATTGTCGCTGAGTCAGAATGAGACCCCGTGTGAGGACTCTCAGCGCCTCTCTTGCCACCATTACCACCCTCACCAACAAAAAGGCAAGCAAACAAACACACAGACAGATAAAGAAAGGGATCGTCCAATGTCATAGGAGAGCCGGGCCACTTTCCTGCCTCTGTCGAATGGAAACATCGTACTGCCTCTCAGGTCCTGAACTGGCAATTCAGAACAGTTTGATTGCCTGCTTGATTGTTTGCGAGATAACTGCAAGATTGTCAGTGACAGGGTAATTTACTGAAGATTGCAATGTCAGACTCCATCCGAGGGGCTTGCTGGCATAAAGATGCGATTCTCATGACTGACAGGCCCCTGGGAGATTGGAGTGCCAATTTAAAGTTCACAGTGTCGTCTGAAAGTGTTGGGCAGCAGTGGCCCATAATCACGCAGCAGGATGAGGTCATTACAGGCATAACTTATGCTCACACTTAATAACCCCAAAAGCACAATCTCCGCAGCAGGTAATTGTAAATATGTAGGAGGAAATTATTTATATCCTGTTTCCCATTCGTTTTTTAGTGTTTGTCATCGGGCCGGGCCACTACTGACGTGTTTGGTCATCTCCTGCCAGACAAGCCCGCAAATCAAAAGCCCAGAATCAACAAAATAAAAAGTGGGAAAATATGAGGTTTTGAATTTTGAGGCAGTCACAAGTCTGAAAAGAATGACAGTCCACAGAGGGTGGGGAGGAACACGCTCAGTGCTTAATAGGCAAGCTGTCGAGAGGTATTATTTGAGCCCAAAGAGGTCCTCAAACTGATAATGCAGAGTGGGTGGTAAATGGGTCGGAGGGGAAAGGAAAAGAAATGTTCCCAGCTTGGGGAGGGAAAGGCCACCAGAGACAGATGGAACTCCTAACGCGAAGAGGCTGGTGACCTTAAGAAAAATCCATAATGCTAACAACATGGGTCCCCTCTCACCTGAGAACTTTCTGCGTCTGCTGAGTGAAGCACTGCCAACAGATCTCAGATTATTTTTAAAATCTGAAGCAGGCATTTTGTGCCAGATTCCTTCTGTCTGGTGCAGGCCTCCCGCGAAAGGTGATGTCCAAGGCAGATTTCTGGGCAGTTAGTCCCCCCACCCTTTTTGTTTTTTTTTTCTGCCAATGGCCTTTGAATCCTGACTGGACAGTTTGAATGTAGATCCCACACGGTGCCTCGTATCATCCTGCCGCTGAGATACAGTTCATTCTCCAGCACTGTGTCTGAGGTTTGTGCTTTCTCAGGCTCTGGAGAGAATTCAAACCAACCAGCACAGCCAGCTGAGAGGCTCAGAGCCTTGATTTTGATGGTCTCTAAATTTAAAGTACACGTGCCTGCTCACCCTCCTGTGGCTGCATTTCTAGGAATTTTTGTAAATCTAAATTTGTTACGAGGCACACGAGCATTTGCCCATGTGGAAAATGAGAGGCTACTTCTAGTGATTTAAAGCCGAGCAAAACATGCAACCCCCTAATTTGTTTGTTTGCTAAAAAGAAAGCAATGCATTAAAATAATTGTACATTAATTGCTAAATTACAGCGGAACTTTGGTGAAATTACATATTTCAATTTCATTAGCAGAACCAAAGGAAAAGGGTAATGCCAAAAAAATTACACTACCGTAAATTTAAAGCACACAAACAGGCCTCTGACTCAACGTTCCAGGACAAGTGTTTGTCATGGCTCAGCCCAGGGCTTGACTGCGTGTCTCTAGGATGCTAATTGTAGCAGAAAAAATAAAGCCTTGCTATAAAATTCAAGAGGTGCAAGCAAGTTATTCTCAAGCTTCCTCTCCTGTTCACTGAATTCCCAGCAGAGTGAATTGGGATTGCCCAAGAAATCCATTCTCATAGGAAATTCTCAGGAGCAAGCCCTGCCCAAAACATTACTAACCTCAGCCCCAACAACATTCGAAGAATGAGACACAGTTATTTATTCATTCAACAAACATTCATGGAGCACCTTTTTCTGCGCTTGGCTCTAAGCAACACGTGAATGTAGAAATTAATAAGACACTGTTCTTTTCACCAAGCTCATTTTCCAGATAGGGAAGCACGCATAAAGAGATCATTAATTCTAGTACAAGAAAGTTGATGTTCACGACAGTGGTTTCTAAAACTTATTGTGCATTAGAAACACCTGAGAATCATGATTAAACATGCAGATTTGAGACCGCTCCTCGAGGCTCCCTCTGGGTATCCTCTGGACAGCTGCATGGTGGAGGCGGCCACCCCGACGCTGGTCTTTAAACAACAAGTCCACCGTTCCTGCTTCTCCCACTGTACAGTCAGCTCCTTGGGGCCAGACATCACGCACAGCCCTGTCTTCCTTCTACCACAAGGGTGCAGCTTAAATATGCGCCGAAGGGTAGATGACTGTAAAAGAATCAGCCCAGGAAAGGGGCAAAGAGGCAGGACTGTGGAGCAAAGGATCAGAATGTCCAAAGCCCCGCAGGCAGCCTGCTGTCGGCTCCCTTCCTGGCTCAGGGAGCAAGGCGGGAAAGCTTTTCTCCGTGGAAGTGAGGTTCCAGGAATCCCACGTGTTTTGTGCACCCATTAGCCAGGCCCCTTGGGAACTGGCTGTAGGTAATTTTTTTCATGCAGTGTTATTGTAAAGCAATGTCTTTGTTTTTATTTCCAACCACTCCAATAATCCTTGCTCATAGGAGAAAAAAGAAATTTCAAAGAAGTGTAATAAAGAAAACAAAGAGAAGCACACTTATCTAGTACCTGGGGATAACCATTTGTCAACATTCTCAATTATTTCCTTTCAGTCTTTTGTTTTTTGTGTGGATAGCCTGGAATTATACTAGGCTGGCTGTGTGAAACCTGCCAATTGTAGGCCGTGGGGAAGGCTGGATGATAACAAAAGTGTTAGCATCTCCAAGCGGCTGGGTGCCACCAGCCACACTGACCGTGCCTCTGCCTCTGCCCTTCCAGATGGCCTGGTAGACTGCCTGGACCCCGACTGCTGCCTTCAGTCTGCCTGTCAGAACAGCCTGCTCTGCCGGGGGTCCCGGGACCCCCTGGACATCATTCAGCAGGGCCAGACGGACTGGCCTGCAGTGAAGTCATTCTACGACCGCATCAAGCTCTTGGCTGGCAAGGACAGCACCCACATCATTCCTGGAGACAACCCCTTCAACAGCAGGTAGGCACGCATGAGCCTTTGCAGGCTTCTGAGCTCACCAGTTCCCCTCCTGTGTTAGCAGGAGGAAGCGCTGGGCTCTGCTATGCACCTGCTGGTAACCCCAGTGCATGGAAGGCTGAAAACAGGAGAATAACTATGAGTCCAATCTAGTAGTGAGACCCTAAATGCCCTGTAGACTCTGACCTAAATTCATTAAAAAGAGAAATATAAAATAAAAGGTGCTACTGACTTGGTAACCGAGCATTCATGGCATCTTAGAATGAAGACAATGCCAGTAGTGAGAACTTATTGAGCACCTAGGATGAGCAGACACATGCTCTAGATATCTCTGACGCTCACAGCAGCCGCATCTGGGTCCTCCTAGCTACCCAGTGTCATCAGCAATGTGTCACTGTGGCTCACCCTTTGGTTTCCTCATTCTCTCTGGTTTATTTTGGCATACAGCTGCTAATGTGAGGTCTGGGAACAGCCTAGGGCCAAAGTCTGGAATCATTTTGAGTCAACTTAGCCCATCCCTTCACTGCCCTGCCCCCAGAGAAGCAAGCAGAGGGAAGGCTGGGCTTGGGGACCTGTCCAGCCATCACCTTCCCCAATTATGATCCTGGGGGGAGGGAGGAGGGAGGAGAAATAGTGTCTCACCCTATGAGCCCAGATCCAGACATGAGAGGAGTATGCTGGCCTGAGAAGGACTGACAAGGTCCTCTCGGCCACTCCAACTGATCTCTCTGCCCCTGGGCATGGAGAAATAACCACTGTTGGCTGGCTCTGTGTTCACCAAGCCTCCAGTACCGAGGAGGAGCTTGGGAATGTGGCCCAGGTCCCTTGCCCTCTGACAGTCCCTTCATTCCATCCTCTTCTCTCTTTCTACCTTTCCTCCTCCATTTACTTTGTTTTCCAAATTTTAAGGTTTTTTTTTTTTCCTTTCCCTGGACAGAATGACAGTACCCATTTATGGGGTGCAGTGTGATGCTTGATTCATGTATACGTTGAGTGATGATCAAGTCAGAGCATTAGGGTACCCATCAGTGTAAATATTTATCATTTCCTTCTGATGAAAGGATTCATAAACTCCTCTCTCCTCTCATAGGCATTTTGAAGTGCGCAGTACAGGGCTGTGGACCCCTGCTGCGCAGTAGCAAGCGGCTCCCTCCTCTCTGCTGTGACACAGCCCCCTCCCTTCCCAGCCTCTGTCCACCCTCTCAGCTCAGGAACCACTTGTGAGCTGCTTACCCAGGCTTCCAGCAGGGGAGCAAATGCCAGGCTTCACATCTCACAGAGCCCCAGCTTTCTAAGTGACTCTCCTGCAGCCCCTGTGGGTGGACCCCCATAGCTCTGGCCCACTCTGGTGAAAGCCTCACCAGGGAAGGACCCAGAAGGGGAGGGAGTGGCACACCCAGCTCTGCACCTGCTGAGGGCCCTCAGGCGTCTGAGCAGCCCCCCTCACAGCAAGTGCTTGAACATAGGACAGCGTGTAATGAAGTCGCGGCCAACTACCCTATCTTCAGTCTGTTCTGGTTTTACTAAGCATAAAATAGAAACAGATAATGAATAAAAGAAATCATAATCTCAGCCTTCTTCTGCTTCAACCCTGACACCTCTTATCTGTATCACGTTGGGCTCATAAACCTCATTTCCTAGATTAGCACAATTAGAGTAATAGCCTTATGTTATGCACAGGAATATTGTTTATCTCTGTAGAGGAACCTCAAAAGAAAGAAAGAAAGAGAGAGAGAGAGAGATAGAACTAATCTCTGACCACACACACACACACACACACACACACACACAATTTGCTTCTTAAACCATAGTTCTGGGTTTGATTCTTTTTTTTTTATATTTTAGGGAAGGGTATACTGGGTGTTCAGGATCTCACTACTAGATCGGACTCACAGGACCCACCTGTTTACAGCCTCTTAAGAGCTGAGATTACAGGTGTACGCCACCACACCCAGTCTCAATTGCCATCTCAGCATGGGGGGGCAGGCACTTGCAGGCGCTTTAATCCGCTGAGCTATTCGGCTGGCCCTTCTGGGTTTGATTCTGTGAGTGTGTTTTCTTCTAATTATGAACATAATGCATCTTGCCGGAGACTCATGAACATGGCTTACACTAGGTCACAAGCGTAAGTAGAGTCTGCTTACTCTTTGCTTGAATAGTAAAGTGCAACCTATAAAACTTCTGGTTTGGTTCAACCTTCTGCCTAATTACCGCTTCATGATTTCTCCCCTAAATCTGTTCTTTCCTGATACTCTCCTTTATATAATTATTCATCACCCATCCTTTCTAGTTTCACTTTAGCTTTCCCACCAAGAGTTAGCGCTTCCCAGCGGCACCCTGAGTAAAAGGCAAGATACAAGGCAGCAGACAGAGACCCCAGAATATTTGGTGGTTGGAACCAGCCTGGTGATGAAAATGAAAGAGGATCTTCTTTTTTTTTTAAAAGATTTTTATTTTTATTTATTTATTTATTTTTTGGCAGAACCGGGGATTGAACTTAGGCCCTTGCACTTGCCAGGGAAGTACTTATTCCACTGAGCCATCTCCCCGGCTCCCCAAGATGATCTTCTTAGAGAAAGCTTCTCTAAAGTATGAAATAGTACTCCAGGACACAGGTTGAAGTTCAGTAAGCATGTGAATTTCGGTACATTATCGCCTGACAAATAATGAAGGACAAAGCCAGGAATAAAAAAAGGACTTAATTCAGGACTTCTATAAAGGCGTTCCTCTAGATAATGGCATACAAAAATAACTAAAATGCCTTGACTCCGCCACTATAATTTAAAGAGCAGATCTCACTATCTACATAATGTGATAATTGTTACACATCAATAATCATAAATAGAAACGAACTGATAGCATGTCTTAGCTGCATCTTTTCTATGAGTTGGCTGCCTAAAAATGATAGGAAGCCAGCAACAATGAGGAGTTAGAAAAATGGCTGGAAATCCCAGGCAACTCAGTCCCCCATTCTCTGCAAGTGTTATGCTACAGGACTGATTTAAAAGAAATAGCAGTGGTGGAACAATGGAAGAGGGAGAAAGCCAACTGTGGAATGTATTCCTTGTTTTGTTTTCTCATCACGGGCCCTGTGTACCTTGTGGTCATCAGCACACATCATTGATTTTTAAAACAGTGTCTGGTAAGGCCTTAAAGAAATCTTAGATAAGAAGAGGGGATTGAACAAAAGGATTATTTCCATAAATTAGTTTTCCACTTTCAAAAGACTCTAGCATTGTGGTTGGAACCAGCTAAAAATGGGATTCATTTGTTAGGCAGCCAGTAGCTCACAATTAGAGCTGTCAGTAGAACAGTCTAAACACCTCTGAGATCATCAGAGGGCTAGAGCAGAACAGCTGGGGGTACCACTAATAGAAAGAAAGATGCTTGGAGACAGCAGCCCTCCCGTTTCCAGGACACCCGGGATGACAGAAAGAAGCACATTCCAAAAACCTCTGACAAGATTCTGGCAGGAGCAGGTTGGCTTGATTACCTAGTCTAGAAATTGGGAGGATATCCAGGGATCTGGGAACCAAATTGACCACATCTAAAAGGCCAGCAATATAGTTCAAAATCTGCCCAGTCTGCTGGAAGCTCAGAATAAACAGGAAGTTTCTCCCGTCCCATTTCCTCAAGAAGTCAGGAGATTTCAGATGAGAGGAGACAAGTGCTTTTGTTCTCTTTGAGGAAAATGTAGTTTGAACATCCCTAATCCAAACATGCAAAATCTAAAAATTCTCCAAAACACAAAACTTTTTAAGCACCACCATGACACCCCTAAATGGAAAATTTTCTCCCACAAAACTTCATCTCATGCATGGAAGTATTAAAAATATTGTACCAAATTAGCTTCAGTCTCTATGTGTAAGTTATATATGAAACATACATGAATTTTGTGTTTAGGCTTGGGTCTCAGCCCCAAGATAGCTCATTATAGATATGCAAATATTCTAAAATCTAAAAAAAAAAAAAAAAAAAAAAAAATCCAAAAACCTAAAACAGCTCTGGTCCCAAGCATTTCAGATAAGGAATATTCAACCCATATAGTAGCATCTCTTTAGCTTTATAGGATTTCCCAAAAGTAGATGGTTGGAAGCTGGTGTCCTAGGGAATATTCTAGTTACTACTGTCTGGAGAGAGTGGAATTTTCCCTGACACCAGGAAAAAAAAAAAGTACACCATTTTAACCACCCCTCCCAAGACAGCAGGAATTTGACATAAGAAAAGTATATAGTTATACACAATCTAGTATCCAAGATATTTTTTACCAGAAACAAAAATATCTTCAATGTTCTATTTTCCTCGGGCTCTTACAGATTTTGAGAAATGTTGGTCTCATAGGACAGCAAAAAAAAAAAAAATACAACGTATGTGTAGGTCCCAGCCTCCTCATAAAAGAACCCCTGTGTGCTCCCCTGCACCCGTCTGGCATCCCAGCCTGGAGGAGGAGAGTAACGTGGCCTTACTCCAAAGCCAAATTAGGAAATGAGCAGCCAGATGGGGAAGCTCTCACGCGAGCATAATACTGTCTACACCAGGCGGAGGCACACACGTGAGCCATGGGGCAGCAGAAGCCCAGACCAAGCACCAGCCAAATGACATCAAGCAGGAGGAGGGCCCATCTCTTTCTGTGTGGCCCGATAGAGGGAAGCTAGAGGGAACCTACAGGGAAGCATGGAACGTCTTCCCCTCGCCCAGACACCTGAGGAGGAGGAGCGAACAGTGGCCTCAAGGAAGAGCAGCTCAGGGTCCCTGTCTCTGCTCTCCTGAGTGTGGCTCAGGCACCTGTACTTTTCTCTTTCAGCCTGGTTTCTCTCATCCGAGGCCAAGTGGTGACTACAGATGGGACCCCCTTGGTTGGCGTGAATGTGTCTTTTGTCAAGTACCCAAAGTACGGCTACACCATCACTCGTCAGGATGGAACGTGAGTAGCTCCACCGGGCTCCTCCCTCAGGGTGGAGCGTGCGTGCAGACAGCGGTGGTGCTGTTGGTCAGACCCTGTGGTTCTTCCTGTGACATGGAACGCCCAACACCCCGATCTCTTCAGGTGCATTTCCTCAGAGATATCTCATGCTATTTGGTGAGGGATCAAAACCAGACAATAAATAGAAAGGTCAGTGAATCAAGGACAGCTAACAGCTGTCTCCTTCCTTTTCCCCTATCAGGTAAAAGCTATTCTGTGTGTGTGTGTTGGGGGTAGGGGCAGATTCTAGACCCATGAAGGGAAGAAAGGGAGCTCTTAGAAACTAACTCCTATTTTAAATCAAAGGCAGTGCAGGGTGACAAAGATCCACATGACATAGAGTCCTGTGGTGATCCCCTTCTGCTTTCATCTGTGGCTTTAGGAGCTGTGTTGTTTTTGCTACAGTTTTGAGGGGGTGGGCTGTAATCAGAGGAGTCTAATTAAATACATTTAGCAGTCACCCTGCTGCGTGAAGGAGGCAACCTTCCCCTATTATCTTCTGATTAGAAACATGCACCCAGTCAGCCCCCACCAAGATGAAAGCCCTGTATTTCTTAGTCCATTGGGCATAGAGTCAAAAGTTAAAGAGAAAGAGAAGAAAAAAAGAAATCTATAGAAAAAAGGAAATACTCACTCTAGACTAGAAGCACATACAGACACAGACACACACACACACACACACACACACACACGCACCACATCACATTCTATTCCAAAGGAAGAGAGGGATTATCACTATAAATCTGTTGGACTACTTTTTTTTATAAAAACCAGACTCAAAAATCATAGACATATCATGGAAATAAAAAATGTGATTCTTACCTTTCTCTGGCAAAGAGACTAGTCTTATTTCCTGATAGTCTAAGATAGACTTGTAGGCAGTTTGAAAAATTATCAGCCCACAGGACTCATGTTCTCAACACTGAAAACAAAAAAATGGGGGTCTAATGATTCATGTAAAATCATCAGTTCAGTTGCTCTTTAACCTACAATGCAGGTATATCCAAATAAACACATCACAAAGGGAAAATAACGTATGTGTAAAGTATATGCAGTGCACCTAACCTACCAAGCATCCTACCTTAGGAGCACGGTAGGCTATAGAGTTCCTGTTGTTCACCCTTGCTGCAGCATAGTTGGCTGGGAATATGGCTTGCTGCCACTGCCCTACCTTGCAAAAGGCACTGCATATTACCAGGCCAGGAAAAGATTAAAATTCAGAGTAAAGTCTCCACTGAGCACATATTGCTTTCATGCCATTGTAAAACTGAAAAATCAGAAGTCCAGGCAAATAAGTTGCATTTCATCTTCATTCACTAGATGTCTCACACCTCACTCATAAATACATTTCTGTAACCAGTAATTATTAGAAAGCCCTGGGATGGTGATGTGTATTATGTAGGAATCCTTTGAGCCTTGTTCATTCTTAGAGGCCAGTGTCCTGGAGGCCAGCATCCTTGAGTTGGTTCCTGAAAGGCCTCAAAAACACAAACAGAAGCCAGGCATGGTGGCACATGCCTGTAATCCCAGCACTCAGGAGGCTGAGGCAGGAGGATTGTTGTGAGTTCGAGACCAGCCTGAGCTACAAAGTAAGCTTAAGGCCAGACTGAACTGCATAGTGAGACCCTGTCTCAAAAAGACCAAAAAAAAAAAAAAAAAACCACAAACAGAGACATTTCAAAGCCCTTGGTCTCCTGACTGTCCCTTCTTTCTGCTCCCTACCCCTCTTAGATGCTTCTTGACTATATCCAAATCTACCTCCCAAGTCAACTGCTTTCTCAGGTTGAAAGGCAGGAAAGTCCCATTGCATGTTTGAGGGAGTCCTGTAGGGATTCCCATAGTGTGTTAGAGCACAGCACATGACACAAACTGTGCTTCACTCCCTCATGCCATCTAGGAACAATTTTGCTTCAAGATAAGACTCTTAAGGCTGGCAAGATAGCTCAGCAGAATGAGTGCCTGCTTAGGCAAGTGCAGGAACCAGGGTTCAATCCCTGGCACCACATGCCACACTAGCCCTGCCCCCAGGAACTCTGAGCTGGCCACCGAGACCAGGCATGGTGACAAACACCTGCAATCCTAGCACAGAGGAAGCTGAAAACAGGAGGATCACTATGATGCAGCCTGAGCTGCATAGCTAGACCCTATACCAAATACATAAAAGATTAAAAAAAAAAAAAAGACTCTCTTGCACATACCATGTAAAACCATCCCTAGAAGCATGCCTGTGCAGTAAATAGATTTATATACAAATTAACAAATGTGTAAACTTCTGCACCAAGTGTGTTCTATTGGTGGGGCTGGGGAGATGGCTCAGTAGAATAAGTGCTTGCCTGGCAAGCATAGGGTCCTAAGTTCAATCCCTAGTGCCAAAAAAAAAAAAAAAAAGCACTAAACATGATGCCACAATTGGGTGAAGCCAATAATCAGCATATTTTCACTGAATTTCACTGAAATCCTAGCGCTGCCCATTTTGAAACGAGGAAGACCAAAACACTGCTGCCCTCCAGGCACCGAGATTCTAGTACAGTAAGCCTCAAAAATGGGCAACTTCTTTCTACTAGCCTCCTTCCTTTCTGCTAACTGGGAAAAAAGATACCTTTGTTCTACTCTGCTGGCCATACCCCCCACCCAGCCCTTGAGAAGCAAACAGGAATGCAGTTGAAGAGCCATTGCCAAGAAAAAGAATCATTGCCAAGAAAAGAGAACCATTGCCAAAGAGATCAAAAGAGCGTAGGTTGATTCAAATGCTGTCGGGCACCTTCCTTGCATCTTAACTACATGTCAGTTTAACCACACTGCTTATTGAACGCTCCTGTTAACCTATTGCTGTGCTAATAGCTTTACACCAGGCATCAACAAACACTTTCTCTAAAGGACCAGATAGTAAATATTTAAGCTTTGGTGGCCATGTGTGGGTTTTGCCCTTACTCAGCTCGGCAACTGTGGAAGAGATGCAGTCACTGAACATGGCTGTGTGCCAACAAAACTTCGCTTACCAGAACAGATGGTGACCCATGCTGAGCCCGTGGGCCATAGTTTGCTCACCCCTGCTGTGTACTATCGTGACCTTGATGCCCTCAGCTATGCTGAGTGTGGGTACCATTGTTTCCATTTAATGAATGAAGCAGCGGGCTTGGAAAGTGAGACTAATGTGCCGGTGGCCACACACCTGGTAAGTGATAGTGTTCGGGTTCCAGCCTAGCCCACTTGGCTCCAAACCCCTGGATCTTCTTGTGTGCTCTGAAAGGAACACAAAAAGCATTAGGCCTCTCTGAACGTGAATGCACCCAATTCACTGAGCCCATTTCCCTCTCTCCAGATTTGACCTCATTGCCAATGGCGGTGCCTCCTTGACTCTGCACTTTGAGCGAGCCCCATTCATGAGCCAGGAGCGCACAGTGTGGCTGCCGTGGAATAGCTTTTATGCCATGGACACCCTGGTCATGAAGACAGAGGAGAACTCCATCCCCAGCTGTGACCTCAGTGGCTTTGTCCGGCCCGACCCCATCATCATCTCCTCCCCGCTATCTACCTTCTTCAGTGCCGCCCCTGCACAGAACCCCATCGTGCCTGAGACCCAGGTAGGATTGGCAGGGGTCAAGACAGGATTCTCAGATTTCCTTAACACAAACCAACCAGCCCCACTTCCTCTATCCTATCTGTCTCTGTCAGTGAGCCAGAAACTAATATTAAAGAAGAGGGACAGAAAATAGGAGGCCAGTAGAATTTATAGCCAATGGAGACCAATGTTTGAATCCCTCCTGGACATTCCGGATGTTTGCAGATAGTTGTTCAAGAGTTTGGCAGTCACCAGAGCTTTTAATAAAATAACAACAATCTACATATGTGCAACCCACCTGCAAATTGCTTTTTATTCCTGTTAGTCACAGAGATACATGATAAGAGGCTCTTTAATGATCTATATCAGTGTTACGACAGAGGGCATATTACATTATTGCCTCCCTGTTGCTTTATACCGATTGTCAGTGGAAGTTGCAGGTTCATATAATTACAGCCTCTCGTGGCCTCCTTGCATGCAGCTAGCAATAAAGCCTGCTGTTCTTATTTACATCTTTTGCCAACAGTGTGGTTTTTTAAAAGAAACACAACAGTGACCAAGAATAATTATTAATCCAAAAATCATAACCTCAGCCCCTTCACTCTATGGTGTAGGATGAAGTTTGGACTGTTTTTCTGTTTTTCTCTCTCAGCTGTTGGAAGTGGTTCATGCACCCGCATACAGTAGGATACTTTCCTGATGGGGAGGAAGCAGCCAGCTAGCTCTGGGTTACCAGGAACTGACCTGCCCGAGGTGTGTTTGATGTGCTGCAGCTACCATGTGTCTCCCTCCAGGTCCTTCATGAAGAAATTGAGCTTCCTGGTTCCAATGTCAAGCTTCGTTATCTGAGCTCCAGAACTGCAGGGTACAAGTCATTGCTGAAAATCACCATGACCCAGTCCACAGTGCCCTTGAACCTCATCAGGGTTCACTTGATGGTCGCTGTAGAGGGGCATCTCTTCCAAAAGTCCTTCCAGGCTTCCCCCAACCTGGCCTACACCTTCATCTGGGACAAGACCGATGCGTATGGCCAGAAGGTGTATGGACTCTCAGATGCCGTTGGTATGTTTTAGTCATCTACTAGTTTGTGGGTTTATATATTAATTCAGTCAGCATTTATTGAGTTCCCGTTATGAGCCCAGCTCTTTTCTAATAGACAAAGACACAAAGGTTAGTAACACAGTCAAAATTTCTCTGCCCTGATCTGTATATTCTAGTGGAGAATCAAGATAAGAAACATAGGTTGGACAAGGATATATCAAGCTATGATGAGCGCTAATAAGAAAATCACAATAAGAAAGGGAAAAAAATAGTAAGAGATAGATACCACAGAAAAGGGACATCTGTAGACAGGTATGCAAGGAAGGCTTCTCAGCAGGGTGACAATTAAACACAAGCCTGAACCGCAGAAGGTACCATGTAAAAATCAGAAGATCAGCATTCCAGGCACAGCGAAGAATAAGGTATGTTTGAAGGACAGAAAGATCACTGTGGCTTGAGTAGGATAGACAAGCAGAGTGTTCAAGGAGAAGGAGGCGGTGGGCAGGGGCTGGTTTGCTTTCTAGAGAAAGGTCTTGCAAATAGCACAAAATGCACCTTTTTGGATAAGAAATTTGGGTTCAACTTGATCTGAAAGCCATGTGATATGTTTTGGGGCTGCACCTTTGGAGGGACTGGCACCATCCTCTGCTTAGAAAAGATCACTGTAAGAGGAAGTTCCTGCGGCTGTGGGAGCTGTGAGCCCCTCAGGTGTGACTGCCATTTCTAAGTGGTTCTGTGTCCTTCCACCTGGTGGCATGTCCTGTCAGATCCTGTGCCTTTCATGATCTGCGCAGCCGTCCATGCTCACTGCCCAGATCTTGCAGGTCATGAAGGACTACAAAGTGATATTTTAGTTCTGTTATTGCTTCTCTGCCTATTAGCTGGAATAATTTCTATGCTATGTTTTCTCATCAACTGTTTGGTTATTTGAAGCACAATTGAAATAAAAAAGAACAAATGCTTGCTTAGTTCACTACGTTTTCTAACTTTCAGTACAATGAGTTGGTTTGTCCTCCAAGGGTGCAAATTGTTTTCCTGAATACTATTATAAAATCAGTGCCTGAACTGTATCAAGTATGTTTCAACCACTGAAAGCAGTCTCCCAGTAATAGTCACAAGGTCCCAGGTTTGAGCGTTGGGAGTATCCTTAAACCGGCTCCTCCCACGTCCTTGTTTATGACCCAACAGATTCTTCCTTGCATTTGAGTGCAGTTTAATGTAAGCCTAATCCCATCTGGTTCATTTCCTTTCCCAGTCACTTCTTCAAGGAGCCCAGGTTCCTTTCAATGAGGAGTAAAATAGCAAGGTGACAAGCAGAGAGCTGGTGATCCCCTTTGTTGCTGCGCTGGCCATTATTCCTTAGTGTTTTTAGAAGACAGACTGGAAAATACATGGCTTAGTTTGTGGTTTTAAAACAGAAATGTATCCTTCACTTGTATCAGCCTTTCTGTATCTCAGGATTTCTAAAAAGCTGCAGAGAACCCCAAAGGTGACACACATAGTTAAGGGCTTAATGTAGTAGCAACAGCAATAGCAAGGTTTCATATTTCTAGAATAGTGTTCAGTCAACAGTGTGCAGTACCCAGCATTTCATCTGACTCATTCTTACCACATCTCTTAAAGAAACTGAGCTTTGACTTAGTCCATTTGTGTGTGGAAAGCATGAGGCCACAAGGATGAAGGGGGAAGCCAATGGGGCTGATGCCTCTTCCTCCCTCTCTGATCTGTCTGTGAAGCAAATGCAAGGTTGTTACAAATCGGAGCTTGGCTTCTGATCCCCTGAATCTCCATGTCAACGGTGGGCTGCATGTCTCTGAGTGCTGCTCCTGCTGCAAGCCCACAGCGTCCCCTTAGTACCCACTGAGTCTTGATTTCACAACCTTTTATGAATCCCTAAACCTACAGGTGTTTGAGTCCCATATTTCAAGCAATGTGGGTTGTGCATGTGCCTGTGCACATCTTCCCATACACCTTTTTTTTTTTTTCAGTACCAGGGATCAAACTCAGAACCTTGTGCTTACCAAGCAAGCACTTCTTCCACTGAGCTACCTCCCCAGCCTACCCATATGCTTTAAATCATAGCTAGATGATGTACCCTACCTAACACAGCGTGCATGCCATGTAAATGGTTATTATATTGTGTTATTTAGGGAATAATGACAAGAGAAAAATCTGTACATGTTCGCTACAGACGCAGTATTTTTATTCAAATATTTTCGGTCCATGGTTGGTTGAATACATGATTGCAAAACCTGTAGCTACAGCAATACCAATTGTAAAAATTGCCTTGACTTATACAAGCTGTTGCCCCAGAATCTCCCCATCAATGAGCCAGTAAGCTTCCTGAGTTCTATCTCCTAGTGAGCAAAAGTAAGTAACGCAAGATATAACAAATGCACTTGATGAGGAGCAGGCTGAGAGAAATGGTTTCCCATCTTTCTCTGAAGAATTGCACAGGGGCTGGGGAGATGGCTCAGTGGAATAAGCGCTTCCCTGGCAAGCGCAAGGGCATAAGTTCAAGCCCCGGTTCTGCCAAAAAAAAAAAAAAAAAAAAAAAAAGGAAGAATTGCACAGTACTCAGATTTTAACTGATTCCCCTTTTCCCTCCACATCACTGGGGTCATTTTCCAAAGCTAGTTGTCCATTGGAAAGGTCTTTCGATCCACAAAGTACAGCTATATAAAATTTTAACGTTGCATTCAGCTCATAATCTGAATTTAATATCGTGGACTCACAAGCAGGAAAGCCATCAGCCCACCTCTTTGAATGACTTTGAGGACAAAATCTGTACCTGCCCCTCCCCCCAGCATACGTTTCTCAGGTTCATTAGAGGTCTCCAGAGTAATCAGACCCTCTGTCTTTTCTCCTGCTCTGCCCCACCCGCTTTTACTTTCCAGTATCTGTGGGGTTTGAGTATGAGACCTGTCCCAGCCTTATCCTGTGGGAGAAAAGGACTGCTCTGCTTCAGGGCTTTGAGCTGGACCCTTCGAACCTCGGTGGCTGGTCCCTGGACAAGCACCACATCCTCAACGTGAAGAGTGGTATGTGAGCTCCGCCACTCCATCCCCTCCCTGGAGTCTGTGCTCCAGCCTTGACAGTCCAGCAGCAGGCCCTGCCCTTCCCTTGGCCATTTGTCATCAGACACCATCTTCTCTTTTAAAATGTCAACTACTATGGGGCTGGCTTGCATAGCACACACCTCATAAATCTCTAGCTGTCCCTCCAAGCCCATGATACTTGAAGGTTACTGTCCCTTGTTAGCTCCTGTGAGGAACCGAGAGAGCACCTGAAAAGAGGATTCCAGAATTTTATCTTCTCTTGTCCCTTCCCCAGCCCTCCTTAGTGCACCATGAGTGTCCTCCCCAGGGATCTGTGCTGACCACTCCCCTCTTCTCCCTGCCCCAGGAATCCTGCACAAAGGCACAGGGGAAAACCAGTTTCTGACCCAGCAGCCTGCCATCATCACAAGCATCATGGGCAATGGCCGCCGCCGGAGCATCTCCTGTCCCAGCTGCAATGGCCTGGCTGAGGGCAACAAGCTGCTGGCCCCTGTGGCTTTGGCTGTGGGAGTTGACGGCAGCCTCTTCGTGGGTGATTTCAATTACATCCGGCGCATCTTTCCCTCTCGGAATGTGACCAGCATCTTGGAGTTACGGTAAATGGATGCGCAGGCGCACTTCTGCTCTCCTCCCCTCTTTGCTCCTCAGCCTCTTGGGATGAACAGTGCCATATTTGGGGTTCTTCAGGGAACATGTAATCCCCTTCACCCAAAACCTAAGCCCAGAGTCAGCTAAGGAATTAGTCACATGCTTGGGGTGTCCATGAATGACCACACAGAGGCCAACAACTGATTCACAGATGAGGGACATAACTTTCTGTCTTTAGACTAGGGAAGGACTTAGCTGTCTTTCTTTCTATTTTGAAGCTCGATAGAACATTCTGACACATCAAAGTTTGAGAAACACTTATGCTTATTTACCAATTCAAAGGTTTTTCTTAAGTGCCTCTGTGAGCTAGCTCTATTAATTCTCTGAATCTTCGCACATTCACTAGGATATGATTAGCATAATTCCATTGTGCCTTGCAAGGTCATTCCTTGCCACCCCAGCAGGACTTCTTGCCCTTTGCTTGGTGCTAGATCTCTAGCCCAGGATCCTTGATGCTGGGAAAATACATACACCTAAATACTCTTGAAAATGCTTTCTCTAGCAAAGTTGATTAAGGGAAGAAAGACAGAAGTTGTGTAAGAACCAGCCAGATAGCTCAGCAGACTGAAGCTCCTGCTTAGGCAAAGTGCAGGGAGCAGTGTTCGATCCCCAGCAACAAATGCCATGCCAGCCCCACCCCCAGGGCACACTGAAACAGTGACTGAGACTGGATGTGGTGACCTGGGCCTGTAATTCCAGTACTTGGAAGGCTGAAAACAGGAGAATCACTACAAGTCTGATCTGTGTAGTGAGACCCTGTAGACCCTTACTAAATACATTTTTTAATTAATTAACTAATTTTTTTTTAAAAAAGAGAAGTTGTACAAAAGCCCTAACACTGGCTAGTAACCCAGCTTATTGAAGGGACTGATAGATATTCCATGTAGCTGAGCACAAGGGAGCATCCTCAGAGGAAATCAAGGGGTGCAGAGGGGATTGAGGCTTCAGAGACTTCCTGACCATGTGGGCATGTGTGAATTGCATTTGTGTTGCGATGGGCAGACGCTGGAGCTGGCCAGGTGTTTCCACTGGCCTTTTCTAAACATGCCCCTGGTGAGACTGTGAAGGCTGGGCTGAAAGAATGAGGGTATGGAGGAAGGACACTCTGGGGGCCTGCTGCAGTGCTGCTGGCCTTGGGTGATGGCAGTACAGCGATTTGGAGTAGAATAGCAGTGCAAGAATATGGAAGTTCTCCGACTGAAATAAATTTTCTAGTTACATCAGATAGGATTTGCTGAACAATCAAGGAAAAGAATGAAAATAGGGGGGAAAACAGAAACAGACAAGGAGGGAGAAGAGAGAGGGGAGAGAGAGAGAGGTGGGGGGAGAGATCACACACCACTTAGATTTAGGTTTTGGCCTGGGCCACTGAGGACCCAGCAGTGCCTCCTAAAGTGGCCTCAGCTATGCCATGAAAGACAGACACTTCAGGTCACATTGGCATTGTCCCGTAGTCCCCTCTGAGATATGGACCCCTAGTGTGGCCACCAGAGCCACTGCTGGGTACTCCTGAGAGCAAAAAGCATGCCAAGCACTGCAGGGGGAGGGGGGAGAAGAGAAAACAGCAGCCTGAACCGAGGGGGCTGCAGGCCCAGGGCCAGAGGGGGAGCCATGTCTGCACTGGCCTCTGAAGTCATGGCAGGGAGGAAACCCAAGTAGAAAGAGCCCCACTGGAGGATGCGGGCACCCTGGCAGCCAATGGGTGCAGGCAGAATAGAAGAGCCACGCACTATCCGACACAGGAACAGCACGGGAGTTCAAGAAGCACTAGAGGCTTCAGGATCCAAATGACGAGCAAAGGGGATGAGGAGGAGGCAGAGTAGAAGAAACTGGTGACCCTAAAGCTGGCACTCTGATAATCTATATGACAGTCAGCTCTCCCCATGAAGGTCTCCTCCTCAGCTCTGTTTTTTTGTTTTTGTTTTTGTTTTTTTTTTAACTCTGGAAAGCCAGGATCCTGTGGGGAAAAAGAAACAGGAGGAGGCAGGAGGGGGAATGGAGGAAGTATTGTGCTTCTCCAAGGCCCACACTGAGAACGACAGGACGCGTTCCTCTCATAGGTGTGACCCCACATGCCTGCCCCTGCTCTGCATTGGGTCAGCCCTTGCTCCGTGCTTTCCTGCCTTAAAATCTTGACTCACACTGCTCACTTGACTGTAAATATCCACTCTACCCATTGTCCACTGGTAAGGCCCAGACTGAAGAGCCCTCCTTTTCATGAACTCTGATCACCCTAGGAAAAGTAATTTTAACCCTCCCCTAGGTGGCTGAAGTCTCACTCATGCTGATACCACCTACTGCCTTGGTGTTCACCCATCTCTGCATGAGTCTTTAGGGCCCAGTACGTGAACTTCTGTAGGACAGACCTGTTGGCCACTTCTGCCCAGGAGCGCTTAGAGCAATGCTCAGCCCCTCCGGTGCCCAGCATAGGAAGCCTGAGCACAAAGGACCAGTCCTTTCCTTCTTGTTGGAGTCAGTTCTTGATTCCATATCTCAAAACTACAGAGGCCATGGCATCAGTGATACAAGTTAATGGCCCAATCAGAGCAAACCACGCCATGCCCGCGTGGTAACACTGAGGACAGCTTGAGGGAAAACAACTCCCAATTTCCCTTGACAGCTGTGTGATTTGATTTTATTTTTTTAACTGTCTTTAGATTTGTTCTTGCTTTCATCAGCCGGGAACCTAGAGCCGATTAGAAGTTAAGCTTTTACAAGAACACTGGTTTGATTCTTCTTTTCTTCCCACCACATCCCTGAAAACAAAAGGCTGTCAATCCCATCTCTTCAAAACAGCAAGCAGCCAAGAGAGGGAGGCGGGAGAAAGAGACCTGTCTTGCTTATGTCTTTTCTCCATTGTGAGTTGGCAGTTGAATGATTCAATTTTGGGAGTCAGAATCCATCCCAGTCTTGCTATCCCACCCTAAAATTGAGCCTCAAATTCAGGATTCTATTTAAATGTTGCCATGGCCCTTTCACTATCCCTTTGCCTCTTTCCTTTCTTTGCTTGTACAAAACACACAAGGATAGAAGGCTACACAATTTTGAGTAACTTCTGATATTAAAAGGAACCTTCTCTTAGGTAATATGGTTACTGTCTGTGTGCTTTGATTGAGCACATTTTCAACACCCACTTCCCAATAAAGCCTGATATTCCACCTTTTACAGCCCATGTTCCTTATAATTACCATTCTTTCCAAGCCAGCCTTGTGAAACGAAAGCCCTCTAAAGCTGAGTACGTTTGCTGATTGTTCACACCTTTGGGTGAGCTGCCTTCATAGGAAAATCCCTTCTCCCTCCACAGAGAGCAACTTAGAAAATGGACCCCAATATAAAGACAATAAATGATAAGGAATGAGGGTGACATCATCTCTTGGTATCCCTTTTATGTGAATGTAAGAATCTTTAATGTTTTAATTATTGGTATTTTTCAACATAAAGTTATATTATGGTATCGAATGTGCTGTCTTATCCAACAAAACCACTTCTCCACGCTGGCTTTTTAAGCTGCTTTTAGGAAGAGTTCAGGACCTTACTGTACCAGGGAAGGAGTTCAGGGAAAAGAATCAGATGTGTCAGTCGGGGCTAGAGGGGGTAGAGATGTGGACAAATGGGAACCTGGGGAAGAGGACAAAGGCAGCCACACCTGGAGGTGAGAGCTGTCCCGAACATTCCAGAAGCGAGGACACTGCTGGGCAGCATGGTGCACGAGTGTTAGGGAGGGCTCAGCGGCTTGGTTAGAGGAGGCCTCTGCTTGCCATGCAGTCAGGTTTTCAAGATGGGAGTCAGCAAAGGAAAGACAAGAAAGCACCCAACCCAGAACAGTAGCAACCACCATGTGTCCATAAGATTCTGGATAGTGCTGGATGCCTGTTCAAAGCTCTTTTTCCAAGTACAGTTCAAATGTCATGGGACCTCAAGCCAATACAATGGAGGGTAGAGGGGCTGAGAAAGAAAGAAGCAGTTATGATTAGAAAATGAAAAATGAAACTGGATGTTTTTCAGGATGAGAAAACAAAACAGATGGCAACATTTTCAAAAGCCAACAGCTCGCACAAACATCACAAAATCCAGACAAATAACCTAATATTTTGTATTAATTAACTGCCATTACACTTCCATAACACTTGTCTCCCTGCAGTGTCTGGCTTCACATTCCCCGGCTACCTTTTATTTTTTTATTTTTTTTCCCCTGGCTATCTTTTAATATGAGGGTTACTTTCGATGTCTGTAGAGGGGATAAAGAGCTATCTAGTGAAGACTGGGGTAGCCCCAGTATGGCTGAGCTTGTTTCAGATTATTGACAGAAAAAAAAACCTTTCTGTCATGTTTGAAATTGATTATGGGTGATGTATACATTGTTAGAATGGTAAAACTTGGGGAAGGCTCTATCAAGTTTCCTTTGTAGTATTTCCAGATACTTTAAATTTTCTTATGCAGGGAATAGTCTGGATACTCTTTGAATCAATAGTCACTAACCAGTTTCTCACTGATACCCTCATAGTCCTGAAATATGACTTCTACCCAGGACCTCCTGTGCCCGAGTGATGCTACACAGTAGCAAGGATGAACCAACACAGTAGGGCAGGAGCATTCTGAAAGCCATGTCACACCACAGTGGCTGGCAGTGATTTAACTAGATGCTCAAAGGATTATAAACCACGTAATTACATGTGCCTAAAACCAAACCATATGTATCCCAACTCACTTTCCCTTCAGTTGAAAACAAAATCTACAATCCAGTTTACCCTCAGTCCAGCTCCAGAGGGAAAGTAGGATACAAAAGGAGTTGGAACAAAAAGCAACAGTAAGCCAGGCATGGTAGCACACCCCTGTCATCCCAGTACTCTGGAAGGTTGAGCCAGGAAAGGGTCAAGTTTGAGCATGCCCTGGGAAACTTAGGGACTTGGTGAAACCCTGTTTCAAAAGAAAAAATTCTTGAGCCAGGGATATAGCGCAGTGGCATAGTGGCTTCCTGGCAAGCATAAGGCTCCGAGTTCAACTCCAGTTGGCTGAACTTGTTTCAGATTATTATAAAGAAAGAAGGAAAGGAAAGGAAAGAAGGAACGGAAAGGAAAGGAAAGGAAAGGAAAGGAAAGGAAAGGAAAGGAAA